>BSBN01000903.1:3600000-4200000 GCA_027924645.1 Cunninghamia lanceolata
ATGAAATTTTCAATAAGTGGATAACTATGATTGACTTGGCTATAACCTATTATTAAACATTACAATCATCTTATGCAGAATGCAGAAAGGTCATAACTTATCTTCTCATGTGTAAGGTGTTCCTTCCAAAGTGTGAGGCCCACCCTTGTGTGACAGGGTTAGTCACACTTTTAAACCTAATTGTGATTGATACACTTGGAAGTGGTATGTGGTATATGGACTTAATATCATATTCTTTATACTATATTGGTATTAAGGTTGAATTAAAATAGTTGATCCAACTTATGCAGATGAGGATTGTATTAAGAGTTAGTTGTGTTATGACTCAATTGTGTATGTGAAATACACATCTTGATTTGATAAAGTTGTGTTGTTCAACTATGACGAGGATGGATTAGTTAGAAGTGATTATATTAATTCTCAGTTTTAGATGAAAGATGATTTTCTTTGCCTTTGATTGTTTCAATTATGAATGTGAATGGATTTCAGTGATATAGGTAAATTGGAAAAGATTATATCTATGAACATAGGGATAAGTTTGTAATGTGGTTGATTATGTTAATGAATGAATATTATACTTCTTGATTATTGCGAAATATTTTTTTAATTAAATTATAATATTCTAAGTAGGATTGAATTGTTGCAATGGTTATTAGAACACCTAATTTTGATAATTAGAAAAAGAATTGTAAAAGGTCGAAATGAGATTATGCATTGATATTTGAAAGTGACTGTATTGTGTTTGAAATACTTGGTTATTGAGTGACTCTGTGTGTGTTTAATTCTCGTCGCTCGGCTATATATATATATATATATATATATATATATATATATATATATATATATATATATATATATATATATATATATATATATATATATATATATATATATATAATGTGTGTGTTGAAGTGTGCAAACATTTCAATAGCCAATGGAAACTCAGAGGTCTACTAAGTAACTCTTGTATTTAACTAGTAATGCCAACCTAATCCCTAAGGTGGATTAAGATTTTTGTTGGAATTGGAATGTTTGTAATGTGTTTTATTTGTACATGTTGATTTATAAGTCTTCTAAGGTTGTCAAGTAGTGAGGTGGATGATGAGTTGTCATCCACATGTCCATTTTCATTCATAGGCTTTTGGGGCATTTTAAAATGTGTTTTAAAATCTTTTTTATTAATTTTTGTGTGGCTTTAGGGAACCTAGGTTAGGTACCTATGGTATAGGTACATTTGGGGGCTCAAATCTTGGACTTTGGGCAAGATATGACCCCTCAAAAAGGCCATAGAAGTAAAGTGGTGAGCTAGGGTTTTGGGAAGAGGAATGGAGACTTGTCTCCATCTTCATTCCACTACCCTAGGTTCATGAATGGACTTAGGGGAATCCCAAAGGCCTCACATGTGTGAGAACACAATGTAAGAGCCTTTGGGAAGAGAACCCCAAGGGCTTCCCTTTCCCCAAGGTCTCACACATGTGTGAGAGAAATTGTGGAAAAGAGTGCTTGTGAGAGTGAATGGGAAGGTGACAAGTGTCACCTCCCCATTCAAGAGAATTGGGTTTTCATCCCTATTTATCTCTCCTTTTAGAGAGGAGAAAGGGCTTTTTTGTCTTTTTGATTTTGGGAAGAGCTTGGGTTTTTGGAGAGGATTTTTGAAGTGTTGGAGAACTCTTGAGTAGATCTTCTTCAACTCCTTCATACTTGGAGAGCTTGAAAGGTAAGTTCTCAAGAGTCTTCAAGCTTTTAGTAGTTTATTTATTTGCTTACGTAATGCATGTATTGCATGTTCTTATTTGGTTGTGCCATTATTTTGGGATGGGTTAAGGAAAATGCTCACCACTTGAGTGGTAGAGCTTGCCTTGTATTTAGGGTTTGGAGAGAGGTGAGAACCTTCTTAGGGAAAGCTCACTCCTTGAGAGGAGTTGTTTGGCTTAAGGCCTTATTTGAGTTTATGGTTACATTTGAGAGGCAAGAGTTCCCTCCTTGTGATTATTGGAGTTATAAGGAAGATTGTATGTTTTAATTTTGAAAAAAAAAAGATAAAAAAAAGTTTAAATTGAACAAGGTTGGCGGGGCCGAAACCCTTACCCCGCCACGACCTGTGCTATGGGGGTGGCAGGGGTGGAAGACCCCAACCCCATAGTGCCTACGGGCACTGTGGGGGTGAGGGTTCTACCCCTTCTCAGCCCATAGACCTGCGACCTGTGTAGGCCACAAAGCGAGCCCTGCGGACTACACAAACTCGCAGACCTGTGGGTCCATGGACCCCTGTCCACCCTTTCCTTCACGCGCATTGTGTTTTATATTTTTTTCAATCTCAAGCACTACGACGTCCCTTTAGTGTGTATTGTATTTGACCTTGCAATACATATTGTATATATCTATTATATAAATATATATTACATATATATTGTGTGAATACACAAGACTATGAATACACACAGTTTTGTGTGTATACACAGTATTATGTATACACAGTATATATGTTATTTCTTCAATGCAATGTGTTTCATAATATATATATATATATATATATATATATATATAGAATGAATATATACACATATATATGGGAAATATATATGTTATATATTATCCTCTTATTTAACCCCACAACAATTTTGGGATCTAGTGTTTTAAATCAAACAGAGATTTTAGATTTATCCTGTTTGAACCATAGTTTAACTATAGCAAACTTTAGAAAATTGAATATAGAAGAAATTGGGACAACAAAATATTAGAAAACTTTAAAGAGTTTTTAAAAAAAATCTATTATAGAAAACATATAAACCAATTGTTTTAGCATCTAATAAAAAAATCTTGCCTTGAGGAAATAATCTATCCCTTAAGGAAAGAGATTTCCTCACTTGGCCTCCCTTCAAACCTGCAAACAATAATGACCTATCTAGAAGGCCTTTGAAAACTTATAGGTAAATATTAGGGTTTGAAAGTTGCCCTAAATCATTTAGGCCTTTAATTTGATTTTTAGTTTAATTAACCTCTCTTTTTAAAAAATTAATCTATCTTCCTAATGTTTCATAGTTAAGAGTTTGATTTTTTGATTAAATATTAATTAATCCGCAACCTTAGGGAAATTCATTTCCCTATAATTTTAATAAATTTTCCTGAGTTAGGATTTGATTTCCTCAGTAAATTTTCATGGCTTTTTTATTGTCATTTGATGGCAAACATTATCCCTTGTGTTGGATCAATTATTGAGGCACTTTAGGTAGCCTTAATTGGACCTTAATTTTCCTAATGTTACTCTAGTCTAGTAAATTGTTTTATGTCGTATTTAATAATATTAATTTTTATACCATTCTTCTTTGGTACGTGTTTAATTTGATTTGATGTTTTGATTTAAATAATAATGTTTCCGCATTATAATTAATTAAATCTTTAATCTAATTAATTAAATTTAATTGTTTTAATTAGGATTTTAGGTCCTACTTGTTAAAGTGGACCATTCTTTGTTTCATCATATAGAAACCCTAGGGGCACATCACCTCGTAGTAAGGACCCCCTTAAGGAAACACACATTGCATAGCCTTACCCTAACTAAGTTTCTTTCATATTCTAAGGGGCACAAAAGGAGTTTCGCACTACCCTTCATGTATATCACTCTTCCCTGCCTTACTATAGTGTGTCAAATGTACATTGCATGTGCAACGATGTTAGGTGCGCGTGTTCAACTTATGCACATGTTGCACGTAAGTGAGTTATGTGATGTTTTTCATGTTGTTTTTAAAAAAAATGTTGGTTGTGTTTCATGTCCATGTGTGAAATTATGGGCATGACGCAAAGCTCGAAATGCATTTTAAATGTTATCTCCCATTGGCAGTCCAAGTGTCCAAATTTAAATTTAAATTTATTGGACTAGGTGCAAAGCTTTTAGTTAGCAAATCCAAAATCACACCAAATTTTGATCTTGAATGTTGAAAGAGACATCTAAGGCAAGAGAATTTATGACAACAATGGATATTGGAGTATAAGGTGGGCAGGGAAGGAATATTTTATAGCTTTGGTGATGGTACCTTAATCTTTTGAAAGATATTGGAAATAGAAACCTCTGAAATCAACCAATGGCCATTAAATCTTTTATTAGAATTTAGTGGCATTGGTAAAGTCAATTTAATGAAATTGCATGGCATAATTCAATTTATTTGCTTGTACTAAAAGTACATAACTTTTCTTTATATTATTGTTTATTGTTTCAGTTGTAATACGTATACTTAACACTTGTCTCCGTCTTCAAAAATATAAAAAAAACAAAAAAACAAGAAACTTACTACTTAGGTTCAATTACTTTAGTATTGCATTATTGAGCATCAAATAATAGAAGAGTCAAAAGGAAGTCTGAAAGTTAAAAGTGATGGAATTCATCACAATAACTACACATAGAAGGTAAGTTACAAAGTAAAATTTAAATTTTTATTAGAAATTTTGTATAAAAATTGAGTATGACTATGCAGGATGTTATTTTTTCAGCTTCTCAGAATGAAAAAATACAAGCCCTTGTCAAGTTGAGTGTATTATGTCAAGAATTAATAATTTTAAGTTTTACAAATGGCACATACTACTACGGTTAGTGGGTCAAATTGTTATAAATGAAGGTAAACAACTATCAATGGAAAATTGATTACAATTGTAATATAGATATTTAACTATGCACAACCAACATGGAGATGGTATGAAATCAACACAAAGAAATAACGAAACAAAAGATCAAACACATAATACAATATTTACATGGAGAAACCCTCTTGGGAAAAAAATCCACATAAGAAGAGATGCAGCAATCTATTTTAACTTCATTAAAGTTTACAATACAAAACTATCAATCTCCTCTTCAGTCTTCTATCCTACAGTGCCTATAGTACTCATTTACAACCATAATACAATGTCTTCATTAAAAGAGTGTTTCCTTCTAGGTAAAAAAACCCTAACATAACCTCTGCCATCAGATTTGTGACCTAATGATGACCAGTCTAGATTGACTATAAAATTACAATGTTTTCTAAGGCAATTTTTTTAAAAAAATTCTCTTTAGGGGCACTGCCCCTGAACCCCCACCAAGGGGGGTGGTGAAAGTAATGGAGGGAAAGCCCATCCACACCCCACCATCAGGTACAAGGATCCAAAATGTGGCTGAAACAAGATCGTTATTTGGTGAATACTTAATCCCTTATGAATGGTTTACAAATAATATTAGTTCAGTAATTAAATACATAGGATTTACAAGGTTGATGGCACCTTAATCCTAACATTTTACCACTTGACATCATACCTTGTAAATACATCCAAAGGAAAACATAAAACAACTAATGATGTAGGAGCATCCCTGGCAAACAGGAAATCGATATCAACCAAATATATTTCAATTTGTTTTCTTCAATTTTGGTGTGTGTGGTCTTGGTTGGCATCTCTTGACTTCAGGAATGTTTGGCAACATCTCTTATTGGTTTTCTTTAGAACCCCTCACTTGTTCAGGGGCTTCATTCTGACAAGCAGTATAATCTCCAGATGCTCAATGATCGTTATTAGATTGGACCTGATCAAATAGAAGCATTATCTTAATATGCTAAGTTTTAGTTTGAGTGTAGTCATTTCTTGTAGCTATGATGGGTTTATGCACTCTATGGACATTGAGAAAGAAGTATTTGACATGGTATACAATAGTGTTGACAAACTTTCTGTTATCTACTCTCCAATATTTAGTTATTAATCTCTCTATTTTACCAAAGGGCATGGTGGAATGAAGATGTTGGATTGAAGAGTAGGAAGTGTTCTAAATTCATATAGTTTACACGAGAAGAGAATAAATTTTATAGATTTTAACCCTCAGACGCTGTACATCTAGTATCAACAAGTTTAGGTGATAGCACAACAAGAATATTTGATTTGAGAAAGATGAAAAAGAGAAAGAATAAAAGTTTGGTTACTACGCAACATTAAAAAAAGTAGTGTATTGTGCTTACTTTTCTTCAAGCGAGAACTATCTTGCAACCACAATCTATGATAACAATGTGGGATTATGGAGTGGACTTGATTCAGAGAATATCATTGTTATATATCAGTACAATCCTCAACCTTCTTTCAAAGTAACATGGGGATAGGATGATAAATACTTTTATTTTGGTAATAAAGATAAGGGTCTCGAGGCATATTGTACAGTAAGAAAGGAAACAACTACATTATACTGCCCATTGATGAGTGTAGTTCCTACTAGATTGGCTAAGCATCATTTCTATTGTGGCATGCTAGTTGGTGGAGGTGGAGGTGCTAAGGTGCATATCATAGGAGCTTCTTGATAATGATCTTGATACACTAGGAATTAAATGAAAAGAATAGTTTGAAATGAAGCGTTTGAGAAGCCACCATACAAAGAATGATATTAAAGACAAAATAATGCCACATTGGAGTTAGAATACTATATTCTAGAAGCCAATAAAAATAATGTGAAGCACCAGATTTGGCAGAGGAGACGCCTCTTAGAGGTTTGGTTTTGTATTCATTTCACTTCCCTATTTTTGGAGGGGGTGATGAGGGGAAGGCAACAAATACCAAAAAGTTGCCCAGCAAAGAATAAAGTGCAGTGAAATTGTTCATTGGCGGTCACTGTGGCTGGAGTTGGATAACGTTGGGGCGGCCTTGTAAGGGAAGAAGCTTGATTCGCAACCCAAAACAAAGAAAACACAAGTACAAAGAAATAAAAATGCTGTAGCAGAGAAAATGTAAAGAGATGGAGAGTTGAAATTCGTTGCCAAAGATAGAGAGGAAACAATTTGGAAGAACATCAGTCTTGGATGAAGGAAGAAGTTGCTAGTGAGTTGAGAGAGAAGGAAGTGAGAACGGGACCAATGAAGACCATGGTATTTGTAATTTTTCCATTGCATATATGTTAATTGTAGTTTGATGAAAATAATGTAATTATGAGCTGAATAACAATAAATTTGTAAGTCTTGGGTGTTGCCATCTTTAATGAATTGGAGTTTCAGATGGTTGGTAGAGAGTATCTACCTATGTATATGTGATTGTTTATGTTTGTTTGGAATTTGTGAATTGTTTGTGTTTGGTGGAGAGGCATACCCTCTGTATCAACTAAATACTAGGAACAAGGCTCATGGCCTTCTTGCACCACGTAAAAATTTTTGTGCTCATAGGTTTAGTAAGTGAATCTACAACATTTTCCTGAGTGTCAACCTTCTTCAGCTCAATCTGACCATTAGCAATCACTTCACAAACAAAATGGTATTGAACATCCACATGCTTAGTCCATGCATAATATATGGGGTTCTTGGCCAAATATATTGCACTTTGGCTATCACAACCAATCTAAATAATCTTGTAATCAAAACCAATGCTTATACACAATCTCTATAACCAAATTGCCTCCTTAAAGACATGAGTAGCAGCCATATATTCTAGTTTGGTGTTGGATAAAGCAATGGTGGGTTGTATTTTACTCATCCAACTCACAACTTCTCCAAACAAAGTAAACACATAGCCACTAATGGACCTTCGACTATCCAAGTCACCTGCCCAATTTGCATCAACAAAACCCTATATGTCCAATGTCTTATCCACACTATGAGTATTAGAATAAACCAAACAGTAATCAATAGTACCATGCATATATCTTAACACACTCTTTGCATAATTCTAATGTTGTCTACCTGGGTTAGACATAAACCTGCTCAAAGCTCCCACTACTTGGGCAATATTTCGTCTAGTGCAAACTATTCCATACATCAAACTTCCTACAACACTAGCATATGGCACATCAGACATATCCTCTAAATCATCTTCATTCTTAGGATGCATATCTAATGAAAGATTAGTACCAACCAATAAAGGAGTTCTAACTAGATTGCAATCCTACATGCTAAATCTGTACAAAATAGTATTCACATGCTTACTCTGCGATAACCAAAGCTTTTTTTTACTTGATCCCTTTTGATCTCCCTTCCCAGAATATACCTAGTTGCCCCTAGATCTTTCATTTCAAATGCACCTAAAAGTTGACCTTTCAACTCACTGATCATACCTTTAGTGTTACTGAAAAATAACATACCATCCACATACAAGGCAATAATCAGAATATGATAATCAATACATCAAATAGGTGAAGTCATAAGGACAAAGATAAATTTAGGTTTCTATAGTAGTTATCATAGAATCAGGAGTAAGAGGGTTGGTAGTGACAGTTGGGAGGATCTGTTGGGTTCAAATCATCTTAAACCACCATTGATATGTATTTTCCAAGGTAAGATGTAACATTGTTCTTCTTTGAACAATATTGGTGTACGCTATCCCTCTAGGTGTCCTCTAATCAATGCTAAGTGGGGAGACACTAGTAAATTCAAGGTGTCCTAGTCCAACTGATGATTTCCTATCAACTAGTTCTTTCACGCTGGTAGTTACATCTACTACAAAGAGTGGTCCAAATGGCTATGTCATCATGAGTAACGAAAGTGGGCATCTAGCTATCATCCACAATACTTTAGCTGTTCCTTAGAGAGTAGTCCTTGCTTTCTTCTCTGAGAGACTTCCATTGGTGATGGAGGGTCATGGAGTTTTCACGTGAATCCCAACCATGGGCCATTCAGCCTTGCTAATCCTTGGTCATGTGTCACTCATTAGCCTTTTTGATCTACTTTGTAATATTCTATATAATGGGGTTGTATTTTCATTGTAAAAGGGGGGAGGAAACCTTGAGAAGAAGAACTCTATAATTGGTTATTTTTATTTATGAAATAATAGAGGCTTTCTATATACATGGGACTTTATATTGGTAATTTTGTCTAAAACTAAATAAATGAGAAATGATTCATTTTTATGATGTTGTCTCCTTTACTATGTTATTGTTTTTGAAAAAATATTATCAAGAATAATCTATCTTCACACTCACATTTGTTGAACGTGTTTCTCATCTCAAAAACATACATTCAAGAAATGTAAGAAGTTTGTTAAGTAGGTAACTGGATTAATAGCACTAGTGAAGGATAACTATGAATGGTGTAATTTGAGTGAATTACCTATATTGATCAATTATTACCACAAGGTGGTGATATCCTAACTGATCTAGAATTTAAAATTACTTTTATTAAGTTACAATTGAATTCTGAATGACTCTGTATTTTCAAGGAAGTAGGCACCAATCACTTGTCAAGCTCTCCTAGTCTGCTGAAAATAATTTATGAAAATATTTTGAGTTATAAGTTATTTATAACTTATCCAGTTCATGGACAAGCTTAATGGTACAAGGAACATTTAATACAATGCTTAACCTATCAATCCTTGTGGTATTCCCCATGAAATCCTTATCTATTAATTACTATGATGAAAATGTTGACTCCCATGACATCTAGGGAAGTATAGGGATACACCCTGGGTCTTGCAAAGCCTAAACTATAGAAGAGGTTTCCAATACCTCTTACTCATTGACCTTTTCTAATCTTTAGTTTAAGCATTGGTTTCTCCTCAATTTCAATACCTAGGTAGATATCTTAGAACCAAAGGTAGAATAGAAAAACCACCAATAGATGTGACCTAGATAGACCCATAGATAACTCTTATGGTGAACAATACTAAACAAAATATTTTCTACTACCTCAAGCCAAAGAGAAAAGATGGGAACATCAAGCATGAGGATATGGAGGAGGTTTTACATACCCAAGTAAAAATGAGACCCAAGCAAAAAGTGTCAAAGAAGAGGCAGAGGTAAGAGAATGTGGGGTTAGTTAGTAAGGAGTAAAAGGAAGGAGCCATTGAAGAAAAAAGAAAGAAAGTGCAATAAATTATTAATATCTTGTATAAGGCACTAGATAGAGAAGGTAACTCCACACGCCAAGAGGAACAAGAAGCCTAGTCACCCACTCATGCCACCATTAATCCACCAAAGCCAAGAACTGATGTAAACATGGAGCAAGTCATTGAGGATGTGTAGGATTCCAATGTGAAGGGTCCAAAAGAATAAAAAGGGCATATGAGACAATAGACTTGACCTTGATCATGAGGAAGAAGATCAGGGGCCTACAAAGGAGCCTCTAGAGATAGAAATAGAAGAGACTCTAAGCAATGAAGAAAAATTTGAAAGAGATGGAGATTAAACTCCTAGGTAGGGGAAGAACTTAAGTCTTCAAAGGAAGGTTAGTTTGATTTGAGGAAGGGAGGGACAGAGGAAGGAAATAATAGTTTAAGGGGTTGTGACCTGATGAAATTGCATGGTAATGATGAATGGATTTTGTGTGTGCTACAAACATGGGATCTCTACCAAAGAGCTATACTTATGGGATTCGATGGATCAAGAGGGTGCCTTGCCAAGGACTTGTCAGGAGTTGTCTTTTGCCTTAGAAGCCCATGTTGATGAGATGCATTACTAGATTCAATGGACTCAGTGCTCCAACCACATGAAGGGTTTTCTCTTTAGAAGGCCTTGTGTTTCCTGACCCTTCACACCTAAATTTTATTCAAGCTGGGAATGCCATGATTAAAATGGTTGTAGAAGTATCCAAGAAGAATCTTGTTAATAGCTATGATGCACATTAATTTTTTGAAAAATTAATAGAACTGGAAGCAAGGGTTAAACAACTCAAGCTTGAGAATAAGTAGCTCAATGAAGAGAAGGGGGAAATTAAGGAGAAGGTGGTTGACACCAAGCACTAAAAGACAACAATAGATTTGAAAGCCTTGTAACTATGTCATAGCATCATCCAAGAGGACCCTACGATTTTAGATGAAGTAACAGTTAGCTAGTCAGGGGCTGTAGAGAAGCTTGAAACCTTGGTTGATTCGATGCTAAGACTAAGAAGGGATGGCAGAAGTAAAGAGGTAGCATGTGTAGAGGAAGAGTGATGCAGGAGCATCCTAGGAGAACAAGATATCCTGCATCAATCAAAAAAATTCTTAGATTTTTGTTTCCATTTTCTTTTGGTTTTCAGTTGGTTTTGTTTTTTAGGGATATTCAAGTTGATTTAATAAAATATGCAATTCAAGACTATTGTCTTTAAAACTTCATTGAAGCTATGGAGATTTGAAGTTCATAATAGTGTTCATTTGTCAAGGACAAGTTTTATCACCAACTCCTTTCCATCGCGCAACCAACATCTATCAAACAATTGAAGCACATTTTTAAAGTTTGTTGTATATACCCAATCTGCAAACATGGCACTAGTTTTAAAAAGGCAACCGAGATATGAGTGCAATCTACATCATTTATGTTTTATTCAAAACAACTCTGACTTGTCAGCACTGGGTATAATTCTTCTTCAATCAGTATGTACACTTTAGTTTGGTAAGTCGACACCTCACTTTCTGTTGTTATCACTCATCAATTGATATGCAATGGAGAAATTAAGGGTCGTTCTTAGTCAAAGGAGAGATGGTCTTGAAACGTTGCCAGTTTTACCTTGACAAAACAAATTTTGGGCGATTAGAAATGCCAAACATAAGCACCATCGTGGAATTTTTAAAGTGTTATTTTATATTAGATATTGATGCCTCTTTAGAGGCAGAAATCGAAGGATATGAAGCACCACAAGCCGCGACTAGCGAATGAGGAGGGAATTCATATTAAATATTTGAATTTATTTGATATCTCTTCATCTTCTATGGAAAAATATGTAAATTTCCTATATAAACAAAGACTGAATCTTGGCATGGCATTGTTGCCCAAGAGAGAGAAACACATCGACCAGAGGACAAATTTGTGAGAAGAAACTAGTTGTGAGTGCAAGTCTGAGTCGCCTAAAGGCATAGAGAGATAGGAATCCTTGTGAGGCTATGCGAGTGTATTGCAGACAAAGGAGAGAAGCATAAGTTTGTGTGAGAGATACAAGTTATAGTTGATCATGTTGAGTGCAGATCGAAGGTTGTAGAGGTGAAACTTTGTGGAAGAGAATGGCTATTGAGAGCCAAGTTTTGCAAATTTTGTAATGCAGATTTTATTTTTTGTGATGAATGAATTTAATCATGTGTTTAAATCATTTATTGAGTTAAAATTTCAATTTGGGGCAAATATGTTCTTGTGTTTTGGTTTGTAAAAGTATGTTTGCAGTAGAGGGTGTTTCATGTCTTGCATCAAGTGGTATCAAAGCAGGTTGTTCCTAAGTGTGGAGAGTATCCACCAAGACCTATGGAGCAGTATAGAGTGCGGTTGTGTTGAAGAGCTTGAAAGGATTGTTGCAGGTGTGTAAAGTCCTGATCGGTTGAGAGCTTGAAGCCGTGAAGGAGAGATTAAAGAATCTAAGAAAAGCTCGAGAGACGGGGTAGGTGTGGAGTCCTACAACAGTGAGAGAAAGAAAGATTTGAAGTTATTGATGGAGAAAATAAGGAAAATGAAGAGAGGGTTTGTGATTGGCTGGGTTTTGACAATCCCAGTGTTGAAGAGATGGAGAAGACAAAGATGGAAGGAAGGAGTTACGAAGATGTGTGAAGAGTTATTGGAAGAAGTGAAGGAAGAGTTGTATGAAAAACTAAAGGAGATTTGTGCAGAGAAGAAAGTCGGTAGAGAAGAGTCCCATGTTTCTTCTGATAATGGTTTGTTTGCAGGTGACAACATATATGCAGCAAATCAATTTACAGTCATGGAGTGTGCAGAGGTTGTAGCTGTAAAATAAAAATAGAGAGATGAAAAGGTGCAAAAAATGGACTTTGGGAGTATTGTGTTCGATAGAGAAGTTGGTGAGGATGATCTCCTGCTGAAAGAGGAGATGAGAAGAATTGAAAGATTCTTGGAAGGGGAAGTGACTAGTAAAGGAGAATATTTGATGTTGCATAATGGTCTAGTGTTCGATGAGGAACCTTTAAGAAGACCAAGGGTTGATTGGTGAAGAGATACAGAAGATTGAACAATTGTTCAATGCAGCAGTGAAGAACATTGCACCCGATGATGTTGGAGTAAAGAAGAACATTACACTCGGTGACGATGGAGCAGCGGAGGAGTATGAGGTAAACTCTATTGTTTGTGAGTTTTGTGATATTGATTTTGAAGTGCATGTACTGGATAAGATGAGTAGCATGGTAGAGAAAGTTGTGGAATGTGTAGATGTGGTGAGTGGAGTAGAGATGCCTACCTGCGGGTAGAAGCTGTAGAGGATCTGACAAGAGAGATTTGGTGGAGGTGGTTGGTCTGCGGTGGGTTGAATCCCACAAGGGTGAAGAATGAGAAGAGAAGAGTGAAGATGTGGAGAGTGAGCCTTTGGCAGAGGAGGATGGTCTATAGTGGATGTGAGTCCATGAGAGGAAGGAAGAAGAAAGTGCACACTTGGTGGAGGAGGTTGGCAAGTGTCCTAGCTAAGTGCTAGAAGAGGCGAAGGAAGAATTTTTTCTGTCTAATTCAGCGAAGGAGTTTGCTACAGGTTGATGGCAACCTAGAAGAGTAGTGCAACTACTCAAATCCACCTTTGTGAGCCTATGCTGACAAATTTTCTATTTGGTGTGTCTGATGCAGGAGCATCCCAGGTGAATGAGCTATCCCGCATCAACCAAAAAAATTCTTAGATTTTTTGTTTCCATTTTATTTCAGTTTTCAGTTGGTTTTTCTTCTGGGGGAGATTTGAGTTGATTTAATCAATTATGCAATTCAAACTATTGTCTATAAAACTTCATTGAAGCTATGGAGATTTGAAGTTCATAATAGTGTTCATTTGTCGAGGACAAGTTTTATCACGAACTCCTTGCCATCGCTCAACCAACATCTATCAAACAATTGAAGCACATCTTTAAAGTTTGTTGTATATACCTAATCTACAAACATGGCACGAGTTTTAAAAAGGCAGCTGAGACATGAGTGCAATCTACATCATTTATGTTTTATTCAAAACAACACTGACTTGTCAACACTGGGTATAGTTCTTCTTCAATCAGCATGTACACTTCAGTTTGGTAAGTCGACGCCTCACTTTCTGTTGTTATCACTCATCAATTGCTATGCAATGAAGAAATTGAGGGTCGTCCTTAGTCAAAGGAGAGACAGTCTTGAAATGTTGCTAGTTTTACCTTGACAAAATAAATTTTGGGTGATTGGAAACACCAAAACGTAAGCACCATCGTGGAATTTTCAAAGTGTTAATTTATATTAGATATCAATGCCTCTTTAGAGGTAGAAATCGAAGGATATGAAGCACCATAGGCCGTGACTAGGGAATGAGGAGGGAATTCATATTAAATTTTTGAATTTATTTGATGTCTCTTCATCTTTTGTGGAGAAAATATGTGAATTTCCTATATAAACAATGATTGAAGCTTGGCATGGTGTCGTTGCCCAAGAGAGAAAAGGATCGACCAGAGGATAATTTGTGAGAAGAAACTAGCTGTGAGTGTGAGTCTGAGTCGCTTGAAGGCATAGAGAGATAGGAATCCTTGTGAGGCTATGAGAGTGTATTGCAGACAAAGGAGAGAAGCATATGTTTGTGCGAGAGATACAGGTTATAGTTGATCATGCTGAGTGCAGATCAGAGGTTGTAGAGGCGAGACTTTGTGGAAGAGAATGGCTATTGAGAGCCAAGTTTTGCAAATTTTGTAATGCAGATTTTATTTTCTGTGATGAATCAATTTAATCATGTGTTTAAATCATTTATTGAGTTAAAATTTCAATTTGGGGCAAATATATGTTCTTGTGTTTTGGTTTGTAAAAGTGTGTTTGTAGCAGAGGATGTTTCCTATCTTGCGTCAAAGAGAGAGCAAAGAAGGAAGAAGCTAAGGACTGACTCAAAGAATAATTTAAGGAATACACAAACCTTATACAAGCCATTAATGAGAATGTCATCAAGGCGGAGGAAGCACTTTTAGGTTTTTCTCAATAGGAAGTTTTTATTGTCACGAACCTCCAAGATGGTGTACAAAAGATGCAAACCCTGAAGATGACAATAAATATTGTCAAGGATAAGGTATGAAAAACAAAAATTTTGAAGGATGTAGATTATGTGATAAAGGCAATCACTCTGAAGAAATATAAAATTAAACAATAGTTTTAAGAAATCTAAAATCATAATCTAGATGAAGAGGGACATCTTGAGGAGACAAGTACAGATGTAAAAAGAATACTTGGAGAACTAAAAGAACTTTCCTTCAAGTCACAAGAGGATTTAACAAAGCCAAAATAATTAAGCTCAAGAACAAATGAAATCACTAGCATCATTCAACCAACTAATTTAAACTGGGAGACATTGTTAAACAATGTGCACGTTGAAATTCCTGAGCTTTTTGCAAAGGCCGAGCAAAAGTTGACCGAGGGCAGTCAATAAAATTAGTATGGGGTAAATGTTGATCCTAATTTTGGTCAAGGCATAAATTTTGGGTTGTAGTCCAATTTTTTCATAAGGGTAGTATTGATAAAAGGCATGTGACATGGCACCAGTTTTGTTATGATATTTTTTGGAAATAAGTGTAAAAATCAGTAAAATAGTAGACCACTTCGAGGGGGTGACCTCCAATAATCAAAAAATAATATGTGAATTCAATATTAGAAGATATGATAGTTTGGGAGAGTCCCTCTCTCCTTATTTGCATGCATAACTATTTAGGGACACACCCCTTCATCCTAACTAAGTTATCTTAAGGAATAACTAAGACTAATAAATGAATCTATTAAGGTTAAGCATGCCACAAGTGCTTAACTCATTATAATTAGGAATAGATCATATTAGAATCATAAAATTCTCATCCCCTTCAAAAAAGTGTTACCCTCAATGCTTAGTAACTCTAGAGTATTTTCTATCATTCCATGTTTTACTATAGATGAAGATATCATCAAAGAATACCAACACCATTTTTTGAACAAATGGTTGGAACACTAAATTTATGAGTCTTTGAAAAGTTGATTGGGTATTAGTGACACCAAATAATAATTCATAATGACCCTCACATGCTCTAAATATAGTCTTATTTATATCTTCTTCCTTTAGTTGAATTTGATGATAATTTAAATGTAAATCTAACTTAGTAAAGAAAAATACAATATTGGACTCATCTATCAATTCATCAATACTAGGAATATGAAACTTATCTTTAAGAGTGATCTTGAGCTCCATGTAATTTTGGCACATTTTCCTTGACTCATCCTTCTTTTTAATCATAATCATTGGGGAAGAATAAGTACCTTTGTTGGGATGAATAATACTTCTTGGTATTAATTCAATGGCTTGATCATGGTCTCTGATTGGAGGTAGACACTTGGGTTCTTTAAAAACATGTTGATGGTGTTGAATGATCTCTTGAAGTTTTGGTCGATCTTTAGTTTTCATGTCTTATACTTCTTTAAAATTTAGTAGTTCCCTTCTATTGCAAGAACCTTTCTTAGGCATCGTTAAGGGTGTGGTTTGGTGGTTAAGTCACTCAGTTGTAATGGCAGCCACCAAGATTCAAACTCCCACTGGACCAAAGATCTTGTAGGCTTTGTGCTTTCATTGGGCTAATGTGCTTGCAGGATTTGCACCTTCACTGGGATGTTGTGCTTGTAGGATTTGTGCCTTCGCTGGGATGTTGTGCTCGTAGGTTGTGGGTCTTCGTTGGGCCAATGAGATCATGAGTTTAAACCTCCAACATTAATGCAGGCATTCATGCCAAGTGTTAATGCTAGGGGATGAGGTCCCCTATGTTGTGGTCTCACCGGTTCATAGCTCTGGTCAAAAGTGTTCATCTAACCTGGAAGGGCCAGGCTACAAATTCCCCAATCATAGATAAGAAAAGAACCTTTCTTAGTTAATTTCTCCATCCTATAGGAACTAATAATTTGACTTGCTGGTGATTGTATCCCTATAAGTTTATACTTTTTACCATGTGTATTAAAAACCATGGATAAGTCTTAAAAATTAAAAGTCATTGCTCCTAATTGTCTAAGCTATTGTACACCCAAAACTTCATCTACTCCCCCAATTGGAATAGAGAACATTGTTGAATCTATTTGATAATTTATCATCAAGAGTTTTATATGATGGCATTTACTAGTGCCACAAGAGAGTTGTTTCCCATCAGCTAGCATGACCTGAAAATTAGATATTGGATACACAAAATAATTGAGCTCATTGGCTAATCTTCTATCAATAAAGTTATGTATACTACCTGAATCAACCAACAATGTCAAATTTTGCTTATTGATATAACCAATTACTTTGAGTCTTTGTGGTGCACTTGTACAATTCAATGTATGTACGAAGATAGTAGTACATTCTACTTCCTTAGAATTACCATGATCAAGCTCCACATTTGGTTCTTTTGTAGCTACTTCTTTCTCTTTTTCAGGCTCATTCCTGATAGCCATTAGTGTTTTCTCACTATTGGTACACTTATGACTTCTAGGCCATTTCCTATCACCATTTCAACAACAGGTAGAGAGATTACTAATTTGTCTTGGGTTAAATAAGTTATCCCCATTTCTTTCAATAGAATTATTTTTGTCTTTTAATCCTATGGTTTGACCTTGAGTGGAACTTCTAGTGGTGGAGTTTTGTTGCTCAAGTTCCACATTTGTTTCAATTATAGCTACTTCTCTCTCTTCTTCAACCTCATTCTTGATAATTGTTAAATTATTTTATCACTATAGGCATAGTTATGACCCCTAGACCATTTGCTATCACAATTTGAGCATAGATCTTTTTCTATTTTATTTTCCTCTTGTTGAGGAGAGTGCTTACTAATTTTTCTTAGGTTATGTAACATGTCAAGTCATATTACCCAAATTATCAACTCAATTTACCATAAGTAAATAGTCATGATCAACATAATCATGTTTCTATTTAACAAAATCAATTTCATAATCAATAATTTTGAAATGCATATCTTTTCTGAATAATTTCAATACTGAAATTTACAACATAATCAAAGATAACATATTAGTGAATCCTTTCACTATACAATCATAATGTTTTTCTCATGGCAATAATGATAAGTTTTACATAAATTTTTTTACTAACAAGTCATATAATAGAATATACTATATCTAGAGTGTTGGCATTTGTCTTCATAAGTCTCGGCATGTCATCTGCTTGGGAAGGAGAGCATCACCCGAGTGCTTTTCCTCCAACCACAGACTGACGGTCCCCCACACAACTTCCTTCCTAGAAGAGGCCCTAGCCTTCACGAAGGGAATAGATATAAGGAACCAATAGGTTTTCCATCTAAGTCTCTAGTGTTGTATCCTTCATAACTCTTCATGGTCATACAACTATAGATCCACTCTAACTATGTATGACACTACTAGAAGATTATGCCATCTGGAGAACAAGGAACGGATTATTGCATGCAGAGATGGATGCATTACTTTGGCCAAAGATTTAATATACATAGACATTCACAATGAACGTAGTTGATTGTTCACACACTTCTAACTTGACTTAGAAGCTATCTCATCCTGTAGTGATTTTAGACATAACTTGTTTGCTCATCATTTCTGTTCAATCAGTCTAACTTAGTATCATTCCTTAGTCCAGAATATATACACATATACATTATAAATAGGATTAGGTAATTCTTAGTCCATCTGACTTAGATTACCAACTCTAATTCTTGGAGTTCAATCCAATGGTTTCTTGTTGCATCTACAACATGGAATCTGTGACTACTTGTCACCCTATTCCTTATTTCAAAAGTTTATATTCATAATTAGTTTGATATCTAGTATCAACACAAAAGAAGTTTTGTATAAAATCTCTAAAGTTCTTCAAAGAACTCATCTGGGTTTAGGATTCACATCTAATCCTCTACGACAATGACTTTACTTGGTTTTACTAAAAAATCGAAGGTAAAAGAGTATTACGTTTACCAAACATTTTTCCATAAAAGAGGTTATTCATCTCTAACCCCCAAAGATATAACAATCTTGTTCTTGGAGAAATAAGAGACTATCAAATATTTGACAATAATAACTACTTATACCAAAGTCTCAACAACCATCTTCATTCTGGAAGGTTAGCTAGAGTTTCTTGCAAAATAGTTCAATAATATCACTATACCATTTGACCTTATTGACTAAAGGTCTTCTTTAACTACCACTAAACTAGTGGTGTTATCGACATGCATGAAAGAAAGAACAACAATTCTATTTAATTCTACTCCAACTCTTGACTTCGAGAGCTTCATAGTCTTACACAAACTTACTAGACTTTAAGTTCTATAAAGAATAACTCTCGGCCGGTGGCACCATCACAACCAACCACCCTTGAGTTATACCAACAGAGCAATATCACTGTCTTATTAATAGACAAATATATATTATATCCACGACATTCATTAGATAGTCCAAGCCACCTCTCGAGAAGTGATAGATAATAACAACAATATAATCATTCTACAAAGGTAGAAACAGGTTTAAAACCCTATCATCCCAAGATTACACCATTACTTTCGTTATGATAGTGGTTATGGTCGGGGTTCTACTTGCATGTAGACATGACAAGTCTATCATAAACTTATATGTAAAGGAAAATGATTAAACATATTTACATTGGCTACCACCTTTCTTACTTATAAGGTGAGTAGTGTAATATCTATAAACAAAATGATAGTATGGCTCTCGAGGGTATTGCAAAGGTTACAATAGAGACAAGCTTCATCCATAAGTAACAGTTTTAAATAGAGACTCAAAGTGTTTAAAATGCATGACATAAGAGTTTGACCCTGGCCAGCATACGATACCACGTAACACAATGACAATCACAAGGAAGAATAAAGATACGTATATATTGTATCTTCAATCATAGGTGAAGTATATGATAATACCTGAGCACTCGGCTATAGATCCTTATCTATTTCTTTGAGCTCCTCTATGAGATTTCTCCCTTACTAACTACTATGTTCCTATTTTCTTTCATTCTTCTTGCCCAGAAGCACACACGAAAGAAAAACCAAGAACTCCTTTTTTGAGAGAATGTAATTCTCTCTACTCCATATTCATCAATGCTAAACTTCCTTCGCCATTTTCTCCATGAGAGGGCATGCATCCTTCCAGCTGCCCCAATCACCCCTATGGCCACAGTGGGTTGTTCCTGCTCCTTCCTTTATTTCAAGGGTTGAGGAGAAAGTGCTCCCCTACGTGAGCGTAGAGATAAAAGAAATTCATGGGGAAATTCTAACACAAAAGAAATAAATATTATATCTAAATAAAACAATTCTCTTTATCGTTATAATATTATTTTACAAATATATAAATAATATATATCAACTTAATGGCAACATTACCATTTCAATGAAAGTTGATATTAGTCACCTGCTAAGGTGTGAGAGTGGGTTGAGGCCTTCTCCCCCTTCACCACCTTATGCTTACGTCAGTAATAGCTACTGAGCAAAATAAATAAAAAGATCAGAAACTCTCTCGACCAAATTGACGAAGTTTGACATTGGAAAACCTTTTCCCCATGTCAAATTGATAATGGTTGAATCTAGGATAAAATTGAGAGAGCAACCATCTAACACATACCTTTTCTTGCAATGGTTCACATAATGATCAATTTGAGACTTCAAATGGAAAACCACTCTTTTCAAAATATCTATCTACTTCTCTCTGGTGATACTCTCCTTCCGTTCTTGAAGGAAGATTCCTTTCTTGGTTACACTCACAGTCATACGAACCATGATCACTATATAATCAATAAATCATAAAACATTATGATAAAATAATCTCAACAACATATAATCTCATGTCTAATCTAAGCATTAATCATAATCCATATAATCAATGATTTATCTTGATATTTTCCACAAACATTAAATCATTAACCTATGATTATTTATCCAATTTATCACATAAAAAGTAAAATTAAGCTTAGTCAAGATTGGGGATGTAACATATCTCCCCCATAAGAATCATCGTCCCCGATGATTTAATGTTTCTAAAGATCATAACAACATAAAAAAATGTTTGTTCATCATAATGAAAATTTTTAAAAGAGATGAGGGAGTATTTATTAATATCATCATAATTCTCCCAGGTGGCATTCTATTCTGCATACTAGTCCCACTGGACCTTGCATTGAGTTATCTCTTTATTACATAAGCATAGCTTATGTATTTTGAGCACCTTGATGGGCTTGATCATTACCATCCCTGGGTCCTTCACCTGTATGGCATTCCAATCAAGAATAGGAGCATGATTATCTCCTGCAATATACTTTTTCAAATATGAGACATGCAAAACATTATTTATCATGGCAAGAGTTGGTGGTAGAGAAATCATATATGCAACTGGGTTAATCTCTTTGAGAACTTCAAAGGGACCCACATACCTACGAGCTAGTTTGGATGTCTTTCCAAACTTAATAGAACTCTTTTGTGGTTTGACTCTTAAGAGGACTTCTTCTTCCACTGAGAAATGCCTTGCTCTGTGTTTAGCATCCATATAACTTTTCTTCCTATCATTCACTTCCGCTAGCCTTTTCTTAATCAAATGAACTTGCTCTTCCATTTTTTATAGCATTTCTGGACCAAGGCTAATCCTATCTTTTATCTTATCTCAACTTATAGGAGTTTGGCACTTTCATCTATATAATGCTTCAAATGGACCCATCTTGATAGCAGAATGATAGGAATTATTATAAGCAAATTCCACAAGAGGAAGATAATCCTCCCGTTTGTATTGTTGATCCATGCAATACATTCTCAGTAGATCTTCCAACACTTGGTTTATTCTTTCAGTTTGGCCATCTATCTCAAGATGATAAGTAGAGCTTATGTTTAACTAAGTTCCAAGTGAGGAGAATAAGGTTTGCCAAAACCTTGATGTCATACAAGCATCCCTATCTGAGATAATCTTCTCAGGAATACCGTGCAATCTGAAAACTACTTGCACAAATTTGTGGGCTATGACTGGTGCCCCATCTGTCAAATTCCAAGGTATAAAATGTGCTCCCTTGGTGAGTCTATCCACCACAACTAGAATAGCATTGTGCATATTCCTAGACATAGGAAGTCCTTACACAAAATCCATGCTAATGATTTGTCATTTCCATTCTGGAATCTCATGAGGGTATAAAAGTCCTACCGGGTGATGGTGTTCTCCCTTCACCCTCTAGTATTCTAAACATCTAGCTACAAACCTTGCAGCATCCATCTTCATTCCCTTCCAAAAATATAATGGCTTCACATAAACTAGCAACTTCATCACTCCAAGATGTCCTGAATAAGGTGCGGAATGAACCTCCTTCCACACAATATTCCTTAACTCCTCAGAGTTTGGAACATACATCCTTCCTTTATAACTTAATAACCTGTCTGGTTCAATGCAAAATCCATTATATCTGGGATTCTGAGGATTATCCATAAGAGCCTGTTTTACCTACTCATAATACTCATCTCCCTTAGACTTTTGTAATACTTGATTCTTAAAATTAGAATGTATGGAGATCATTGAGGAGATATGTCTTCTCCTACTTAAGGCATCCACCACTCAATTTTCCTTGCCCTGAATATATGTAATCTCAAAATCATAATATGATATTAGCTCTAACCACCTTCTCTGGGGAGCATTCATGTGTGTTGAGTATAAAATATTTGAGCGCTTGATGGTCTATTTTTAGTTCAAAAGGCTTTCCAAGCAAGTAGCGTCTCCACATTTGTAGTGCATGAATTACTGTTGCCAATTCCAAATCATGAGGGGCATAATTTTGTTCATAAGTTTTTAGTTTTTTGGACTCATAAGCAATAACCTGTCCATCTTGGAAAAGCACACCACCTAAACCTTCCCCTGAGGTGTCGATAATGACTACAAAATGATCATCTGAGTCAGGTACCTTCAAAATAGGTGTTGTAGTCAATCTTTATTTTAGTTGGTCAAACGCCTCCTGGCATTTTTGTGACCAATCAAATCTTTTGCCCTTTCTTTGCAAAGAAGTAATAGGATAAGCGATCTTTGAAAAATTTGCCACAAATTTTCTATAATAACTCGCTAGGCCTATAAAACTTCAGACCTCGTGTACATTTCTCAGTGCTGGCCATTCTAAAATGGCTCTAATCTTGGTCGGGTCCATAGCTATTCCCTTAGCTAAAGTTATATGAGCCAAATACTACACCTCCTTTTGAAAGAAAGTACACTTCGAGAGCTTTCCATATAATTTATGCTCTCTTAACCTTTAAAGAACAATCCTTAAATGTTGAAGGTGTTCCTCCTCACTCTTAGAGTAAATCAAAATATCATCAAGGAAAACAAGGACAAACTTGTCCAAGCAATCTCTGAACACATTGTTCATTAAGTTCATAAATGTTGTAGGTGCATTTGTTAATCCAAAGGGTAGGACAGTGAACTCATAGTGCCCATACCTCATTCTAAAGGTTGTCTTGTGAATATCCTCATCTTTTATTTGCAATTGATGGTACCCTGATCGAAGATTGATCTTAGAAAACACAGTTGCCCCTTGTATTTGATCAAATAGATCATCAATGCGGGATAATGAATACTTGTTCTTTATTGTTGCCTTATTTAGCATATGATAATCTATGCATAGTCGCAACGTACCATCTTTCTTTTTAACAAAAATTACGAGTGCTCCCTAAGGTGAAACACTGGGTCTTATCAATCCTTTATCGAGAAATTCTTGCAGTTGAGCCTTTAGCTCTATTAAATCTATTGTGGTCATTCTATAAGGAGCTTTAGATATAGGTTCCAATCTTGGAATTATATCTATTAAGAAATCAAAAGCTCTTTTGGGAGGCAATCCCAATAGTTCATCTAGAAATACATCCTCAAAATCTCTAAGAAAAGGGTATCTATCCATATCTGATCTCTCCTGATCTTAGGATTCCCTCTTCTCAACTCCTTGGAGTTTCTGAGATTCATAAAACATCAAATCATCTTGGAAATAGATTCCTTGTGGTTATTTATTTTCTCCATTTTAAAGGCAAAAAGTCGGCATCCTTTTCTCTGGGCTCTTTTCATCTGTAGGGCAGATATTTGTCTCAACTTAACCTCTCTAGGGTTGCCTTGTAGAAAGAATTTATTCCCAAGGTCATCTATGCATTCTATTGTTTTAGCAAAACAATCCACTTTAGCCATATGTCTCCATAACTAGTTTATCCAAAGGATGACATCATATGAGCCCAATAGGGCTACATAAAGGTTCACTTCAGTGGAGAAACTCAGAAGTTCAACCTTAGCCTCAAACAAACATTGCTCTACCTAAGGTCTGGTCTGATTTACATATTCAACTGACCAAGTGTTTGCCATGTATCCATCTTTTCTAGAAATCTTACTTAACACTTTTTGAGAAATGAAACATTATGTAGCACCAATTGTTGGAAACAATGCAGATAACTAAGAGGGGGGGCGTGAATCAGTTATCTTAAAACTTTTCTTCTTTTTACTTTCTTTTCTTATCTTATCATTTAGTGCTATATCAAAACAATGCAATCATAAGAACTGAAAATGAATTAACACATAACACAAGGATTTTTACGTGGAAACCCTGCTAAGGGAAAAAAACCACGGGGTGACTAACCCAAGATTGTATTCTTTGTTAAAAGAATAAAGAGTACAAATTTGGCACTTGCCAATTAGGGCTCACTACCTAAGCACACTGCTCACAAGAGGCCCACTGCCTACAAGAGACTTACAATCTACAAATACTTATAGATGATACCAAGGTGTTTGAACTAGTAAACAACATCTATACATGCAGGAATTCAGTTCTGGTTAGGCACAGTATACTAATCTGGCACATTTCATTTTTCCTATTAGTGCTCATTTTGGCCTGGAGATTGAGGTAGCGTGTGGAGGGTTTCTTCATTCAAACCCTAGGTTTTCCTCTTCATCGGCGTGAGCTTGGCCTATCGGTTGGAGTTTTTTGAGTTCCACCGATGCGGTGGGTCTCCCCGACGGAGTATGTTTTATCCCTTCATCGATGTGACATGAAGTATCGGCCCGTGTTTTTTATGTTGTTCCGATGATGTATGTCTGGCCGATGGTAGTTCAAGGTATGTTTGTGTTCATCGGTATGATGTTGCTCATCGGCGGGCCTCATTTCTGTTTAGCCAATATGTAATGTTTGGCCGATGACGTGTCATTGGCGTGGGTCTCACCGACTGAGGGTGTGTTTTGTTTGACCATCGGCGAGACTATTGTGATCGGCGGAAGAGCTTTTTGTTGCTCTGATGGTCTTTGTCTCGGCGACAAGGAGATTTGTGGAGCTGGCCGATGTAGAAGTTAGATGCTTTCGGGAGATGTTTGTCGGTGTGACTAAGGGTGTCGGCGGGAGGATTTTCAGGTTGGCCGATAGTGTTGGTCTTGCTGACAGGGGAATGTAATGTAGCGGTCAGGGAGACTTCTGAGGTCGTTGAGAGATTTTTGGGTCGGGCCGACGGTGTTAGTCTTGGCGATGGGCTCTCGGGTGAAGGCTTGTGTGTCGAGCGTGGCAAAAGCGCTCGACACTTGGTATGTGTGTGACCTTGTTTATGAACTACTGATGTGATCTCCTCACCATGCATGTGGGATTATTTCCCTGTGTATCTTCAAACTTTGAGCGAAGCATGTTTTGGCGGGAAAATCTTTTTTGAATGCAGTGACTGTTTTCTCGATGGCTGCGGGTGGTTGAGCCATCAATGGTGACAGCGCAGGGGTATGGGCGACGGTACAAACGATGAAGTTGCCTGATCGTGGATGAAAACTTTCAGATGGCGGCGCATGGCTCGAGGCCCCCCTTTGTCTGCTGCATTAATATTTTCTGAGCGCCATTCCTTCTGAGGACTGTATCTGACGTTTTTTGTGTCCATCATGTAATTAATTCCTGTGAGTACACCTTCTGGCTGTTTTAAGCAGGAAGTGTTACTCATTTTCGGTTGTTGAAAGTGGAACATTTTGGCTCTGTGATACAATACAGTTGGTTTTGGCTGCTCTGTACAACAAAACTTGTGAGTTTATGTATCTCCTGTTGTATGTTTTTGCATGAATCCACTGATTTCATGGTTAGTTTTATATGAGAAATGCTATGTTAGCATGTGTTTTGTTAATTCTGTCTCCAGTATTGCATGTATCTTTCTTCTGAGTCTGGATATTTAAGGAATGTCTAAGATTCTAGAACATAGAATTCCTGTGTTGAATATCTGATCTTTTAACTTCTGCTCAAGGGGTAGATTAAACTGTTTTTAGATTGAATATTGGGAAGGGTATACTGTAATAGGGATGCCATAAGTATAGATAGCTTAACACTCTGTATTGGGAGATATCTGTAAGGCAGGTATCATATGTATCCCCCTGAAATCCAGTTTTAGTTGTTCATGCATATCATTCACAGGTGTATGTCTACTGACTCCAGGCCCTGGATAGGCACCAATCTTGCTTTGTGTTTGTGTTACAACCATGTCCAGCTTTGCATCCAAACTTAAAATCAAAATCAAACTCTAAAACAACCATTAGGACAGTAGAAATAGTTTTAGGATCCTCGTCCTCTGTCTACAACTGCAAATAGGCCCAAAGCTAGCCCCTTTGCTCTTATCTTTCAATTTTGGTCTACTTACAGGAGGACTCATCTGCTTTCTGTCAGCATCCCAGCCTTAGTATGCACATTATCATGGATGTTGAGTAGGGAATCCTCTACCCAATATTACTTTCCTGTCACATTCTGGGCTTAAATTACTGCCTCTGCACTTTTTCTCTACTTTTCTTTGCACTTAATCATACATACATCACATTCTCTTTTTTTCAAGCTTGAATCCATCAGGTATATATATCTGCATCAAGGATTTCCAACAACTTCTTAGTCGGCAACAAGAATACTTGAGATATTTGCAAGTTATTGATCTGTCAGCTGAATCCATGCTTGATTAGTGATGTGCATCAAAAATGTAGGCATAGAAGTCATTAATCATGTTAGCTAATGATGTATAATGCCATAAATTTCTTGATCAATGCCTTTTGCATATCCAGAGTGAGGTTTGATACTCTGTCGGTCAGTTCTTCCTCTGTCTGCTCTGCCTGATTGGAACCCAACACTCAGATGCTCATATCTTTTTCATGCTTTATCACCAGAGGCTAAATCTCTGGAATATAATAGTCATGATACCCCTCTTGACTTGTCCAAGTCCGCAACTTACTGAGTTACACCATCTGAGAGATCTAGACCTGATTGTCAGACCTTGATACATACTCTATTCTTGTTCACCAGACCAAAATAATCTTCAATCTGACTGCCGGTATAGGCATATTATGTACTACGGATGTGTAGAATAGACTTTGTTGCCATCAATGACAACACTTATGAAGCCACACAATGTCTCTTTCCAACACCAATATCTATCAAAACTAAAATTGGAAAACTAAATAAAATACTTCTAGTTTCAATTGGAGTGATTTGATATTCAACTTGCCTATTATCTAGGGCTGCATGTATCCATTGCTGAAAAGTTGTCTGTTGTGAGTGTAAAGGATTTCCTCATGGCTGAGTTCCTCGTGTCTTATCAGGATATTGGTTAGCATAATGATCACCGCCACATGAATAACCCCTTCCCACGAGTCCTCACCTTTCATAAGGCTTTCTAGAATTGTCTCCATTTTTCTTAGAGTTGTTATTGCCTTTATTTTCACCCTTGGATTCATTCTAATTATCCTTGAATTCCTTGCCACCTTTTTTAGTGAATTCCTATTTTTTCCCCTTTTTCTTAAATGACTAGGAGGATTGGGACCAATTAAACTTTTAAGGTTCCTTTCCCGGTATGCAGACATAGATTTCAATTTTTGTTCCTGTTTAATATCTTTCTCATAAACTTGTTCCATTGAAGTAGAACCATGCACATCAACTTCACCTTGAATTTGGGCATTCAAACCCATGATAAAAATTTGGATGCAAAACCTTTCATCATGTTGATATTGGGGAGCATATTTGAGGAGGCGAGTTAACTTTTCTTAGTACTCATTCATAGATGAGTCACCCTGTCTCAGATTTTGAAAATCTATAAGATTCTGATCATAATATAACTGAGACAACCATTTTGCCTGAAAAGTTCCATAAACCTTTCCCAGGTTAGACTCAAGGAGCTCAAATTTAACTACATTTTCTTGTTCATCCACCAGGTGGATGCTTCACCTACCAATTGGTATGCTCCCCATGCTACTTTGGTGATTTCAAAATAGTTTCTTATTTCAAAGTATTTTTCCATTTCTGTAATCCATGCCTCTGTGACATAACCACTTACAGTCCCATCAAACTTGGGAGGAGTAACCTTTTTCATATCTCTAGATAATTCTAGAGCCAAATGGCTTCTTTTATCCTCATTTTGTCTTATTTTGGAGTTATTCGCTCCTCATCCACTTTGGTTGGTGTTTTCACAATGTTCCTCGTCGTCGCCCCCATGGTAGGCTTCCTGCCTAGGTCCATGTTGACCCCTAACCTCCTTCTCTAAAGTTCCAATTCTTGCCCTCGCCTCATGGAGCATAGCAAGGATTTGGTCAAGTTTTGAATCAGAGTGGCCTGAAGGTTGCCCTTCTTCGTGGCTATCTCCAATGTTGGTTCATGTCTGAACCATGTTGCAATCTACTTCTCCTAAAGTTTGCATGTTAATCATTTAATTAGTTTTTCATACTATTGAATCCATTCATAAACATAAATCCATTCTCATTTATGCAATCTTCACAAGAAAGGAAAGATTTTCCAAAATTCAAAATTGCATTATAGTTTCCATGGACTACATAAAATCCATCATTTGTTACAATTTTTCACATCTTGAAACTACAAGTCACTTTCAGATTGGGAGATCTTCCCAAGTTTATCCTCATCCTTGAGGTTCATCAAATCAGACTTAGGAGGTGGATGTACTCACAGGTACTCATCTGTAACCTCCTAAGTAACAATGGGATCATTAGGATCACTCCCCAAAGGTGATTCCTTAGGTGCAGAGGGTTTCACTAATTCATTTTTAGAGATATGAGCAGTAGCCCTAACTGCCTTGTCCTTCTCCTTCTTGATACGCTTGTATACACCTAAAAATGACACGACTCTACCCAAATAAATATTCTTAATATTTATTTAAGTCTAATTCCTCTATCAATAAATAAATAAACCAATTTATTTATTTAATTCACATTCTTCCAACAATTAAATAAAATCAATTTATTTAATTAAAGTTCTTAAAATTCTTCTAATTCCTCCAACAAATTAAATAACACCAATTATTTAATTAGTTCTCCCAAATTCATTCTAAATTAAATAATATCAATTATTTAATTATTTATTCTAATAATATCTTCTCTAAATTTAAATAAATCAAATATTTATTTAAGTTGTTTATTTCTTCTAAATTGAGTTATCTCTAAATATAATTCAATCCTTGTGCACATGCAATTGAATATTCTAAATATTTAATTGAGCTAAAATATCTTCTTATCCTCATGCAATTTCCATTTTCTAGTTCTGTTCTCTTAACTGATTGATCTATTCTTTTAATTGATTAATCTCTTCAGTTAACTCATTCTTCTATTTTATTAATTCCTCTCATGCAAAATAGAGCAATACACTTGTCTTCTTCTTATTCGTGCACGTTCCTCAACTGTTCTCAATCGTTGGTCTTCTCATTCTCTCTATACCGTTGATCTTCTCTTTCTCAAGTCTATAAATTGAATCATGTTCTTCCATTTCATTCATCCAATCTTTAAGTAAACTTACTCTGCAAGAATTATAGCCTGCCTTTGGCACCAATTCCTTCATTGCTTGCAATCAAACTTGTTACTACATACTACTATCATTGTTGTGAAGCTCATCTTCATGGCGAAACTATCATAGCAATTCCCATTTGAACATCTTGGAATCATAGCAAGGAAGTGCACCTTCTGATGGCCATATTCATAGACAAGATCATTTGTGATAGGTGATCAATGGAAGCTGAGAATTAAAGGAGGTTTGCTTTGAATTGTTCATTGTTTGATTGATCTCTTTTGTTCATTATTTCATTGAGTTTTGGGTATCATTGACCTTTATATATTGATTATTCATTTAGATCCAATTTTCCCTTAACAACACTTAATAGCATCAATGAAAGTTTCATCATCAAATAACCACGCACCTTTCAAGTAGCTAGTTTGGCTAAGGCTTTTTATTCTTGAGGCTCTCTCCCTCATAGCCTTTAGGTAACATCCATTTCTTGTTACCTTCTTCATGGGTGTCATTCTTATTCTTACCATTCTGGTAAAAGAACATCCAAACATTAGCAACTGTTAATGTTGAAGGAAGATTTCATGTAGTAAGCTCATAGGCCCATGTATTGAACCTGGTAGCTCTGATACCGTATGTAACATGTCAACTCATATTACCCGAATCACCAACTCCATTTACCATTAAGTAAATAGTCATGCTCAACATAATCATGTTTTTGTTTAATAATAATCAATAATTAAAATGCATATCTTTTCTGAATAATTTCAACACTAAAATTTGCAACATAATCAAAGATAACATATTAGTGAATCCTTTCACTATAAAATCATAATGTTTTTCTCATGGAAATAATGATAAGTTCTACATAAAAAATTTTGACTAACAAGTCATATAATAGAATATACTGCATCTAGAGTGTTGACATCTGTCTTCATAAGTCTCAGCATGTTATCTGCTTGGGAAGGAGAGCATCACCCAAGTGCTTTTCCTTCAACCACAGACCTATTGCAAATATGTGCCTAATCGGTGTTGTCATTGATGTCAACATATCCTTGCTGCCATTGGTGTCAACTATATCCTATTGTTTTTCCTGTATAGAAGACTGGATTTGTGAGGATATTGAGAAAATTCATGAGGATCAATGTATGCAGACCATATGGCTAAGTAGAGGATTGTTTGAAGAAGCTCTAGATAAGTTTTCAAGGGTTCACATAAAGATGTGAAGAAGCTATGGCCATCTGAGTAGAACTAGTTTTGCAGTGTTTAGAAGAGATAGTGACAGAAAAGAGGTCCAGATTGTACTGGATATGTCAAATGATGATCTGCGGATCTAGAGGCATGTTTGGGAAGTCAGTGTGTATGATCCATTCAAGTGGTTCGTGGTTTGGAGGTCCGCAAGCAATCTTTCTAATGTGACAGTCATGGTAGATATTATTCTTGAGGTTCTGGAAGAAGATGCAAATGATTATGATGATTTGGAGGAGTGTGAATATTTTTGTTGAATTCAATGTGCTTGTGGAGGTCTCTGGATCATGTAACTGCTATATTGGAGGTCCGCATTGAAGTTTGAGCTTGTCAAAGAAGATTTCCTTCTTGGTGTTGTTGTTCTTCCCAGTCTTGGCCGACCAGATGATTAAAGCGTGTTGCGGATGTTCTAAGAGAAATTCTATGAGGCATGGCGTGTTGATCAAGAAGGATTTGAGTCCTAGTTATGTTTGGCCGACAACTTAGTGATTCACATTAAGTCAGATGTTTGTTGTGCTGACCTTGATGTTCATTCCAAGGTTGATGAAGCATATAAATATTTGTTGATGAGTTGTGGAAAATTATCCTTGTGTGAAAATAATTAAATCCAAGAAAGGATCAAAGGTAAAGCAAAGAAGAGGAGAAGCAGGAGAACAATAGATGTTTAGATGAAGAGCTAGAGAAGAAGTATTTAGAGCAGAGCAGAAGTATTGTGAACTTTCAAAGGAACTAAACCTGACATAAAGAGGATGCTATTTCACAGTTCATTCTTTCTGTATTAAACATAAATTTTGTAGGCAGTGAGCCTCTCTTGAGCAGTGAGCTCTGGGCAGTGAGCCCGAAGGCATGTGCCTTCCCTTTTATTCTAAGTACTTTTAATAGGTTACGAATCTTGTGGGTTAACCCCCACCATGGTTTTCCCTTAACCGAGTTTTCATGTAAAAATTCTGGTGTTATGTGTGCTCAATTTATTTTTGCTCTTGTGTTATTGATTCATGCTTTAATGTTTATCTGATTGAAAGTTATTAAAAAAGATTAAAAGCATACGAGATTAATTTGTGGGACAATTGATTCACCCCCCTCTCAGTTGTCTAGACTAATTCCAACAATTGGTATTAAAGCCAAGTTCCTCTAAAAGAAGCTTAACCGCCCGAGGAGATCTAGGATGTCTACTTACAAGAAGGATAGTCCAAGATTCGATGGAACAAATTACTCTGTTTGGAAGAGTCGCATGGAGTGCCATTTGCAATGCATGGGTGATGCTTATTGGGTGATAACCAATGATGAGTATAAACCTCCGAAGAAAGGTCCTTCAACACCAGATCAAATCAAAGATGCTAAAAATAACCTTCAAGCTAAAGAAGCCTTGTTGAGTGCCCTGCCTGATTCAGAAATGACAAATGTCTTTGGACTAAAAACTACTCATGAAATCTAGAAGAAGTTGGAGAATCTTTATGAAGGTGATGAACATGTCAAATGTGCCAAGCTACAAAGTCTAAGAGGAAATTTTGAAAATCTGAGGATGAGTGAAGATGAAACATCACAATCTACATGCAAAAGATAAATGAACTTGTGTATGGTATCAAGTGTGCTGGTGGAACTTTGGAAGAATCAGAGATTGTGGAAAAAGTGCTCAGATCTTTACCTGATTCATACAAACCTAAGGTTGCTACTATAGAGGAGATCAGGACTATCACAAAAGTTACAAGAGATCAGCTGGTTGGCAAAATTTCATCTTTTATATTAAGTGAGTTTGGTGATTCTCTTCCTAAGTTTGAATCTACTTTTAAGGCCAATGTACATGGAAGACAAAAATATGATCCGAGTGAAAGCTCCTCTGCAAGATCAAACAGATTTGCTAAGGCAAGGAAGGATCTTGAAAATGATGAAATTGAGTCTACTGAACTTGAAGCTCTTATTGCCAAAAGAATACCAAGAGGATCCGGTAAGTATGAAAGAAAGTTGCCATTCAAATGTTTTGCTTATAATAAAATTGGTCATTTTGCCTCAAGATGTCTAGAGAAATTTTCAAAGTCAAACCCTAACAGATATAAAGGTCAGAAGAAATGTTACTATGTCCAAGAAGATGGAGAAGAAGGAGTCACAGATGATGAATCTGATCATGGAGGTGCCACTGAAGATGATTGGGTGTTCATTGCTATCAAAGAAGAAGATCCAATGTCTAGTGAATCTGCTAGTTGTGCAAATGTGGAAAGTGCCTTGGCTGCTCAGGTTGTTGAAAAGGATGAATGGGTGATTGATAGTGGATGTTCTCATCATATGATTGGTGATAAAATTAAGTTTATGAACTTTGAAAAATATGAAGGTGGAATTGTGAAATTTGGAGACAACTCACCTAGTAGAATTCATGGCAGAGGATCCATCTCTTTTGATGGTAAGAATAACACAAATGATGTCCTGTATATGGAAGGACTGAAGCATAATCTTTTCAATGTTGGACAGTTGGTTGACAAGGGTTATGATCTCTGATTCAAGGATGGCAAATGCAGAATCTTAGAAAGCTCCAGAACTGAAATTGCATATGGTACACAAACTAGAGGTAACATCTTTCAATTAAGTAGCTCTGGTAAAAGTTGTTTGATTGCACAGACATATCAGAGTTGGTTGTGGCATAGGAGAATGTGTCATGTGAATTTTGACAACATTGTCAAGATAAGTTATACTCAGGCTATGAGAGATCTTCCAAGACTTGTGAAACCTAATAGCATGTGTAGAGAATGTCAATTGGGTAAACATAATAAAACATCATTCAAAAGTAAAGAACAATTTTCAAGTGGGCAATTGGAACTTGTGCATACTGATCTATGTGGTCCTGCTAGAATTAGGAGTGTGCGAGAAGATAGATATTTTATGTTGCTGATTGATGATTACTCCCAGATGTTGTGGGTAACTTTCTTAAAACAAAAATTAGAAGCTCTTGACAAATTCAAAGTGTTCAAAGTTATGGTGGAAAATGAAATTGGTGTGAAGATAAAGTGTCCCGAGATCCGACAGAGGTGGAGAGTTTACCTCTGGTGAGTTTGATACATTCTGTGAAAGGCATCGAATAATAAGATAATTATCTACTCCTAGGACTCCACAACAAAATGGAGTTGTAGAAATAAAGAACCGGACCATTCAAGAAGCTACCAGGACCATGATGATGGAAACAAATATTCCACAAGTTTATTGGAGAGAAGCTGTAAGTACTGTTGTCTACACTCTTAATCGGGTGCAGATCAAAGGCAATTCTAGTAAGACTCCTTATGAACTCTGGTTTGGTCATCCTCCTACTGTAAGATATTTCAGATTTTTTGGTAGTAAATGCTATATCAAAAGAGATGAGGATCTAGGCAAGTTTGAAGCAGGAAGTGATGAAGGAATTTTTCTGGGATACTCTAGTCAAAGAAAAGCATACTGGTGCTTTAACAAAAGGTTGAAAAAGATTGTTGAAAGTGCTAACGTTAGAGTTGATGAGAGCAAAGAAGAAGATTCCAGGTCTAGCGGATATGATTCAGATGATCAAGATGAAAATCCAAATCAAGAGAGGCAAATGTAAACTCAAATTCAGATCTAGATTGATCTGAAAAATCCATTAATTCAAGAGGATAGTGCAAAAGTTGAGGAACCAACTCAAGAAATAGAAACTCAAGCAATTCCCAAAACTCCCAGGTATATAAGGATGAATCATCATGAAGATCAAATCATAGGAGATAGAAATAAAGGTGTTCGAACTAGGAGAAGAATTGTTGAAGATCAAGAAGAGATTTGTTTGATTTCAAAGATTGAACCAAAATCAGTAAGTGAAGCCTGCAATGATGAAAACTGGGTAAAAGCAATGGAGGAAAAACTAATGCAAATTGAAAAGAATCACACTTGGGATCTTGTTTCTAGACCTGAGGACAAAAATGTGGTTGGAACTAAATGGGTCTTCCGGAATAAACTAAATGAAGATGGTGAAGTTGTAATAAATAAAGCAAGGTTGGTATGCAAAGGATATTCTCAAGTGGAAGGAATTGATTTTGAAGAAACTTTTTCTCCGGTGGAAAGAATAGAGGCAGTCAGATTGTTTCTTGTTTTTTCTACTTATAAAGATTTCAAAGTCTATCAGATGGATGTCAAGTCAACATTTCTAAATGGAGAATTAGAAGAAGTCTACATTGAGCAACTGGAAGGATTTCAGTTGTCTGATCAGAAAGACATGGTCTGCAGATTGAAGAAAGTATTATATGGACTCAAACAAGCCCCAAGAGCCTGGTATGCAAGATTAGATAAGTATCTGCTAAAGCTAGGATATAACAAAGGCACTGCTAACAGTAATCTCTACTTCAAGATTAATCATGAGAATATTTTGATTGTTGAGGTATTTGTTGATGATATCAATTTTGGTGGAAATGAGAGCATGTGCAAAATATTTGGTGATCAGATGCAAAGTGAATTTGAGATGTCCATGTTTGGTGAGATGAATTTCTTCTTAGGTCTGCAAATCACTTAGTCAAATAAAGGTATCTTTATATCTCAGTCTATGTATGTGAAAGAATTGTTGAAGAAGTTTGGAATGGAAGATTCAAAGCCAATAGGTATGCCTATGGTAACTGGATGTAAGTTGAGTAAAGATGATAACTTCCCTAAGGCAAATCAGAAAAGGTATAGATTAATGATTGGAGGACTTCTCTATCTGACTCAAACCAGACCTAATATTATGAATGTAGTTGGGCTTTTTTCTAGATTCCAAGCTGATCCCAAAGAATCCCATGTTTTAGCAGTCAAAAGAATCTTTAGATATCTCAAAGGAACGCTTGATTATGGATTGTGGTATCCAAAAGACAATTACTTTCACTCTTCATGCATATACAGACGCTGATTGGGTAGGAGATGTGGATGAAAGGAAAAGTATTAGTGGTGGTGCATTCTTCTTGGGAAAAAGATTGGTTTCTTGGCTGAGTAAAAAATAGGAGGCAATATCCATATCTACAACAGAAGTAGAGTATATAGTGGCAGCAAACAATTGCACTCAAGTTCTATGGATGAAGCAAATGTTGAAGGACATCATAATTGTGTTTGAGGAGCCTATCACAATCTTCTGTGATAATTCAAGTGCAATAAGTATCTCAAAGAATTCGGTGTTGCATTCAAAGATAAAGCATATATCCATTAAATTTTATTTCTTGAGAGAGAAGGTAAATGGGAATGAAGTCAAGTTGGAGTTTGTGTCTTCAAAAGATTAGATTGCAGATATTTTCACCAAGCCTCTTCCCAAGGATATTTTTGAGTATCTCAAAGAGAAGTTGGGGGTCATTACCCCTCCTGATCAGAATTAAGATGCACTAGAGTGCATCAGTCCAGTGGAATTCACAGTCACATCTTGTGATCTGGATTGATGTTAAGAAGGCACTACTTAGGGGGAGTAGTCTGCATGTATTTTTTGAGTTTGGTATGAAACAAAAATAAGGAGAAAAGACTGCAAATATGTGCCCTTTGCCATTGATGTCAATGGGGGAAAGAAGTTCATGTGAAAAACTAGTTGCTGATGAAAGGGGGAGCAGTGAAGAAATTGATTACAGAAGTGATAAGAGAAAGGGGGAGAAGGTCTTGTCTTGATGGTCAAATCAGTTTTTCACATCATATGTTGCCATCAATGACAAAGGGGGAGATTGTTGCAAATATGTGCCTGATCGGTGTTATCATTGATGTCAACATATCCTTGTTGCCATTGGTGTCAATTGTATCCTATTATGTTGCCTGTATCGAAGACTGGATTTGTGAGGATATTGAGAAAATTAATGAGGATCAATGTATGTAGACCATATGGCTGAGTAGAGGATTGTTTGAAAAAGCTCCAGATAAGTTTTGAAGGGTTTGCATGAAGATTTGAAGAAGCTATGGCCATCTAAGTAGAACTAGTTTTGCAGTGTTTAGAAGAGACAGAGTGATAGGAAAGAGGTCTAGATTGTACTAGATATGTCAAATGATGATCTACGGATCTAGAGGCATGTTTGGGAAGTCAGTGTGTATCATCCATTCAAGTGGTTCGTGGTTTGGAGGTCCGCAAGCAATCTTTCTAATGTGACAGTCATGGCAAATATTATTCTTGAGGTTCTGGAAGAAGATGCAAGTGATTCTGATGATTTGGAGGAGTGTGAATATTTTTGTTGAATTCAATGTGCTTGTGGAGGTCTCTGGATCGTGTGACTGCTATATTGGAGGTCTACATTGAAGTTTGATCTTGTCAAAGAAGATTTCCTTCTTGGGGTTGTTGTTCTTCCTAGTCTTGGCTAACCAGATGATTCAATCGTGTTACGGATGTTCTAAGAGCAATTCTATGAGGCGTGGCATGTTGATCAAGAAAGATTTGAGTCCCAATTATGTTTGGCCAATAGCTTAGTGATTCACATTAAGTCAGATGTTTTTTTTTCTGACCTTGATGTTCATTCCAAGGTTGATGAAGCGTATAAATATTTGTTGATGAGTTGTTGAAAATTATCCTTGTGCGAAAATAATTAAATCCAAGGAAAGGATCAAAGGTAAAGTAGAGCAAATGAGAAGCAGGAAAGCAAGAGATGTTTAGATGAAGAGCTAGAGAAGAAGTATTTAGAGCAGAGTAGAAGTATTGTGAACTTTCAAAGGAATTAAACCTGGCATAAAGAGGATGCTATTTCACAGTTCATTCTTTCTGTATTAAACATAAATTTTGTAGGTAGTGAGCCTCTCTTGAGCAATGAGTTCTAGGTAGTGAGCCTGAAGGCATGTGCCTTCCCTTTTCTTCTAAGTACTTTTAACAGGGTACAAAAATTGTGGGTTAACCCCCACCATGGTTTTCCTTTAACAGGGTTTCCACATAAAATTTATGGTGTTGTGTGCTCAATTTATTTCTACTCTTGTGTTATTGATTCATGCTTTAATGTTTATCTGATTGAAAGTTGTTAAAGAAGATTAAAAGCAGAAGAGATTAATTTGTGGGACAATTGATTCACCCCCCCTCTTAGTTGTCCAGACTAATTCCAACAAGACCGATGGACCTCACACAACTTCCTACCGGGAAGTGGCTCCACCCTTCATGAAGGGAATAGATATAAGGAACCAATAGGTTTTCCATCTGAGTCTCTAGTGTTGTGTCCTTCATAACTCTTCACGGTCATACAACTATAGATCCACTCTAACTATGTATGACACTACTGGAAGATTATGCCATTTGGAGCACAGTGAACTGACTAATGCATGCAGAGATGGATGCATTACTTTGGCCAAAGATTTAATATACATAGACGTTCACAATGAATGTAGTCGATTGTTCACACACTTCTAATTCAACTTAGAAGCTATCTTATCCTGTAGTGATTTTAGACATAACTTATCTGTTCATCATTTTTTTTCAGTCAGTCAGACTTAGTATCATTCCTTAGTCCAGGATATATTCACATATACATTATAAATAGGATCAAGTAATTCTTAATCCATCTGACTTAGATTACTAACTTTGATTCTTGGACTTCAATCCAAAGGTTTCCAGTTGCATCTGCAACACGGAATCTGTGACTACATATCACCCTATTCCTTATTTCAAAAGTTTATATTCATAATTAGTTTGATATCTAGTATCAACACAAGAGACGTTTTGTATAAAATCTCTAAATTTCTTCAAAGAGGTTATCCATCTCTAACCCCAAAAGATATAACAATCTTATTCTTGGAGAAATAAGAGACTATCAAATATTTGACAATAATAACTACTTATACCAAAGTCTCAACAACCATCTTCATTCTCGAAGGTTAGCTAGAGTTTCTTGCAAAATAGTTCAATAATATCATTATACCATTCAACCTTATTGACGAAAGGTCTTCTTTAACTACCACTAAACTAGTGGTGTTATCAACATGAATGAAAGAAAGAACAACAGTTCTGTTTAATGTTGCTCCAACTCCTGACTTCGAGAGCTTCATATTCTTACGAAGACTTACTAGACTTTAAGTTCTATAAAGAATAACCCTCACCTGGTGGCACCATCATAGCCGACCACCTTCGAGTTATACCAATAGAGCAATATCACTATCTTATTAATAGACAAATATATAGGTTATCAACGACATTCATTAGATAGTCCAAGCCGCCTCTCGAGAAGTGATAGATTACACCATTATTGTCGTTATGATAGTGTTTATGGCTAGGTTTCTACTTGCACGTAGACACGGCAAGTCTATCATAAACTTATACGTTGTTACATCCCCAACTTATGATTTAGCTTAATCTTGCTTTTATATGGTAATCAGGATGATTAATCATAGTTTAATGATTTGATGTTTGTGGAAAATATCATATTTAATCTTTGATTATGTGAATACTAATTAATGTTAGTTAGACATGAGATTACATGTTGATATGATTATTTAATTATTATGATTTGCGAATCAAATGATGATACACTAATCATGGTTATATGATTGTGAGTGTGATCGGGAGAAGAATCTTCCTTCAAAGACGGAAGGAGAGTATCATCCAAGAGGAAAAATAGATGTTGGGAAAAGGTTAGATTGCCATCTGAGTATTGAATTTAGTCCTTAAGAAAATTTGCAAGGTAAAGTGAGTAGCATCTTTTCCTTGCTAGTTGTTTTCTTTTTTGTGTCGGTATGACAATTGGATCTATCTTGACATCATCTATGTCGATTTGACTAAATGAAGTTCTTAGAACGTCCTTTTGAGTCAATTGATAATCTTGTCAAAGTTGTCAATATGTCCCTTGATTCCTTACCTATTTCCGTATTAGGATTTGTTATTTTTTTTTTGTATTTTACTTACGGTTAACATGGCGAAGAAGGGGGAGTGGTACTCGATCCCAAGATCACATTTTAATGATGTGCCATCTTTTCAATGATGTTAACATTTGATAACATCTTGGTTTACTTGATAACCTTTAATATCAATGTAAGGAAAATATGTGTGCTACAATTATTTTAATCTCCTCAGAGGTTGAGCACCTTAGTAATATCTATATATATTTATATGATTATCTATTGGCATTCAGCCAACCACCACCCACGAGGAGTGGGGAGAGAGTGGAGGCCAAGTGGAAGCCAAGCTTGAGTCCATTTTCTTGGACCACCTCATGATGGGCTTAGTGGATCCTTTGGAACCCGCAAGGTGGTGGGAGGTTTCTAACTATGGTTACTACCACCTACAGAAAAGGTGGCAGAATCAACTACATGCAAAAATAAATTAGAACGCATGCAAGTGTATCGATAGATACTAGTCTTTGCATAGGATTTTATTTAGTATGTTGATTTTGGTGACAAAGGAAGAGGAGTTTCATTGGAGAGCTTAAGGAGAAACACTGCTACAATAGTAGCGCAGTGGGCAAGTGAGCTCAGCCACTGTGTTATACATAAAATTTATTCTACAGCAAGCCAATACTCGACTATGTTTACACATTCAGGTATGAATTCTTGTGACATATGGAATTGAACTCGATATTAGATCTATCTTGACGTCATCTACATCCATTTGACTAAATGAAGTTCTTAAAACATCCTTTTGAGTCGACTGATAATCTCATCAAAGTTGTTGAGATCTCCCTTGATTCCTTATCTATTTTTGTATTAGGATTTGTTATTATTATTTCTTTTTGTATTTTACTTATAGTTAACATGACAAAGAAGGGGAAGTGGTACTCGAACCCGAGATCGCATTTAATTGATGTGCCATCTTTTCAATGATGTTAACATTTGACAACATCTTGGTTATTTGATAACCCTTAATATCAATGTAAGGGAAATTATGTGTGTTATAATTATTTTAACCTCTTTAGAGGTCGAGCATCTTAGTAATATCTATATATATTTATATGATTATTTGTTGGCATTTGGCCAACCACCACCCACAAGGAGTGGGGAGAGAGTGGAGGTCGAGTGGAAGCCAAGCTTGAGCCCATTTTCGCGGACCACCTCATGATGGGTGGGTTTAGTGGATCCTTTGGAACCTACAAGGTGGTGGGAAGTTTCTAAGTGTGGTTACCACCATCTATAGAAAAGGTGGCGGAATCAACTGCATGCAAAAAGAAATAAAAACACATGCAAGTGTATCAATAGATACTAGTCTTTGCATAGGATTTTCTTTAGTATGTTGATTTTGGTGACGAAGGAAGAGGAGTTTCATTCGAGAGCTTAAGAAGAAACATTGCTACAACAATAGCGTGGTGGGAGAATGAGCTCGACCACTGTGTTATACATAAAAGTTATTCTACAGCAAGCCAATACTCGACTGTGTTTAGACATTCAGGTATGAATTCTTGTGACATATCGAATTGAACTCAATATTGTAATTAGATATACCTTTGCTATCAAAAGTTACATCGACCATGTCGACTTATGACTGTGTATAAGCTATTGTTAAGGCCTTCGAGGCCATAAATATTCATAGTGTTTACTACTATGTTAGTAGTTATGGTTTTAAACTGTTTATTAATGGACTTTAGGGCCACAAATGCCTTCTCTATTTTATAACTTGTAACCATTGTCAAATGTGTTACTCGGCTAAAACTTTAAGGCTGTACCCCAAGCTTGTTGTGCATGCAAGAACTATCAAATACCAATTTAGCAAGGATTTAAACTATAATGTATGCTTTCGAAGCTCTCTTGTTAATGATTCAAGACGACTACGTTAGAGCCCAAGAGGGTATCAATACATAATAACTATTTTATCATGCCATGAAATTGATAATGGAAATGGTCAAGAGCCTTGTATGAATAATGATAACTCTGTTGATAATTGTACACCCTTGTTTGTGCCTAGTGCACTTAATATATATAACTCGAGGTCTGCAAATAACAGTCCTCGATTGTTTATAATAGATGTTTGATAACCTTGGTGCATGTTATGCATGTAAATGGGTATAACAACTCCTTGTTGAAGTAGGAGGGTTTGGGTATGAGGACAACTTATATTGATATCTTGGCAGCATTAAATGCATGTTATGTTCTTTTTGGAGAAGTTATTCCTCCTTGACAATTTCTTTTATAAGAACGAATACTATGCCAGTACGAACTCTTGTGTTTAAATGCAAACAAATGCCATCTCTTTGAGAATGGAAATACTTCATAAACAAAGTATATGATATCAAGAACTTATGTAGATTCCTTGAACTAGAGTCTTTTTTATAAGATCGACCTATTTGATCATTGAAATACCCATCTAGATGATATGAATTGAAAGTAAACCTTGATATAAGGCAAACAATGAAATCATCAACCGGGTAAGGTCATGAGTTGAAAACATGATTTGAACTAATGTTATTATGAAAGGATGGGAATAGAGTGACGTGGAGTCACAGGTTCCCTATTGCCAAAGCAACGAAACATTATTGAATGTGCTCCCAGGATAGGAGTCGAATCTCCAAGGAATGGACTAAGAATGTGATGAACATACTTTTCCAAGACCTTGAAAGGTTGAATTATGACTACTGTAGGACGAGACAACTTCTAAGTCAAGTCGAGCTGGTGGACATATGACTACGTCCATTGCGAAACGTTTATGTTGTTGGAATTAGGCCGGACAACTGAGAGGGGGGGTGAATCAGTTGTCCCAAATCTTTAACACTTGCAACTATTTATTTGTCACACAAAATTGATTATTGATGTAAACATTTAAAGAATGAATTATCAACACATGAACAGAAACAAATGAACACAAAACAACAGAACATTTTACATGGAAACCTGGTTAAGGGAAAACCACGGTGGGAGTTAACCCACAAAGATTTTGTACCCTATTAAAAGTACTTTAGAAAAATAGAAGGCACATGCCTTTGGGCACACTACCCAAAGCTCACTGCTCAAAAGAGAGGCTCACTGTCTATAGAATTTATTTAGAATAGAAAGAATTAACTGAGAAATAGCATCTACTTCATGCCTGGTTCAGTTTCATTGAATTCTCACAAAACTTCTGCTTTGCCCCAAATTCTTCTTCACTGATTTTTCACTCTATGTTGCTCTCGCTCCTTTTCTTCTCTACTCTACTTCTAATCCTTTATTAGGATTTAATTCATTTTTCTCAAGGATGATTTTCCACAACTCATCAACAAGTATTTATACACTTCATCAACCTTGGAATGAACATCAAGGTTGGCACTACAAACATCTGACTCAATGTGAATCACTAAGTTGTTGGCTAAACATAACTGGGACTCAAATCTTCCTTGATCAACATGCCATGCTTCAAAGAATTGCTCTTAGATCATCCACAATACGCTTGAATCATCCGGTCGGCCAAGACTGGGAAGAACAACAACATCAAGAAGAAAATCTTCATTGACAAGCTCAAACTTCAATGCGGACCTCCAACATAGCAGTCACATGATCCAGAGACTTCCACAAGCACATTAAATTCAACAAAAACATCCACACTCCTCCAAATCATCTGAATCACTTGCATCTTCCTCTGGAACCTCAAGAACACTATATGCCATGACTATCACATTAGAAGGATTGCTTACAGACCTCCAAACCATGAACCACTTGAAAGGATGATACACACTAACTTCCCAAACATGCCTCTAGATCTGTAGATCATCATTTTACATTACCGAAGCAATCCAGGCCTCTTTCCTGTCACTGTGTCTCTCCTGAAGAATGCAGGAACTAATTTTATTCAGACGGCTATAACTTCTTCAAATCTTAATGCGAACCTCTCAAATCTTAACTAGAGCTTCTTTAGACGAACCTCTACAAAGTCATATGGTCCACATATATTGATCTCCATTAATTTTCTCAATATCCTCGACAATATGGTCTTCTAAACAGGTAGCAAAATAGAATACAGTTGACACCAATGGAAACAAGGATATGTTGACATCAATTACAAGACTACTTAGGCACATATTTGCAACAATCTGTTGGTTTTTCTTCTGAATCAGCATCAGGGTTTGCCAGTTCCTATGCACATGCAGATTTAGCCAACTAATATAGGAGGTTGCGTGAGCTCCTCCCCTTCACTTCTGGTTCTGCCGCACCAAGGGGGTATCCCTATAACTTAAGATGTAACCTTGACTAGCTCAACAACACAATGATTTAGCTTGACAGCAACAAGCAGAATACTCTCATGTATGGACCAAGATCTGTATGATAGATCACAAGGTGGGCAACGTTCTTGGACATATATGTCTGGTCGAGTATGAGAGCATGCATGGGGTTCCTAATCCTACTCCTACAACTAAGAGGTGGAAGTGATGAAATGGGCGGACATAATGTCCGGGATGCAAGACAAAGGATTTTGGCTCATAACTACTGATCCAGGAGCAGACTGGTGCCTATCCATTGGGCAAGGAGTCAACTAGACGTATACAACAGATGGTTTGCAACTTTCACTCAAGTTTCAGGGGGTTAGACTGATGCTTGCCTTACAAACATCACCCAAGAATGGGTACCTAACTGCCTCTACTTACAGATATCCCTGCTGACATGCAACCAAATTCAAAAGAAAGAGAATAACATGCAGCAAATGGAGACAAGCAGATAGACACATGCAATAAGCATTTTTCATATAACATTAACACTGAAACTGAAAATATGTGCAAAATACATTCATGTTGCAACTCATAAACTCCAAAATGGGATAAAACAGCCAAAATCATGCCCTGTTCTTCATTATTTACACAAAAATGCCTCAGGCCTTCAACAACCTTCAAATGAGCAACACAACCTGCTATATACAACAAGGAAGGTTCCCAACATTAATTACATAGTTGACCAAAAATCCCGCCAAATATAGATCTCAGAAGGAATGGCGCTCAGAAGTTATTGTTGCAGCAGACAAGGGAGGCCTCGAGCCCTGTGCCACCATCTGGAAGTCTTCATTCATAATTAGATAGCTTCACCGTTTGTACCATCGCCCATACCTCTGCTATAGTCACCATTAATGGCGTACCAACCCGCGGCCTTGGGAAATCATCGCTGCGCTCAAAAGAGAAATTCCCGCCAAAACGCACTTCACCGCAGGTTCAAATTATACAGGGGAATAATCCCACATGCACGGTGCAGGGAGCCCCTTGCCACTTTAAAAACATAGCTGCATGTACGATAAGCGTCGAGTGCTTTTGCCACGCTCGACACACGCTTCTTCTCCAAGAGCCCATCGCTAAGACTTAGGCCATCGGCCAACCCCACAAATCTCTCATTGATCTCAATTGTCTCGCCGATGCCTACCTTACAATCCGCTCCATCGGCCAGAGATAGACCATCGGGCCAGCACAAAACTCCTTGGCCGATGCCCATGGTCTCGCCGATGCCTTCAAAAATCCTGATGATGTCACCATCACCCATCTGCATACCGCGCAACTCTCATATCCGGATGACGTCATCGCCATATAGGCGCCGGGGTGATATTAGTAAGATAACTTGATATTTCAGAATATCACCCCCCAAACAAAATATCATGATGCATTGTAAACCAGATGATGATGATGACCCCTTTAACTCAAAGAACATCAGGGTGCACTGTAGCTCTACTGCAGGATCAGGATGATATCCAAACATCACCCGATATTGAAACAAGATGATCCTGATGACAAATCTGGTCGACAGAAAATCATGATGATGCTGACCACCTCGAAAGAAAATATGATGCTGCTGTTGAAAATTGCTGAGGAGGTCGAACACTTAGAATATTTTTGGATTTTTTGGGAAGGTGCCTACATGAAAATTGCTCAGAAACTGATAGTGAAATCAGGCACCAACACAATCTCCCCCTTTATCATTGATGGCAACATATGATGTGAAAAATTGAGTTCAACCATCAAGACAAGAACTTCTCCCCCTTTCTCTTCTTACTTCTGCAATTTCTTTCTTCACTGCTCCCCTTTTATTAGCAACTAGTTTTTCACATGAACTTCTCTCCCCCTTTGACATCAATGGAAAGGGCACATATTTGCAATCTATTCTCCCTTTTTGTTTCAAACTGGCCCCATGATTTGCATACTGACTACTCCCCCTAAGTAGTATATCCTTAACATCAATCAGGATCATAAGATATGACTATGAATTCCACTGGATTGATGCACCTTAGTGCATCTTAGTTCTGATTCAGAGGGGTAATAACCCCTAACTTCTCTATGAGATACTCAATAGTATCCTTAGGAAGAGGCTTAGTGAAGATATCTGCAATCTGATCTTTGGAAGACACAAACTCCAACTTGAATTCATTCTCATTTACCTTCTCTCTCAAGAAATGAAACTTGATAGATATATGTTTTGTCTTTGAATGAAACACCAGATTCTTTGAGATGTTTATTGCACTAGAATTATCACAAAAGACTATGACTGGCTCCTCAAACACAATTCTGATGTCCTTCAACATTTACTTCATCCACAAAACTTGTGTACAATTATTTGTTGCTGCTATATACTCTACCTCTGCAGTAGACAGAGATATTACCTCTTGGTTTTTTCTCATCCAAGAGACCAATCTTCTTCCCAAGATGAATGCACCACCACTAGTACTTTCCCTGTCATCCACATCTCCTATCCAATCAACATCTGTATATGCATGAAGAGTGAAGTCATTATCCTTTGGATACCACAATCCATAATCAATTGTCCCCTTGAGATATCTAAATATTCTTTGACTGCCACAACATGGGATTCTTTTGGATCAGCTTGAAATCTAGCAACAAGTCTAATGACATTCATGATGTTAGGTCTGGTTTGAGTCGGATAGAGCAATCCTCTAATCATTGATCTATACCTTTTCTAATTTGCCTTGGGGAAGTCATCATCTTTGCTTAACTTACATTTGGTTACCATAGGTGTACCTAATGGCTTTGAATCTTCCATTCCAAACTTCTTCAACAATTCTTTCACATACTTGGAGTGAGATATAAAGATACCTTTATCTGACTGAGCAATTTGCAGACCTAGGAAGAAATTCATCTTTTCATCTGATTAGCAAATGCTTTGCACATACATTCATTTCCACCAAAAATGATATCATCAACAAAGACCTCAACAATTAGGATGTCCTCATGATTAATCTTAAAGTAAAGATTACTATCAATGGTACCTTTTCTAAATCCTAGCTTAAGCAAATGCTTATCCAGTCTTGCATACCAGGCTCTTGGGGCTTGCTTGAGTCCATACAATGCTTTTCTTAGTCTATAGACCATATCTCTTTGATCAAACAACTGAAATCCTTCTGATTTCTCAATGTAAACTTCTTCCTCCAATTCTCCATTCAGGAGTGTTGATTTGACATCCATCTGATAAACTTTAAAATCTCTGAAGGTAGAAAATGCAATAAATAATCTGACTGCTTCTATTCTTGCCACCGGAGTAAAAGTTTCTTCAAAATCAATTGCTTCCACTCGAGAATAGCCTTTGCTTACCAACCTTGCTTTGTTTCTCACAACTTCACCATCTTCATTTAGTTCATTTCGGAAGACCCATTTGGTTCCAATCACATTTTTATCCTCAGGTCTAGGAACAAGATCCCAAGTGTGATTCTTTTCAATTTGCATTAATTCTTCTTCCATTGCTTTTACCCAGTTTTCATCATTGTAGGCTTCACTTACTGATTTAGGTTCAATCTTTGAAATCAAACAAATTTCCTCTTGATCTTCAAAAAAAATTCTCCTAGTTCGAACACCTTTACTCTTATCTCCTATGATTTGATCTTCAGGATGATTCAGCCTTACATACTTGGGGATTTTGGGAATTGCTTGAACTTCTGTTTCTTGAGCTTGTACCTCAACATCTGTACTATTCTCTTGAGTTCTTGGAGTTTTCAGATCAATCTAAATCTGAGTCTGAGTTTGAACTAGCCTTCCTTGAATTTGACTTTCATCTTGATCATCTGAATCATATCCACAGAACCTAGAATGTCCTTCCTTGCTCTCATCAACTTTAACATTAGCACTTTCAACAATCTTTTTCAACCTCTTGTTAAAGCACCAGTAAACCTTACTATGAGTAGAGTACCCCAAAAATATTCCCTCATCACTTCTTGCATCAAACTTGCCTAAATCCTCATCTCTTTTGATATATCATTTACTACCAAAAACTCTGAAATATCTCACAGTAGGAGGATGACCAAACCATAGTTCATAAGGGGTCTTACCAGAATTGCCTTTGATCTGCACCCGATTAAGAGTGTAGACAACAGTACTCACAACTTCTCTCTAATAAACTTGAGGAACATTTGTTTCCATCATCATGGTCTTGGCAGCTTCTTGAATGGTTTGGTTCTTTCTTTCCACGGCTCCATTTTGTTGGGGAGTCCTAGGAGCAGATAACTGTCTTTTTATGCCATGCTTTTCACAGAAAGCATCAAACTCACCAGAAGTAAAATCTCCACCTCTTTCGAATCTTAGACATTTTAATTTCTCACCAATCTCATTTTCCACCATCACCGTGAACACCTTAAACTTGTCAAGAGCTTATGATTTTTATTTTAGGAAAGTTACCCACATCATCCTAGAGTAATCATCAATCAGCAACATGAAATATCTATCTCCTTGCATACTCTTAATTCTAGCAGGACCACAGAGATCAGTATGTACCAGTTCCAATCATCCACTTGAATTTTGTTCCTTACTTTTGAATGAAATTTTGTTATGTTTCTCCAATTGACATTCTCTACACATGCTATAAGGTTTCACAAGTTTTGGAAGATCTCTTACAGCCTGAGTGGTACTTATTTTGACAATGTTATCAAAATTCACATGACACATCCTCTTATGCCATAACCAACTTTGATCTATCTAAGCAATCAAACAACTTTTGCCAAAACTACTTAAATGAAAAATGTTACCCTAGTTAGAGTACTGGATGTAATTTCGGTTTCGAAGCTCTCCAAGATTCTGCATTTTCCATCCTTGAATCAAGGATCATAACCTTTGTCAAGCAACTGTCCAACACTGAGAAGATTATGTTTCAGTCCTTTCACATATAGAACATCATTGATGCTATTCTTACCATCAAAAGAGATGGATCCTCTACCACATATTCTACCAGTTGAGTTGTCTCCAATTTTCACAAGCCCTCTTTCATAATTTTCAAAATTCACAAACTTACTCTTGTTACCAGTCATGTGATGAGAACATCCACTATCAATCACCCATTCATCTTTTTCAATAACCTGAGTATCCAAGGCACTTTCCACATTTGCATAGCTAGCAGATTTAGTAGACACCAGATCTTCTTATTTGATAGCAATGAACACCCAATCATTTTCAGAGGAACCTCCATGATCAGATTCATCATCTGTGACTCCTTCTCTAGCTTCTTGGACATAGTAACATTTCTTCTTATTTTTGTATCTGTTAGGGTTTGGTTTTGAAAACCTCTCCAGATATCTTGAGGCAAAATGATCAATCTTATTACAAGAAAAACATTTGAGTGGCAATTTTCCTTCAAACTTATTGGATCCTCTTGGCAATCTTTTGGCAAGAAGAGCTTCAAGATCTATAGTTTTAATTTCAACATCTTCAAGATCCTTCCTTGTCTTCACAAATCTGTTTGATCTTGCAGAAGATCTTTCACCTAAATCATATCTTTGTTTTTCATATACACTGGCCTTAAATGCAGATTCAGACTTGGGAAGAGAATCACCAAACTCACTTAATTCAAAAGCTAAAATTTTGCCAACCAGCTAATCTCTTGTAATTTTTGAGACAATCCTGATCTCCTCTATAGCGGCAACCTTATGTTTGTAAGAATCAGGTAAATATCTGAGCACTTTTGCCACAATATCTGATTCTTCCAAAGTCCCACCAGCACATCTGATACCACACACAAGATCATTTATTTTTTGCATGTAGATTGTGATGTTTTCATCTTCACTCATCCTCATATTTTTAAATTTTCCTCTCAAACTTTGTAGCTTGGCACATTTGACAAATTCATCACCTTCATAAAGATTCTCCAACTTCTTCCAAATTTCATGAGCAGTTTTTAGTCCAAAGACATTTGTCATTTCTAAATCAAACAAGGCACTTAGCAAGGCTTCTTTGGCTCAAAGATTATTTTCAACATTTTTAACTTCATCTGGAGTTGAAGGTTTCTCTAGAGGCTCATACTTATCCTTAGTTATTTCCCAGTAGGCATCACCCATGCATTGCAAATGACACTCCATGTGATTTTTCCAGAGTAATTTGTTCCATCAAATCTCGGGCTATCCTTCTTGTAGGTTGACATCTTGGATCTCCTCAAGCGGTTACGCTTCTTCTAGAGGAACCTTGCTCTGATACCAATTGTTGTAATTAGGCTGAACAACTAAGAGGGGGGGTGAATCAGTTGTCCCAAATCTTTAACACTTGAAACTATTTATTTCGGGTGCACTGCCCAGAGCTCATTGCTCAAAAGAGAGGCTCATTGCCTACAGAATTTATTTAGAAAAGAAAGAATTAACTGAGAAATAGCATCTACTTCATGCCTAGTTCAGTTTCATTGATTGCTCACAAAACTTCTGCTTTGCCCCAAATTCTTCTTCACTGACTTTTCACTCTATGCTGCTCTTGCTCCTTTTCTTCTCTACTCTGCTTCTAATCCTTTATTCAGATTTAATTCATTTCGCTCAAGGATGATTTTCCACAACTCATCAACAAGTATTTATACACTTCATCAACCTTGGAATGAACATCAAAGTCGGCACTACAAACATCTTACTTAATACGAATAACTAAGTTGTTGGCCAAACATAACTAGGACTCAAATCTTCCCTTATCAATACACCACGCTTCAAAGAATTGCTCTTAGATCATCCACAATACGCTTGAATCATCCGGTCGGCCAAGACTGGGAAGAACAACAACACCAAGAAGAAAATCTTCATTGACAAGATCAAACTTCAATGCGGACCTCCAACATAGCAATCACACGATCCAGAGACTTCCACAAGCACATTGAATTCAACAAAAAGATATGTACTCCAAATCATCTGAATCACTTGCATCTTCCTACGGAACCTCAAGAACACTATCTACCATGACTGTCACATTAGAAGGATTGCTTGCAGACCTCCAAACCACAAACCACTTGAAAGGATGATATACACTGACTTCCCAAACATGCCTCTAGATCCACAAATCATCATTTTACATTACTGGAGCAATCCGGACCTCTTTCCTGTCACTCTGTCTCTCCTGAATAATGCAGGAACCTATTTTACTTAGATGGCTATAACTTCTTTAGATCTTAATGCAAACCTCTCAAATCTTAACTGGAGATTCTTCAGACAAACCTCTACAAAGTCATATGGTCTGCATATATTGATCTCCATTAATTTTCTCAATATCCTCAACAATCCGATCTTCTAAACAGGCAGCAAAATAGGATACAGTTGACACCAATGGCAACAAGGATATATTGCCATCAATGACAACACCGCTTAGGCACATATTTGCAACATATGTATGTAAATCTTTGGCCAAAGTAATGCATCCATCTCTACATGCATTGTCAGTCCATTATGCTCTAGATGGCATAATGTTTCCAGTAGTGTCATACATACTTAGAGTGGATCTATAGTTGTGTAACCGTGGGACATTATGAAGGACACAACACCAGATACTCAAATGGAAAATCTAATGGTTCCTTATATCTATACATTTTGTGAAGGGTAGTGCCACTTCCAGGTGGGAAGTTGTGCGGGGGACCGTCGGTCTATGGTTGTAGGAAAAGCAGTTGGATGATGCTCTCCTTCCCAAGCAAAAGACAAGCCGAGGCTTATGAAGACAGATGTCAAAGTTCCAGATACAGTGCATTCTTTATATGACTTATCAGTCAATTATTATGTAATTTTTTATAAATGATGCCATGAGCATAATTTGTACTTGTATAGTGAAAGTTATTCACTAGTGAGTTATCTTTGGATTAACGCAATCTAAACTTTTGAAAAATTCCTAAACAAAAAGCATGTTTAATATTATGATGATAATGATTCTTTTTTGTTTAACTGTGGTTATGTTAATCATGATGCATTCTTAACCTTAATTAATATGGCTAATTATGGTTGATTTTTGGGTAATACGAAACTGCTTGTTACATATGGTATTAGAGCTACCAGGTTCAATACATGGACCTATGAGCTCACTACATAATGATTTTATTTATCCAACATTAATGGTTGCTAATGTTTGGATGTTCTTATGCCAAAATGGTAAGAATAAGAATGATACCTAGAAAGAAGGTAATGGGAAAAAGATGTTACCTTAAGGCCTTAAGGGAGCGAGCCTCAAGAATGAAACGCCTTGAACAAACTGGTTGCTTGGTAGGTGCATGGTTGGTTGATGATGAAACCTTCACTGATGTTGTTAAGTGCATCAAGTAGGACATAAGGAAAGTAGTTAGGATTACTGCTCCTATCTCTAAAAATGAATCAGCAGAACCATTTGCACCTAAGGAACCAAACTTGGAAAATGAATATAAGGATCCTAATGTTAATAAGGAGGTTGTGGATGAGTACCTGTGAGTACATACACCTCCTAAAACTAATTTGATAAATCTCAAGGATGAGAAATGAAAATGGGAAGGTATCCCAATCTAATAATGACTTGCAATAGCAAGATGTAAACAATTTTTTGTAATTTTGGATGGATTATATGTAATTTGTGGAAAACTATAATGCATTTGAAAAATTATGGCAAATCTTTCCTTTCTTGTTAAAGATTACATGAATGAGAATAGATTTATTTATGAATGAATTCATTGGTATGACAATCTAATCGAATGATTAATCTACAAACTTTAGGAGAAGTAGATTGCAGAAAGGTTCAGATAAGAACCAGGATAGGAGATAGCCAGGATGAAGGGCAACCTTTAGGCCACTCCGAATCTAAACTCAACCAGATCCTTGCTATGCTTCAAGAGACGAGAGCAAGAATTGGGATTCTCGAGCAAGAGGTCAGGGGTCAGCATGGACCCAAGTTGGAAGCCTATTATGGGGGTGATGACGAGGCACATCATGATGACACCACCTAAAGTGAATGCGGAGAGAATAACTCCGAGACCAGACAAGAAGAAGATAGAAGAAGCCACTTGGCTTTGGAATTATCCCAGGATATGAAAAAGGTTATGCCACCCAAATTTGATGGGTCAATAAGCGGAGATGCCCTAGAGGCATGGCTTATGGAGATGGAAAAATACTTCAAAATAAGAAATTATACTAAAATCACCAAAGCGATATGGGGAGCATACCAGTTGGCAAGTGAAGCATCCACATGGTGGATGAATCAGAAAATGGATTTAGGCTTGAGGTCTACAAGTTTAACTTGGGACAGGTTCATGGAACTCTTTAGGCAAAGATGGCTGCCTTAGCTATTCTATGATCAAAAGCTTATAGATTTCCAGAATTTGAGACAGGGAGATCTAACTATGAACGAGTATTGGGAAAAGTTCACTCTCCTACTCAAGTATGTGCCACAATATCAGCAGGATGAGAGATTTCATATCTAAAAGTTTATTATGGGGTTGAACACCCAGATTGGGGGTGAGGTTGATGTGCATGGTCCCACTTCAATGGACCAGGTTTATGAGAAGGCCATCAAACAGGAACAAAAACTTAAAGCTATGTCTGCTTATAGGGAAAGGAACCGAAAGAGGTATAATTGGTCCCAATCCTCCCAATCTTCTAAGAAAAAGGGGAAAAGGCAAGATTTTACTAAGAAAAATGATAAAGGGGCCAAGAATAAGCAAAATGAATCCAGGGGGAAAAGAAAGGCGATAATAATGCCAAGAAAAATTGAGATAATTCTGGGAAACCTCAGGAGAGGAAAGGACTCGTGGGAGGGTACTATACATGTGGCAGAGATCATTATGCTAACCAGTGTCCTAACAAGATGTAGGGAGCTCAGCCTCAAGGAAACCCTCTACCCTCCCAGCAAGTAGTATTCTAGCAACAGATTCGTGCAACCTTAGATAATAGGCAAGTTGAATACAAATTACTCCCATTGAAAATATAGGTATTTTATCTAGTCTCCCAATTTTAGTTTTGATAGATACTAGTGCAACAAAATGTTTTGTTTCCCCAAACATTTTAAGTTGAATTTCTAGAGATGCTAGATACATGGAAAATACTTGGTCAGTTGAATATGCAAATTAGACCAAGGCTCAGGTAGAGCAATGCTTGTTTGAGGCTAGGGTTGAACTTCCAAGTTTCTCCATTGAAGTGAACCTTTATGTAGCCCCACTAGGCTCATACGATGTTATCCTTGGGATAAATTGGTTATGGAGACATTGAGCCAAAGTGGATTGTTATGCCAAAATAATAGAATGTCTACATGACTTAGGGAACAAAGTCTTTCTACAAGAAAAACCCTAGAGAAGTCATACTAAGACAAATTTATCCCCTACAAATGAAAAGAGCTCAAAGAAAGGGATGCCAGCTTTTGGCTATTAAGATGGAAAAACTAAATGGCTTTGAGGAAACCAATTTTCAAGATGATTTAATGTTTTATGAATGTCAGAAACTCAATGGAGTAGGGAAGAGGGAGTCCATATATCAGGAGAGATTAGATATGGACAAGTACTCTTTTCTTAGAGATTTTGAGGACGTATTTCTGGATGAGCTACCGGAATTACCTCCTAAAAAAGGCTTTTGATTTCTCTATAGATATAATTCCAGGATCGGAACCTATATCTAAAGCTCCATACATAATGACTACTACAGAATTAATGGAGCTAAAGGCTCAATTGCAGGAATTATTGGATAAAGGACTGATAAGACCCAGTGTGTCACCCTGGGGAGCACCAGTAATATTTGTGAAAAAGAAAGATGGTACTTTATGGTTATGCATAGATTACCACATGTCAGATAAGGTAAAAATTAAGAATAAATACCCATTGCCCCGTATTGATGATCTTTTTGATCAAATGAGAGGAGCAACTATGTTTTCTAAGATCGATCTTCGATCTGGGTACCATCAATTAAGGTTAAAGGATGAGGATATCCACAAAACAACCTTCAGAACAAGGTATGGGCATTATGAGTTCATTGTTCTACCTTTTGGATTAACAAATGCACCTGCAGCGTTTATGAACTTAATGAATAGTGTGTTTAGAGACTCTTTGGACAAGTTTGTCCTAGTTTTTCTTGATGACATCCTAATCTACTCTAAGAATGAGGAAGAACACCTTCAGCATTTAAGGATTGTTCTCCAGAGATTGAGAGAGCATAAACTGTATGGCAAGCTCTCTAAGTGTACTTTCTTTCGAAGGGAAGTATAGTATTTGGGCCACATAATTTTAGCTAAAGAAATAGCTGTGGACCCAGCTAAAATTAAAGCCATATTGGAATGGTCGGTACCAAGGAATGTACATGAGGTCCGAAGTTTCATGGGCCTTGCAGGATACTATAGGAAATTTGTGAAGAAAGTTTCAAAAATTGTGTATCCTATAACTTCTTTGCAGAGAAATAGCAAGAGTTTTGAGTGGTCAAATAAGTTCTAGGAGGCATTTGACCAACTGAAGGAAAACTTGACTTTTGCACCAATCTTGAAAGTACCTAACCCGAAAGGTCATTTTGTAGTCATTATCGATGCCTCAGGGGAAGGCTTAGGTGGTGTACTAGTCCAAGATGGACAAGTCATTGCACATGAATCCATGAAGCTAAAAACTTATGAACAAAACTATGCTCATCATGATTTGGAACTGGCAACAATCATTCATGCTCTACAAATGTGGAGACACTACTTGCTTGGAAAAACCTTTGAGCTGAAAACAGACCGTCAAGGGCTCAAATATCTGTTCACTCAACCACATCTAAATGCTCACCAAAGAAGATGGTTGGAGTTCATCTCGGATTATGATTTTGAGATTAAATATATTCATGGTAAGGAAAACTAGGTGGTGGATGCCTTAAGCAGGAGAAGACATATCTCCTTAATGATCTCCACACATTCTGATTTTAAGAATTAGATTTTACAAAAGTCTAAGGGAGATGAGATTTATGAGCAGGTAAAATAGGCCCTTTTGGAAAACCCCCATAATCGAAAATATGATGGATTTTACCTTGAACCAAATGGGTTATTAAGGTATAAAGGAAGGATGTATGTTTTGAACTCTAAGGAGCTAAGAAACACTGTGTGGAAAGAGGTTCATTTTGTACCTTATTCGGGACATCCTGGAGTAACAAAGTTACTTGCCGATGTGAAACCCTTATTATTTATGGAAAGGAATGAAGAGGGATGCTGCAAGTTTTGTAGCTACATGTATAGAATACCAGAGGGTGAAGTCGAAACATAATCACCCAGTAGGACTTTTATACCCTCATGAAATTCTAGAGTGGAAATGACAAATCATAAGCATAGACTTTGTGCAAGGACTTCCTATGTCAAGGAACATGCACAATGTTATTTTGGTTGTGGTGGATAGACTCACCAAAGCTACACATTTTATACTTGGGAACTTGATGGATGGGCACCTGTCATAGCTCACAAATTTGTTCAAGAGATTTTCAGATTGCATGGTATCCTGAGAAGATTATCTCAGATAGGGATTCTTGAATGACATCGAGGTTTTTGCAAACCTTGTTTTATTCACTTAGAACCCGATTAAATATAAGATCTGCTTATCATCCCGAGACGGATGGCCAAACCAAAACGGTAAACCAAGTTCTAGAAGATTTTTTGAGAATGTATTGCATGGATTAGCAATACAAATGAGAAGATTATCTTCCTCTGGTGGAATTTTCCTATAATAATTCCTATCATTTTGTGATTAAGATGGATCCATTTGAAGCATTATATGGAAGAAAGTGCCGAACCCTATAAGCTGGGATAAGCTAGAAGATAGGGTTAGCCTTGGTCCTAGAATACTGTCAGAAATGGAAGAGCAAGTCCATCTGATTAAGAAAAGGCTAGCAGAAGCCAATGATAGGCAGAAAAGTTATGAGAATGCTAAACGCATCGAAAGGCATTTCTTAGTGGGAGAAAAATTCCTTCTAAGGGTAAAACCTCAAAAGAGCTCCATTAAGTTTGGAAAGACATCCAAACTAGCTCCTAGATACATGGGTCCCTTCAAAGTTCTCAAAGAGGTCAACCCAGTCACATACAGAATTACTCTACCGCTAGCCCTTTCCATGATGCATAATGTTTTTCATGTTTCCTATTTGAAAAAGTTTAATGTGGGAGATAATCATATCCCTATTCTTGATTGGAATGTTATACAGGTGAAGGACCGAGGGGCAATAGTGATCGAGCCTGTCAAGGTGTTTGAAATGCATAAACTACACTTATGTAATAAAGAGATAACTCAATGCAAGGTCCAGTGGGACTAGTATGCAAAGGAAAATGCCTCCTAGGAAAACTATGAGGATATTTATGCGAGATTTTCCCATCTCTTTTGAAAAACTTTTTACTATGCTCACACAACACTTTTCTTATTATGTTGGTTTGATTTTGAAGACATTTAATCAGCGGGGACGATGACTCTTATGGGGGGAGATATGTTACATCCCCAACTTATGATTTAGCTTAATCTTGCTTTTGTGAGGTAATTAGGATGATTAATCATAGTTTTATTGTTTGATGTTTGTGGAAAATATCAGATTTAATCTTTGATTATGTGAATACTGACTAATGTTAGTTAGACATGAGATTACATGTTGATATGATTATTTAATTATTATGATTTGCAAATCAAATAATGATACACTAATCATGGTTATATGATTGTGAGTGTGATCAGGAAAAGAATCTTCCTTCAAAGATGGAAGGAGAGTATCATCCAAGAGGAAGAGATAGATGTTGGGAAAAGGTTAGATTGCAATATGAATATCAAATTTAGTCCTTAAGAATCCTTGCAAGGTAGAGTGAGTAGCGTCTTTTCCTTACTAGTCATTTTCTTTTCTGTGTTGGTATGACAGTTGGATCTATCTCAACGTCATCTACATTGATTTGACTAAATGAAGTTCTTAGAACGTCCTTTTGAGTCAATTGATAATCTCATCAAAGTTGTTGATATCTCCCTTGATTCCTTATCTATTTCCATATTAGGATTTGTTATTATTATTATTTTTGCATTTTACTTACGGTTAACATGTCGAAGAAGGGGGAGTGGTACTTGACCCCAAGATCACATTTTAATGATGTGTCATCTTTTCAATGACGGTAACATTTGATAACATCTTGTTTTATTTGATAACCCTTAATATCAATATAGGGGAAATTATGTGTGTTATAATTATTTTAACCTCCTTAGAGGTTGAGTACCTCCGTAATACCTATAGATATTTATATGATTATCTGTTGGCATTCGGCCAACCACCACCCACGAGGAGTGGGGATAGAGTGGAGGCCGAGTGGAAGCCTAGCTTGAGCCCATTTTTGCGGACCACCTCATGATGGGTTTAGTGGATCCTTTGGAACCTGCGAGGTAGCGGGAAGTTTCTAACCGTGGTTACCACTGGCTATAGAAAAGGTGGAAGAATCAATTGCATGCAAAAAGAAATTAAAATGCATGCAAGTGTATCGATAGGTACTAGTCTTTGCATAGACTTTTCTTTAGTATGTTGATTTTGGTGACGAAGGAAGAGTTCCATTCGAGAGCATAAGGAGAAACACTACTATAGTAGTAGTGTGGTGGGCAAGTGAGCTCGGTCACTACACGTTATGCATAAAAGTTATTCTATAGCAAGCCAATACTCGATTGTGTTTACACAATCAAGTATGAATTCTTGTGACATATCGAATTGAACTCGATATTGTAATTAGATATATCTTTGCTATCAGAAGTTACATTGACTGTGTAGTCTTATGACTGTGTATAAACTATTGTTAAGGCCTTCAAGGCTGTAAATATTTATAGTGTTTACTATTGTGTTAGTAGTTATGGTTTAAAACTGTTTATTAATGGTCTTCAAGGCTGCAAATGCCTTCTTTGTTTTATAACTTGTAACCATTATTAAATGTGTTACTCGGCCAGAACTTTGAGGCCGTACCCCAAGCTTGTTGTGCATACAAGAACTATTGAATGTCATTTTGGCAAGGATATAAACTTGTTATGTCAGAAAATGTCTCCGTAGGACTTTTTCCCTCCTATGTTTAGCTCCCAAGTCCTTTAGAAAGCATTTTAATAATCTTACATATTCATGTTAACTCCTGACGAGAAAACCCCAAATTTTTATGGAAAATAGGACCTAGGGGGTGCTATTGAGATGAATCCTGATGAAATAGGGAGGAAGGACTTGGGTGCCCGTGCCCTAGTCCTGCCCTATTTTAGGCAGGACCTAAATTCAAGTGTCAGTTATGTGACTGTTAATTAGTTCCTATGCCAACACTTTAAGTTTGAATTACAAAATTCTTAGCGGGAATGTGTTTAGTTGCATATATAAGCATGTTTAGGGATTCATTTGTAAACTAGAAGATGATGGTGCACTTTTGGCACACTTGTGATTTTAGATTATCCAAAGCATTCATTGTTGTAGAGTAGACTTGTCTTGTTATTGTGTTTATTATGCAGATTTGGCTTCATCTTCTCATGATGTGAAGGATTTTCATCTATATATGAGCTACACCTCTGAGGTGACACTTATTTGTGTTTTCAATCATTTATCAATTGGTTTTTTCCTCTATCCCATAGGGATACACACTCTTTAGCTGACAATGGTGTTTGGAAGACTTGAATGTTTCTCCGGGGCTTGACCGAGGCAAGCCTCTAAAACACAACCCCTGATCACTTTTTCTGTGATTGCAGTTACAAGTTGTAGAAGCATAAGGAATGGAGTTGCAAGGATATATAACAGGGTATCAAAATTGCAGAGAAAAGCAAAAAAGTAGGACCTGGACTAGGGCACTCGCTCATTAGCCCTCTGAGTCCTGAAACACAAAAATCCTTAGAGCAGTAGAAATAAGTTGTAGACAATCTTCAGAGATCTCAACAAAAACTAGTACCTTGGACTAATTCACCTGCTCATTAGTCCTTGACTTTCCCAGATACAGAATCTCAAAATCTGGTATGTGTCTAATTGTCATTTGATATCTCTATGTGTGAGCATTTGTCGAGATTCGTCTGATTGTATACGATTTTACAAAATTAGGGTTTTAAGCATAATTGGACTTTAATTGATCAATTAGTTAGCAAATTCCATGTTTCCTGTGTATAGAAGAGCCCTCTTGCAACAAATTGTGGCTTCACTCGATTTATGTCCTTGAATGTAAGGTGTGAAAGGAGGATTTAACCTTGAAATTGAAACCCCTCTTTCCCACGAAACATTTTGGTGAACTCATGTTTTTAATGAATTTTGCACCTTGTTAAGTATTGTACTTTAGATTTGCATTCATTCATTTAATTTTCATCTCATTGCATTTGAAAATTTACAAATAAATTAAAAAATTTGAAAAAAAAATTGCATTTTTGGCTTGCATTTTCAAATAATTTGAATTAATTTGCATTTAATTTCTATTATTTTCATTAGATCTGATTTAAATTATAGAAATTCATCATTTAGTATTCATTTGCATTGCATTTTCATGCCTAATTTGTTATAAATTGCTTGAAATTGTGCATTTTTCATATAACCTAGTTTTTGCATTAGCTAGGGTTTGTGGTTAAAATCTTGTTTCAGATTTTACTATTGTTTTAAACACTCATTTAGGACTGATTTCTAACTATAGTGTTTCATCATAGTGCATTTTTGCATTTAATTTCATGTCTAGGGTTTGAAAACCTTGCATTTTCACTAGATTTTTGCCTTGTCATCTCTCTAGAATTGCATTATAGGCATGTTGTGAAGGATATCGTTGCATTATTGGGTTGATATTGAGCTTATTATTTTCTAACCCTCTTTAATTTCTTCACAACAGCTCTTCTTTTAGTGATTTGCATTGAAAAATTGTGAAAAATCAAGCATTTTTTGGTCATACACTTACACGATTTTACACTTGTTCCTTGCACAAGTTTTGAAAAACTTTTGAAATCTGACTTTACATTGATTTGAAAACATATACACATGGATTCTAATCGCAACAATAATACTAGGTTCTCTCCTAGGCCTTATATGAAAAGAAAGGTCCCTGAACCCGAAATTGTGTTTACACCTCATGATAGAACAATTGGAGAAATTGAAGAACCTCTTTATATCATTGTGAAGATAATGGAAAATCTAGTGGATGGAACACTTATAGATCCTATAAGGAAATGAGAGCATCTCAGAATGTATTTCTAAGAACAGTGGTGTCTTCGACAAATTTAAATTTCATTTGATTGCCTCAAAAAACACGCACAACTATGCCATAAAGTGGAAACAAACATATAACATTTCCAACATTGACACTTAGAGGAAATACAAGCAACAAGATGTAATTTCAACAACAGAAATGTTAACATGAAAGATAGAACAAGAAACATAGATATACGTGGGGAAAACCCTTACGGGTAAAAAACCCCACACTCCAAAAGCCCAGAGATCATTGTATTAATCAACAACAAAAATACATAGTTACAATACAATATCAGACTCTCAATCCTTCACAAAGTTATACATCTTGTTCTTCATCTAGAGAATCTCAACAATAACATGGCAAGATCAGCCTTACTCTCTCTCGACCTTTGTTTCTCCTTTTCTCAGTTCAATCCCTTCACATACTGTTATCATGCTGCGTACAACATATAGCATAGGACTTCTCGAAGAAGAATACAAAGCTCATCAGATTGAACTCTCAATCTAACTCTATCTATCCAAGACTATCTATCTCCAACTTGTCTCCATTACTTTTAGTAATCAAATTGACTCAACTGTCTGAGCAACCAATCAATTCAGTTACAATCAGTCCAACCATTCAAACTGTCATCTGACTGTTCACATTCAAGAGAACTCATTAGTCCCACATGCACCAGACATCAATCGTAACCGTAGTATATATACACGACCATGTGGTAAGTCTATCGTCGACACTTTTGCTGCCGATGACCCTAGCCGGTCAATCATCAACGAACCATCGGAGTGACCTAGATCTTCGGTGAGACTTCATCCTTCTTTGCTAACAAGGTTCCTTCTGCTAATGCCAAACTCCATCGGACAAACTAAGCTCATCGGAGTACTATCTCAACACTGCACCGATCGAAGAGGTCTTGCTGATGTTTAACAGTTCATCGGAGTAACCCGAAGTGACAGAGAGACTCATACCGAAGTGACATGTCTCACCGATGTCAAACCTTCGTCAGTGTAACAAGAAGTACCGGACAGACATCTTCCAACCACGCCGATGTCACTTGTCACTCCGATCATCGGAATGACACTCACCGATGCCAAACCTCCATCGGAGTGACCCAACACATCGAAAGGAGATATCCACAGCACACTGATAAGGTTTGTCACGCCGATATCCAACTATCGGATTAACACAACACCATCAGTGATAGTCTTTCAGATCACACCGATAGTTCACATCTTGCCAATACAAAGAACAACCTACTATGAACAATGCGATCGCTGAGACTCTTACCGATCGCTGAGACAAAGGTCAACTCTTGCTGATGCCTGTAAATCTGAGACACATGTACTCAACATTCTCCCACTTGATGAAGGATTTACAGGATTCCATCAATGCTTGAAGTCACTGTATCAGCTTAGACATTGCCTCCACTCCACTGTGTTCACAAGCTATATAGAAGCATCACAACATCAACTTCAAAGCTTCATCCTGAACACAACCATGAAGTCATCCTCCAGAAACAAGATAGAACATCAACTAGAAAAATAATCAAAAAATTGACTGCACCCATCCAATTGAACAAAAAACCCATGTGACTGAAAATAGCACACACAACAACTGCTAATCCATCTAATCATCCATACCTTGAAGGTATTCATATCAGCAGACTCATGCCACCCACATATACACCCATCAACTGCAAATACAAGCTCCATGTGTTAACTAGTCGAAAAAGACCAAACACATCCAAGAACTCCCACTGCATGGGTAATGCAGATTTGAAAAAGATCATAGCATACAAAGTTTGCCAATAGCATCACATAGAAAGTGTAAACATCATGTAGTACCAAGGAAACATCCACCATGATATGCAAAATCTCTAAATCAATAACATGTACATCTCACCACTAGTCCAGAAATCTCTCAAGTTCTTCACACCCAACAATGAAAGAGATAATAGAACCTTCATGCTATCACCCAAGAAGATAAGTAAAAGCACATGACCACAAACTAGTGATCACTTCAGCTCTAAACAAAACCTCAAACCAATGTAATGTGAAACACACCATCAGAAAAATAACTGAGACCAAGAGAAACACTACACATCATATACCTGTAGACAATCCTCCTACAAACACCTCTGAATGCCAACCGTGTCAAGTATGATCTCCTTCAAAACACCCCAAAGAGAACAGCATAACAACACCTAAACAAACATTCAATCTCAAGAGTTCAACCAAGAAATCAACATGGATGTAAGCTTCCCAATCCAAAGAAGATCAAACTAATCCATTTCCCATTTCAGGAAATCAGCCCATAAAACCATCTCCTAACAGTTCTCATCAATGAATGTTATCTTTAAACTCAAATGCAAAAGGAGATAATCATGCTATCCATCTCTCACAATGAATCCTCCAGAACCATATATCAGCAGTTACAGATCCATGTCTATGAAAGAAAGCATAAAACACCTAAGAGAAAACAATGGGCAATACCTCTCAAGTGAAACTTGCTGAACAAACCAAGAGTGGGGAATGAGAATGTTCTTCCAAGATATCCAAGTCCCAATGACTTTGTCTAAGAACAATCTCCTCATAGGTCTTTGTTGAACTCACGGCCAACCAAGGTGTAGGCTTCTCAGACTTTCTGCTGAAATCTTCATCAAGAGTAACCATTAACAACACTTCTCTCATCTCAAGAGAATTATAGCCTCACCTTATTCTCCATGTACACATGAGCATCTGCAAATAACTGTTTCATGCTAAACTCCAAATGCATCTTTGCACCAACATGAAGTAATCAAGCAAAAGATCAATGCACCCAACACACAGAGAACCACCAGACCACTGTCAAAGCTCCAATCATCTAAATGAGGAACTTATCATGACATCATGATCTTACCATCTCCCTTAGGAGATTCCATGCTCCAGGTGAACATAACCATGATCTCAAGAGCAATGTATCATGCCAAAACTCAAATGCATAAAACAAGAAAATACCATGACATGAAACAAACCAACATCACTTGTCAAGCACCACCAGCACCTCAGCCAAGGATTCATGAATCCTCCATGACTCCAAGATGTTACACATCCTCAAATAGTGCCCCTGCAAATCTAAAAGAACCCTTCTGCAGCAACAGGATATAAGAGCTCCTCCTTGTAACATCTGCAACACTAAAAAAGATCATTCACCACTAAGTGATGAACACACAGTCAATGCAAAAGCTCCCACTGAACTATGGCAACCGAGCTTTCCAAGCATCATGACCAAATTTCTCCTAATGTGAAAACCCTACAGGTTCACACATTAACATGTCCATGTGACTATAAAACCAAGTGGCACCAAAATCTCCAAAACAAGGAAATACACTATCACTGTCAATAGCTTACACAAACCTGTGAATCCAAGCTATTCAATACATCGTGATACACATGCTACAAGTCCTCTTAACTGACTATTCAGGTACTCTACAACATCCATCCTCTCATCCCAAAGTAGTCACAGGAATGCACAAGTGACCACAGACAAGGCCAGCTAACAAATCTGCAAAACACTAAAATAATCTTGTGGATAAAGACAGTCCACATTCGAGTCATCTCACTATAGCTTAATAGGTGATCAGCCCACAAAATTACATAACTTGTAGATCCAACCAATGTACCATGCAAACTCACTATCACACTGGAAACTACAAAGCTGAGATCTCAAGGAATAAAAAAATATCATGTAGACAACATGACTCAAGCACCAGATTACTTACAAATTTGATTCGCCAAACATGTCCACAACCTGAGCACCACAGTATAGAATACCAGAAGCATTACCATAGAAATTCTGAGTGACATATCACATGCTAGGACTCCCATGTAGAAAAAGTATTTCACCTCCTCACACTACGCACGAAGCATGCTAAACTGTAACTATATCATCTAGCAACACCCCAAAAGCCAGGGTCTAGAAATAGCTTAACTGCAGCTTCATAAAACCACAAGTTTTTCTTAACCGTGTAAAACATGCAAAACCACTATGTTTGATAACACCTATGCGCATTCATATCCACTTCACATCTGAAAGACCAAGAATATAAATCAAGAAACACCATAATGAATAAACCAGAAAATGGATTAACATAGATGAGCATCATAGATTTTAAGGAAAATCTATTAAACCCTTCTGATGCAAGTACAAAGCATCCATTAAAGGAAACAACAGTTCAGGAACTTTAGGCCCACTTGTAGGCCAACTCCACAACCACCAACATGCACATGCATCCAAGGGAGACAGCCTATTTCAGAAGTTCTCAGACCATCCAATGATCAACTCCATAGCCTACACATAATCAGGGTAACAAAAATTATGCCTTCCAATACAAGGACAAAACACCCAGCATAAGCACATTTCTCCATAGCTGAAAAACAACCCAAGCTTCTCTATATCATCAGGGAGCCTCTCACACAAACACCTAATAAAGAGATTAGCCGCATCTCAACCATAGAGTAAAATATTCCACCCCATGCATCAGGATTATATCACTGCCAACTAGGAGCCTCAAATCACATCATTTCAATATGACCAGCTCCAGTTTCTCCATCTTCACCATCCTTCAAGCACCTGTTGTAACATGAAGACAAGATCAACTGCCAGACTTCACTCAAAACAAGGATCAAACATCAGTCGATTCCTTTAGATTTCCTCAAGTCTGTTACACTAAGAAATCATCACGGAAGGAATACCCAGACCTTATACACTAGGAACTCTTACATGCAAACACATCCAACACACAAATGTACATATGTGAGCAATAAAGCAGATCCCAGAAGAAGGCTCTGATACCACTTGTTGAGCTACTGCTCATATGGACCAGCTAGGAAACGAGAGCATCTCAGAACGTATTTCTAAGAACAATGGTGTCTTCAATAGATTTAAATTTCATTTGATTGCCTCAAAAAACAAGCACAACTATGCCACAAAGCGGAAACAGACATAGAACATTTCCAACATTGACCCTTAGAGGAAATACAAGCAACAAGATCTAAATTCAACAATAGAAATGTTAACATGAAAGACAGAACAAGAAACACAGATATACATGGGGAAACCCTTACAGGTAAAAAACCCCACACTCCAAAAGCCCAGAGATCATTGTATTAATCAGCAACAAAAATACATAGTTACAATACAATATCAAACTCTCAAGCCTTCACAGAGTTATACATCTTGTTCTTCATCTAGATAATCTTAATAGTAACATGGCAAGATCAACCTCGCTCTCTCTCTACCTCTGTTTCTCCTTTTCTCAGTTCAGTTCCTTCACATACTGTTATCATGCTACGTACAACATACAGCATAGGACTTCCCGAAGAAGAATATAGAGCTCATCAGATTGAACTCTCAATCTAACTCTATCTATCTCTAACTTGTCTCCATTACTTTTAGCAATCAAACTGATTCATCCATCTGAGCAACCAATCGATTCAGTTACACTCAATCCAACCGTCCAAACTACCATCTAACTATTCACATTCAAGAGAACTCATTAGTACCACATGCACCAGGCATCGGTTGTAGCCGTAGTATATATACATGACCATGTGGTAAGTCTATCATTGACACTTTTGCCATCGACGACCCCAGCTGGTCAATCATTAATGAACCATCGGAGTGACCTAGATCTTCTTTGAGACTTCATCCTTCTTCGCCGACAAGGTTCCTTCTGCCGATGCCAAACTCCATCGAGCAGACTAAGCTCATCAAAGTACTATCTCAACACTGCAACGATTGAAGAGGTCTTGCCGACTTTCAACAGTTCATTGGAGTAACCTGAAGTGACGGAGAGACTCATACCGAACTAACATGTCTCGCTGATGTCAAACCTTCATCGGTGTAACAAGAAGTACCAAAGAGACATCTTCCAACCACGCCGATGTCACTTGTCACGTGGATCATCAGAATGACACTCACCGATGCCAAACCTCCATCAGAGTGACCCAACACATCGGAAGGAGATATCCACAGCACACCGATGTCCAACTATCGGAGTAATACAACACCATCGGTGATAGTCTCTCACATCACACCGATAGTTCAAGTCTTGCCGATACAAATAACAACCCACTATGAATAATGTGATCGCTGAGACTCTTGTCGATTGCTGAGACAAAGGTCAACTCTTACCGATGCCTGTAAATCTGAGACACATGTACTCAACATTCTCCCAGTTGACGAAGGATTTACAAGATTCCATCAATGCTCGAAGTCACTATATCAGCTTAGACACTGCCTCCACTCCACTATGCTCACAAGCTATGTAGAAGCATCACAACATCAACTTCAAAGCTTCATCCTAAACACAACCGTGAAGCCATCCTCCAGAAACAAGATAGAACATCAGCTAGAAATATAATCAGAAAACTGACTGCACCCATCAAACTGATAAAAAAACCCACGTGACTAAAAATAGCACACACAGCAAGTGCTAATCCATCTAATCATCCATACCTTGAAGGTATTCATATCAGCAGAATCATGCCACCCACATATACACCCATCAACTACAAATACAAGCTCCATGTGTCAACCAGTCGAAAAAGACGAAACACATCCAAGAACTCCCATTGCATGGGTAATGCAGATTTGAAAAAGATCATGGCATACAAAGTCCACCAATAGCATCACATAGAAAGTGTAAACATCATGTAGTACCAAGGAAACATCCACCATGATATGCAAAATCTGTAAATCAATAACCTCTACATCTCACCACGAGTCCAGAAATCTCTCAAGTTCTTCACACCCAACAATGAAAGAGATAACATAAGCTTCATGCTATCACCCAAGAAGATAAGTAAAAGTACATGACCACAAACTAGTGATCACTTCATCTCTGGACAAAACCTCAAACCAATGTAATGTGAAACACACCATCAGAAAAATAACTGAGACCAAGAGAAACACTGCACATTATATACCTGTAGACAATCCTCCAACAAACACCTCTGAATGCCAACAGTGTCAAGTATGATCTCCTTCAAAACACCCCAAAGAGAACAACATAACAACACCCAAACAAACATTCAATCTCAAGAGTTCAACCAAGAAATCAACATGGATGTAAGCTTCCCAATCCAAAGAAGATCAAACTAATCCATTTCCCATTTCAGGAAATCAGCCCATAAAACCATCTCCTAATAGTTCTCATCAATGAATGATATCTTTAAACTCAAATGCAAAAGGAGATAATCATGCTATCCATCTCTCACAATGAATCCTCCAGAACCATATATCAGTAGTTCAAGATCCATGTCTATGAAAGAAAGCATACAACACATGAGAGAAAACAATGGGCAATACTTCTCAAGTGAAACTTGTCGAGCAGACCAAGAGTGGGGAATGAGAATGTTCTTCCAAGATATCCAAGTCCCAACGACTTTCGCAAGAACAATCTCCTCATAGGTCTTTGTTGAACTCACGTCCAACCAAGGTGTAGGCTTCTCGGACATTCTGTTGAAATCTTCATCAAGAGTAACCATCAACAACACTTCTTTCATCTCAAGAGAATTATAGCCTCACCTTATTCTCCATGTACACATGATCATATGCAAATAACATTTTCATGCTAAACTCCAAATGCATCTTTGCACCAACATGAAGTAATCAAGCAAAAGATCAATGCACCCAACACACAGAGAACCACCAGACCACTGTCAAAGCTCCAATCATCTGAATCAAGAACTTATCATGACATCATGATCTTACCATCTCCCTTAGGAGATTCCATGCTCCAGGTGAACATAACCATGATCTCAAGAGCAATGTATCATGCCAAAACTCAAATGCATAAAACAAGAAAATACCATGACATGAAACAAACCAAACTCTAAACCAACATCACTTGTGAAGCACTACCAGCACCTCAGCCAAGGATTTCATGAATCCTCCATGACTCCAAGATGTTACACATCCTCAAATAGTGCCTCTACAAATGCAAAAGAACCCTTCTGCAGCAATAGGGTCTAAGAGCTCTTCATTGTAACATCTGCAACACTAAAGAAGATCATTCACCACTAAGTGATGAACACACAGTCAATGCAAAAGCTCCCACTAAACTATGGCAACCGAGCTTTACAAGCATCATGACCAAATTTCTCCTAATCTAAAAATCCTCTAGGTCCACACATTAACATGTCCGTGTGACAATAAAACCAAGTGGCACCAAGATCTCCAAAACAAGGAAATACAATATCACTGTCAATAGCTTACACAAACCTATGAATCCAAGCTATTCACGACATAGTGATACACATGCTACAAGTCCTCTTAACTGACTATTCAGGTACTCTACAACATCCATCCTCTCATCTCGAAGCAGTCATAGGAATGCACAAGTGACCATAGACAAGGCCAGCTAACAAATCTGCATAAACACTAAAATAATCTTGTGGATAAAGACAGTCCACATCCGAGTCATCTCACTATAGCTTAATAGGTGATTAGCCCACAAAATTACATAACTTGTAGATCCAACCAATGTACCATGCAAACTCACTATCACACTGGAAACTACAAAGCTGAGATCTCAAGGAATAAAAAATATCATGTAGACAACATGACTCAAGCACCAGATTACTTACAAATCTGATTCGCCAAACATGTCCACAACCTGAGCACCACAGTATAGAAAACCATAAGCATTACCATAGAAATGTTGAGTGACATATCACATACTAGGACTCCCATGCAGAAAAAGCATTTCACCTGCTCACACTACGCACGAAGCATGCTAAATTACAACTATATCATCCAGCAACACCCTAAAAGCTAGGGTCTAGAAATAGCTTAACTGTAGCTTCATAAAACCACAAGTTTTTCTTAATCGTGTAAAACTTGCAAAACCACTATGTTTGATAGCACCTATGTGCATTCATATCCACTTCACATCTAAAAGACCAAGAATATAAATCAAGAAACACCGTAACGGTTAAACTAGAAAATGGATTAACATAGATGAGCATCATAGATTTTAAGAAAAATCTATTAAACCCTTCCGATGCAAGTACAAAGCATCCATTAAAGGAAACAACAGTTCAAGAACTTCAGGCCCACAAGAAGGCCAACTCCACAACCACCAACATGCACATGCATCCAAGGGAGACAGGCTATTTCAGAAGTTCTCAGACCATCCAATGATCAACTCCATAGCGTACATGCAATCAGTGTAACAAAAATTATGCCTTCTAATACCAGGACAAAACACCCAGCATAAGCACATTTCTTCATAGCTAAAAAAACAACCCAAGCTTCTCTATATCATCAGGGAGCCTCTCACACAAACACCCAATAAAGAGACTAGCCACATCTCAACCATAGAGTAAAATATTCCACCCCATGCATCAAGATTATATCACTGCCAACTAGGAGCCTCAAATCACATCATTTCAATATGACCAGCTCCAGTTTCTCCATCTTCACCATCCTTCAAGCACCTGTTGTAACATGAAGACAAGATCAACTGCCAGACTTCACTCAAAACAAGGATCAAACATCAGTCGATTCCTTTAGATTTCCTCAAGTCTGTCACACTAAGAAATCATCACAGAAGGAATACCCAGACCTTATACACCAGGAACTCTTACATGCAAACACATCCAACACACAAATGTACATATGTGAGCAATAAAGTAAATCCTAGAAGAAGGCTCTGATACCACTTGTTGAGCTGCCGCTCATATGGACCAGCTAGGAAATGAGAGCATCTCAGAACGTATTTCTAAGAACAATGGTGTCTTCAACAGATTTAAATTTCATTTGATTGCCTCAAAAAACAAGCACAACTATGCCACAAAGCAGAAACAGACATAGAACATTTCCAACATTGACCCTTAGAGGAAATACAAGCAACAAGATCTAATTTCAACAACAGAAACGTTAACACGAAAGATAGAACAAGAAACATAGATATACGTGGGGAAAACCCTTACGGGTAAAAAACCCCACACTCCAAAAGCCCAAAGATCATTGTATTAATCAGCAACAAAAATACATAGTTACAATACAATATCAAACTCTCAAGCCTTCACAGAGTTATATATCTTGTTCTTCATCTAGATAATCTTAACAGTAACATGGCAAGATTAGCCTCGCTCTCTCTCGACCTCTATTTCTCCTTTTCTCGGTTCAGTCCCTTCACATACTGTTATCATGCTGCATACAACATACAGCATAGGACTTCCCAAAGAAGAATACAGAGCTCATCAGATTGAACTCTCAATCTAACTCTATCTATCTCCAACTTGTCTCCATTACTTTTAGCAATCAAACTAACTCACCCATCTGAGCAACCAATCGATTCAGTTACGCTCAATCCAACCATCCAAACTGTCGTCTAACTATTCACATTCAAGAGAACTCATTAGTCCCACATGCACCAGACATCAGTCGTAGCCGTAGTATATATACATGACCATGTGGTAAGTCTATCATCGACACTTTTGCCACCGACAACCCCAGCTGGTCAATCATCAGCGAACCATCGGAGTGACCTAGATCTTCATTGAGACTTCATCCTTCTTTGCCGACAAGGTTCCTTCAGCCGATGCCAAACTCCATCGAACAGACTAAGCTCATCGGAGTACTATCTCAACACTGCACCGATCAAAGAGGTCTTGCCAACGTTCAACAGTTCATCGGAGTAACCTAAAGTGACGGAGAGACTCATACCGAAGTGACATGTCTCACTGATATCAAACCTTCGTCGGTGTAACAAGAAGTACCAGAGAGACATCTTCGAACCACGTCGATGTCACTTGTCACACAAATCATCGGAATGACACTCACCAATGCCAAACCTCCATCAGAGTGACCCAACACATCGGAAGGAGATATCCACAGCACACCGATAAGGTTTGTCACGTCGATGTCCAACTGTCGAAGTAACACAACACCATCGGTGATAGTCTCTTAGATCACACCGATAGTTCATGTCTTGCCGATACAAATAACAACCCACTATGAATAATGTGATTGCTGAGACTCTTGTCGATTGCTGAGACAAAGCTCAACTCTAGTCCATGCCTGTAAATCTGAGACACATGTACTCAACATTCTCCCACTTGATGAAGGATTTACAAGATTCCATCAATGCTCGAAGTCACTGTATCAGCTTAGACACTGCCTCCACTCCATTGTGCTCACAGGCTATGTAGAAGCATCACAACATCAACTTCAAAGCTTCATCCTGAACACAACCATGAAGCCATCCTCCAAAAACAAGATAGAACATCAGCTAGAAAAATAATCAAAAAACTAACTGCACCCATCCAACTGAACAAAAAACCCACGTGACTGAAAATAGCACACACAGCAATTGCTAATCCATCCAATCATCCATACCTTGAAGGTATTCATATCAGCAGACTCATGTCACCCACATATACACCCATTAACTACAAATACAAGCTCCATGTGTCAACCAGTCAAAAAAGACCAAACACATCCAAGAACTCCCACTGCATGGGTAATGCAAATCTGAAAAGGATCATGGCATACAAAGTCTGCCAATAGCATCACATAGAAAGTGTAAACATCATGTAGTACCAAGGAAACATCCACCATGATATGCAAAATCTCTAAATCAATAACCTGTACATCTCACCACTAGTCTAGAAATCTCTCAAGTTCTTCACAACCAAGAATGAAAGAGATAACAGAACCTTCATGCTATCACCCAACAAGATAAGTCAAAGCACATGACCACAAACTAGTGATCACTTCATCTCTGGACAAAACCTCAAACCAATGTAATGTGAAACACACCATCAGAAAAATAACTGAGACCAAGAGAAACACTGCACATTATATACCTGTAGACAATCCTCCTACAAACACCTCTGAATGCCAACAGTGTCAAGTATGATCTCCTTCAAAACACCCCAAAGAGAACAGCATAACAACACCCAAACAAACATTCAATCTCAAGAGTTCAACCAAGAAATCAACATGGATGTAAGCTTCCCAATCCAAAGAAGATCAAACTAATCCATTTCCCATTTCAAGAAATCAGCCCATAAAACCATCTCCTAACAGTTCTCATCAATGAATGATATCTTTAAACTCAAATGCAAAAGGAGATAATCATGCTATCCATCTCTCACAATGAATCCTCCAGAACCATATATCAGTAGTTCAAGATCCATGTCTATGAAAGAAAGCATACAACACATGAGAGAAAACAATGGGCAATACTTCTCAAGTGAAACTTGTCGAGCAGACCAAGAGTGGGGAATGAGAATGTTCTTCCAAGATATCCAAGTCCCAACGACTTTCTCCAAGAACAATCTCCTCATAGGTCTTTGTTGAACTCACGTCCAACCAAGGTGTAGGCTTCTCGGACATTTTGTTGAAATCTTCATCAAGAGTAACCATCAACAACACTTCTCTCATCTCAAGAGAATTATAGCCTCACCTTATTCTCCATGTACACATGAGCATATGCAAATAACATTTTCATGCTAAACTCCAAATGCATCTCTGCACCAACATGAAGTAATCAAGCAAAAGATCAATGCACCCAACACACAGAGAACCACCAGACCACTGTCAAAGCTCCAATCATCTGAATGAGGAACTTATCACGACATCATGATCTTACCATCTCCCTTAGGAGATTCCATGCTCCAGGTGAACACAACCATGATCTCAAGAGCAATGTATCATGCCAAAACTCAGCATAAAACAAGAAAATACCATGACATGAAACAAACCAAACTCTAAACCAACATCACTTGTCAAGCACCACCAGCACCTCAGCCAAGGATTTCATGAATCCTCCATGACTCCAAGATGTTACACATCCTCAAATAGTGCCTCTACAGATGCGAAAGAACCCTTCTGCAGCAACAGGGTCTAAGAGCTCTTCCATGTAACATCTACAACACTAAAGAAGATCATTCACCAGTAAGTGATGAACACACAGTCAATGCAAAAGCTCCCACTGAACTATGGCAACTGAGCTTTCCAAGCATCATGACCAAATTTCTCCTAATCTAAAAATCTTCCAGGTCCACACATTAACATGTCCATGTGACAATAAAACCAAGTGGCACCAAGATCTCGAAAACAAGGAAATACACTATCATTGTCAATAGCTTACACAAACCTGTGAATCCAAGCTATTCACGACATCGTGATACACATGCTACAAGTCCTCTTAACTGACTATTCAGGTACTCTACAACATCCATCCTCTCATCCTGAAGCAGTCACAGGAATGCACAAGTGACCACAGACAAGGCCAGCTAACAAATCTGCATAAACACTAAAATAATCTTGTGGATAAAGACAGTCCACATCCGAGTCATCTCACTATAGCTTAAAAGGTGATCAGCCCACAAAATTACATAACTTGTAGATCCAACCAATGTACCATGCAAACTCACTATCACACTGGAAACTACAAAGATGAGATCTCAAGGAATAAAAAATATCATGTAGACAACATGACTCAAGCACCAGATTACTTACAAATCTGATTCGCCAAACATGTCCACAACCTGAGCACCACAGTATAGAAAACCAGAACCATTACCACAGAAATGCTGAGTGACATATCACATACTGTGACTCCCATGCAGAAAAAGCATTTCACCTCCTCACACTACACACGAAGCATGCTAAACTGCAACTATATCATCCAGAAACACCCCAAAAGCCAAGGTCTAGAAATAGCTTAACTGCAACTTCATAAAACCACAAGTTTTTCTTAACCGTGTAAAACTTACAAAACCACTATGTTTGTTAACACCTATGCGCATTCATATCAACTTCACATCTGAAAGACCAAGAATATAAATCAAGAAACACCATAACGATTAAACCAGAAAATGGATTAACATAGATGAGCATCATAGATTTTAAGGAAAATCTATTAAACCCTTCCGATGCAAGTACAAAGCATCCATTAAAGGAAACAACAGTTCAGGAACTTCAGGCCCACTTGTAGGCCAACTCCACAACCACCAACATGCACATGCATCCAAGGGAGACAGCCTATTTCAGAAGTTCTCAGACCATCCAATGATCAACTCCATAGCCTACATGCAATCAGGGTAACAAAAATTATGCCTTCCAATACTAGGACAAAACACCCAGCATAAGCACATTTCTCCATAGCTGAAAAACAACCCAAGCTTCTCTATATCATCAGGGAGCCTCTCACACAAACACCCAATAAATAGATTAGCCGCATCTCAACCATAGAGTAAAATATTCTACCCCATGCATCAGGATTATATCACTGCCAACTAGGAGCCTCAAATCACATCATTTCAATATGACCAGCTCCAGTTTCTCCATCTTCACCATCCTTCAAGCACCTGTTGTAACATGAAGACAAGATCAACTGCCAGACTTCACTCAAAACAAGGATCAAACATCAGTCGATTCCTTTAGATTTCCTCAAGTCTGTCACACTAAGAAATCATCACAGAAGGAATACCCAGACCTTATACACCAGGAACTCTTACATGCAAACACATCTAATACACAAATGTACATATGTGAGCAATAAAGCAGATCCCAGAAGAAGGCTCTGATACCACTTGTTGAGCTGCTGCTCATATGGACCAGCTAGGAAACGAGAGCGTCTCAGAACGTAATTCTAAGAACAGTGGTGTCTTCAACAGATTTAAATTTCATTTGATTGCCTCAAAAAACAAGCACAACTATGCCACAAAGCAGAAACAGACATAGAACATTTCCAACATTGACCCTTAGAGGAAATACAAGCAACAAGATCTAATTTCAACAACAGAAACGTTAACACGAAAGATAGAACAAGAAACAGAGATATACGTGGGGAAAACCCTTACGGGTAAAAAACCCCACACTTCAAAAGCCCAGAGATCATTGTATTAATCAGCAACAAAAACACATAGTTACAATACAATATTAAACTCTCAAGCCTTCACAGAGTTATACATCTTGTTCTTCATCTAGATAATCTTAACAGTAACATGGCAAGATCAGCCTCGCTCTCTCTCGACCTCTATTTCTCCTTTTCTCAGTTCAGTCCCTTCACATACTGTTATCATGCTGCGTACAACATACAGCATAGGACTTCCCGAAGAAGAATACAAACTCATTAGATTGAACTCTCAATCTAACTCTATCTATCTCCAACTTGTCTCCATTACTTTTAGCAATCAAACTGACTCACCCATCTGAGCAACCAATCGATTCAATTACGCTCAATCCAACCGTCCAAACTGCCGTCTAACTGTTCACATTCAAGAGAACTCATTAGTCCCACATGCACCAAACATCGATCGTAGCCGTAGTATATATACATGACCATGTGGTAAGTCTATCATCGACACTTTTGCCACCGACAACCCCAACTGGTCAATCATCAACGAACCATCAGAGTGACCTAGATCTTCATTGAGACTTCATCCTTCTTCGCCGACAAGGTTCCTTCTACCGTTGCCAAACTCCATCGGACAGACTAAGCTCATTGGAGTACTATCTCAACACTGCACCGATCGAAGAGGTCTTGCCGACGTTCAAGAGTTCATCGGAGTAACCTGAAGTGACAGAGAGACTCATACCGAAGTGACATGTCTCACCAATGTCAAACCTTCGTCGGTGTAACAAGAAGTACCGGAGAGACATCTTCCAACCACACCGATGTCACTTGTCACGCGGATCATCGAAATGACACTCACCGATGCCAAACCTCCATCGGAGTGACCCAACATATCGGAAGGAGATATCCATAGCACACCAATAAGGTTTGTCACGCCAATGTCCAACTTTCGAAGTAACACAACACCATCGGTGATAGTCTCTTAGATCACACCGATAGTTCACATCTTGCCGATACAAATAACAACCCACTATGAATAATGTGATTGCTGAGACTCTTGTCGATTGCTGAGACAAAGGTCAACTCTTGCCGATGCCTGTAAATCTAAGACACATGTACTCAACATTCTCCCACTTGACGAAGGATTTACAGGATTCCATCAATGCTCGAAGTCACTGTATCAGCTTAGACACTGCCTCCACTCCACTGTGCTCACAAGCTATGTAGAAGCATCACAACATTAACTTCAAAGCTTCATCTTGAACACAACCATGAAGTCATCCTCCAGAAACAAGATAGAAAATTAGCTAGAAAAATAATCAGAAAACTGACTGCACCCATCCAACTGAAAAAAAAAACCCACGTGACTGAAAATTGCACACATTGCAACTGCTAATCCATCCAATCATTCATACCTTGAAGGTATTCATATCAGCAGACTCATGCCACCCACATATACACCCATCAACTGCAAATACAAGCTCCACGTGTCAACCAGTCGAAAAAGACCAAACACATCCAAGAACTCCCACTGCATGGGTAATGCAGATCTGAAAAAGATCATGGCATACAAAGTCCGCCAATAGCATCACATAGAAAGTGTAAACATCATGTAGTACCAAGGAAACATCCACCATGATATGCAAAATCTCTAAATCAATAACCTATACATCTCACCACCAGTCCAGAAATCTCTCAAGTTCTTCACACCCAACAATGAAAGAGATAATAGAACCTTCATGCTATCACCCAAGAAGATAAGTAAAAGCACATGACCACAAACTAGTGATCACTTCATCTCTGAACAAAACCTCAAACCAATGTAATGTGAAACACACCATCAGAAAAATAACTGAGACCAAGAGAAACACTGCACATTATATACCTGTAGACAATCCTCCTACAAACACCTCTGAATGCCAACAGTGTCAAGTATGATCTCCTTCAAAACACCCCAAAGAGAACAACATAACAACACCCAAACAAACATTCAATCTCAAGAGTTCAACCAAGAAATCAACATGGATGTAAGCTTCCCAATCCAAAGAAGATCAAACTAATCCATTTCCCATTTCAGGAAATCAGCCCATAAAACCATCTCCTAACAGTTCTCATCAATGAATGATATCTTTAAACTCAAATGCAAAAGGAGATAATCATGCTATCCATCTCTCACAATGAATCCTCCAGAACCATATATCAGTAGTTCAAGATCCATGTCTATGAAAGAAAGCATACAACACATGAGAGAAAACAATGGGCAATACCTCTCAAGTGAAACTTGTTGAGCAGACCAAGAGTGGGGAATGAGAATGTTCTTCCAAGATATCCAAGTCCCAACGACTTTCTCCAAGAACAATCTCCTCATAGGTCTTTGTTGAACTCACGTCCAACCAAGGTGTAGGCTTCTCGGACATTCTGTTGAAATCTTCATCAAGAGTAACCATCAACAACACTTCTCTCATCTCAAGAGAATTATAGCCTCACCTTATTCTCCATGTACACATGAGCATATGCAAATAACATTTTCATGCTAAACTCCAAATGCATCTCTGCACCAACATGAAGTAATCAAGCAAAAGATCAATGCACCCAACACACAGAGAACCACCAGACCACTGTCAAAGCTCCAATCATCTGAATCAAGAACTTATCATGACATCATGATCTTACCATCTCCCTTAGGAGATTCCATGCTCCAGGTGAACATAACCATGATCTCAAGAGCAATGTATCATGCCAAAACTCAAATGCATAAAACAAGAAAATACCATGACATGAAACAAACCAACATCACTTGTCAAGCACCACCAGCACCTTAGCCAAGGATTTCATGAATCCTCCATGACTCCAAGATGTTACACATCCTCAAATAGTGCCTCTACAAATGCGAAAGAACCCTTCTGCAGCAACAGGGTCTAAGAGCTCTTCCTTGTAACATCTGCAACACTAAAGAAGATCATTCACCACTAAGTGATGAACACACAGTTAATGCAAAAGCTCCCACTAAACTATGGCAACTAAGCTTTCCAAGCATCATGACCAAATTTATCCTAATCTAAAAATCATCCAGGTCCACACATTAACATGTCCATGTGACAATAAAACCAAGTGGCACCAAGATCTCCAAAACAGGGAAATACACTATCACTGTCAATAGCTTACACAAACCTGTGAATCCAAGCTATTCACGACATCGTGATACACATGCTACAATTCCTCTTAACTGACTATTCAGGTACTCTACAACATCCATCCTCTCATCCCGAAGCAGTCACACCAATTCACAAGTGACCACAGACAAGGCCAACTAACAAATCTACATAAACACTAAAATAATCTTGTGGATAAAGACAGTCCACATCCGAGTCATCTCACTATAGCTTAAAAGGTGATCAGCCCACAAAACTACATAACTTGTGGATCCAACTAATGTACCATGCAAACTCACTATCACACTAGAAACTACAAAGCTGAGATCTCAAGGAATAAAAAATATCATGTAGACAACATGACTCAAGCACCAGATTACTTACAAATCTGATTCGCCAAACATGTCCACAACCTGAGCACCACAGTATAGAAAACCAAAAGCATTACCACAAAAATGCTGAGTGACATATCACATACTAGCACTCCCATTTAGAAAAAGCATTTCACCTCCTGACACTATGCACGAAGCATGCTAAACTGCAACTATATCATCCAACAACACCCCAAAAGCCAGGGTCTAGAAATAGCTTAACTGCAGCTTCTTAAAACCAGAAGTTTTTCTTGACCATGTAAAACCTGCAAAACCACTATGTTTGATAACACCTATGTGCATTCATATCCACTTCACATCTGGAAGACCAAGAATATAAATGAAGAAATACCATAATTGTTAAACTAGAAAATGGATTAACATTGATGAGCATCATAGATTTTAAGGAAAATCTATTAAACCCTTCTGATGCAGGTACAAAGTATCCATTAAACGAAATAGCAGTTCAAGAACTTCAGGCCCACTTGTAGGCCAACTCCACAACCACCAACATGCACATGCATCCAAGGGAGATAGGCTATTTCAGAAGTTGTCAGACCATCCAATGATCGACTCCATAGCCTACATGCAATCAGGGTAACAAAAATTATGCCTTCCAATACTAGGACAAAACACCCAGCATAAGCACATTTCTCCATAGCTAAAAAACAACCCAAGCTTCTCCATATCATCAGGGAGCCTCTCATAGAGACACGCAATAAAGATATATACTGCATCTCAACCATAGAGAAAAATATTCCACCCCATGCATCAGGATTATATCGCTGCCAACTAGGAGCCTCAAATCACATCATTTCAATATGACCAGCTCCAGTTTCTCCATCTTCACCATCCTTCAAGCACTTGCTGTAACATGAAGACAAGATCAACTGCCAGACTTCACTCAAAACAAGGATCAAACATCAGTCGATTCCTTCAGATTTCCTCAAGTCTATCACACTAAGAAATCATCACAGAAGGAATACCCAAACCTTATACACCAGGAACTCTTACATGCAAACACATCCAGCACACAAATGTACATATGTGAGCAACAAAGCAGATCCCAGAAGAAGACTCTGATACCACTTGTTGAGCTGGTACTCATATGGACTAGCTAGGAAATGAGAGCATCTCAGAATGTATTTCTAAGAACAGTGGTGTCTTCGACAAATTTAAATTTCATTTGATTGCCTCAAAAAATATGCACAACTATGCCACAAAGTGGAAACAGACATAGAACATTTCCAACAATGACCCTTAGAGGAAATACAAGCAACAAGATCTAATTTCAACAATAGAAATGTTAACATGAAAGACAGAACAAGAAACACAGATATACATGGGGAAAACCCTTACGGGTAAAAAACCCCACTCCAAAAGCCCAGAGATCATTGTATTAATCAGCAACAAAACTACATAGTTACAATACAATGTCAGACTCTCAAGCCTTCACAGAGTTATACATCTTGTTCTTCATCTAGATAATCTTAACAATAACATGGAAAGATCAACCTCGCTCTCTCTCGACCTCTGTTTCTCCTTTTCTCGGTTCAATCCCTTCACATACTTTTATCATGTTGCATACAACATACAGCATAGGACTTCCCGAAGAAGAATACAGAGCTCATCATTGAACTCTCAATCTAACCCTATCTATCAAAGACTATCTATCTCCAACTTGTCTCCATTACTTGTAGCAATCAAATTGACTCAATCGTCTGAGAAACCAATTGATTCAGTTACGCTCATTCCAACCATCCAACTGCCGTCTGACTATTCACATTCAAGAGAAGTCATTAGTCCCACATGTACCAGACATCAGTCATAGCCATAGTATATATACACGACCATGTGGTAAGTCTATCATCGACGCTTTTGCCGCTAACGACCCCAGCTGGTCAATCATCAATGAACCATCAGAGTGACCTAGATCTTCGGTGAGACTTCATCCTTCTTCACCAACAAGGTTCCTTCTGCCGATGCCAAACTGCATCAGACAAACTAAGCTCATCAGAGTACTGTCTCAACACTGCACCAATCGAAGAGGTCTTGCCGATGTTTAACAGTTCATTGGAGTAACCCGAAGTGACAGAGAGACTCATACCGAAGTGACATGTCTCCCCGATGTCAAACCTTCGTCAGTGTAACAAGAAGTACCGGAGAGACATCTTCCAACCAGGCCAATGTCACTTGTCATGCCAATCATTGGAATGACACTCACTGACACCAGACCTCCATCGGAGTGACCCAACACATTGGAAGGAGATATCCACAACACACTGATAAGGTTTGTCATGCCGATGTCCAAATGTCAGAGTAACACAACACCATCGGTGATAGTCTCTCAGATCACACCGATAGTTCATGTTTTGCTGATACAAAGAATAGCCCACTATGAACAATGTGATCACTGAGACTCTTGCCGATCACTGAGACAAAGGTCAACTCTTGCCGATGCCTGTAAATCTGAGACACATGTACTCAATAGATCCTAATTGCATGACTAATGTGGCAATGGAAGAGTTCCTTTATTCACATGGCTTGGTACAAGATTTCTATGAACCTTCTAATATGATGGTTAAGACATGTAAGGGAACCTTTATAAACACTTCTGGGAAGATATCTTTATTGGTCACAGTATTTGATAAATCTCTAGAACAACTATTTGATGTTGTCCCTCTATCTAATCTTTTTCGCATAAAATTAGGACACCCATGGTTAAAATCTATGAAAGCTATCCCTTCAACGATTCATAACTGTGTAAAATTACCTTTGAATGGACAAGTGCATACTATTCTTCGCAATAGATATAAACCATTGGTTACAAAACAACACTTCAACCTTGATTACTTTTGGTCACAATTTGATGAGGAACCGGAGCCACGAACAAATTTGAACTTCTTGGGATATAGAAAATATAAAGCTAAACTATTACATCGAGTGGCCAGTCCTTCTACACAAGAAACGGTAAGAGATGAACAACCCGCATTAGAAGAACTTCCTAGAGCAAAAGGAAAAGGACCCTATGTTGAGGTTCCTCCCCTGCCATCCTTACAAGGATCGGGAGTGAGTCGTTGAGAGCAAAACACTTCATCAAGACAAATAAGATTTGAACATGGTGCTTCCTCCTCTAACATGCAAAAACCTATGGAAAACATGATAATACTTTTGAAGATATAAGCAATAGGACAAGAAGAAATAGACAAGCAAGAGAAAGAAGGAGAAAAGACAAGCTTTTGCCCAACGAAATACACATCAACAAGAAAACATTCCACCTAACATTGAAACAAACCAAGAAGAGCTTAAGAATGAACAACTTGAAGATAAGAACAAAATTTGGGGTATGGTACCTTATGTCCCACTTTCTTCTAACATTCGGGAGTGGGAAGACGATGATTTGGTTAACGACAACCGCTAGCCCGATTGTCCCTATAGGTAAGTATTTCTAACCCTTTACCTTGGTGTTATGTTTCCCCTGTGATGTGTCATGTGTTGTTTAGGCCTCCTTGCATGACCCTTGACACTCTTGTAAGGTCAAGGATACCAGGAGACCGCCTCTATTGTGACCCTTCTTCTATTTGTATCATCATTATTTTATATTGTTCCTCTCCTCTATTTTAGTGTTTGTGTTGTGTCCTAGGGGCATAGCATTGCGGTTGGTGACCTGGGGGCACCTTCCTACGTGACGACCCTAAGGCACTTGTTTTTCCTCTCTTTATTTATTGTTTACCTTCTTCTAGTGGTTCTATCTAGTTGGCAGATGATGAAAAACAAATAATATTGATACGGACCATGTGTCCCTTCAGTGAGTAAGCAAAAATGGACCTAGTCCATACATGATGATCGGGTTGATATATATTATTCAATGCTTGGCTAGTAGAATCACTCTGTGTGATACTTTGATGTTGTTTTATTGTACTAACAAACCATAACAATGCATCTTCTTAGTGCGCTTTGTTTATCTTTGAATCTCGCCTTGGTTATACTCAGTTTTGAGATTTCTGTAGTAGAGCCCCATAGTTTACTCGGTCACCAAATCCATAGTATAACCTTGAATCTTAATGTGATTATGTTCATGCATTGGTTTTGATCATGTGATGTGGTTATTATCTTATAGAAAGATTTCTAACCTCTTTTCTTGTAGGAAATTGTGTGTTTGTGGGAACATTTGGCGATCATAAAGTATATGTCACCTCTGGGGGCATGGGCTTTGCGAAAGCTCTTGTTCCCTTGTGTATTTTCTCTCTACCTTAATGCACTTGATATCGATACACAATATCAACCACCTTAAGGTAGGGGCACATATAAGGTAAGTTGTCTGATGATTTTGATATTGATAAAGTGTGTTAGCATACATTGATCTATTCCATACACTTCATTTGCATCGTAAGGTGTCTCTGTGATATGGGTGGGGTTGTATACTTTTGAGCACATGCTTCCTTTTCACTTTAAGGCATCTTCATGATGCAGGTGGGGTTGCATTTTGAAATCCCTTTGCGGAGGCGAGGATGGTGTATCTCTTGAGCTAGTGCACACCCTTTTTATTCTAAAAGTCCTTCAAGTAAGCAAGGTTGGATCTGAGACTATCCTGCCTTAAGTGTGTCTTTGGTGGTTGTTGTGGCATAAGCCCAACCATCAGGTGTGCCTGTAATGTGCTTGAGATGGTGGTGAACCTAGAAATAGGCTCCTTCCATTGCTTGTTTGTCGTGTTTTAGACGTATAGTATGTCTCTAGTATACTATACAATGATCATGTCTTCCATGTGCCTTCCATGTGCCTTCCATGTGTCTTCCATGTGTTTTATCTTCTGTATGGTCTATTTGTTCCCAAGTATAGTCCAAAGAGCTCAGAAAAATGCCCCTCCTATGCTTTGGGATTTGTATGGCATTTTTGTTCTCAAGTGTAGTCCAAAGAGCATGGCAAAATTCCCCTCCTGCACTCTGAGATTTGTATTGCGTGTCTGTTGCCCCATATGTAGTCCAAAGAGCATGGCAAAAGCCCCTCCTACATTTTGGGTGGTGTGTTGCATTTTTAGTTTCCATGTACTTGCATTTGCATTCATTTATATATGAAAATGAAAAATAAATAATCACTGCATTAATTGTATTCATTGTGTTTTGCGTATCTTCAAGGTTGTCTTCTCCATGTCTTGTGTGCCTATTACTGTCTTTTCCGTGTTTTACGTGCATGTTATTGTCTTCATTGTGTTTGGCGTGTCTGCGACGTGTTTTCTCTAATGTCTACCTAAGACTAGGGGCTAGAAATAGTTCTCAATCTTCGTGTATGCATTAGTTCTATGTGCCTGGCGTGTTTGCTATGTTTATTGATTGTACTTTAATGCATGTATGGGCCTCATGTTCATGCATACATTAAAGTGGGGGCTAAATGTTACATCAGAAAATTTCTCCCTAGAACTTTTTCCCTCCATTGTTTAGCTTTCGGGTCCTTTAGAAAGCATTTTAATCATCTTGCATATTCATGTTAACTCCCGATGAGAAAGCCCCAAAGTTTTACGGCAAATAGGACCTAGGGTTACTATTGAGATGAATCCTAACTAAAATAGGGAGGGAGGACTTGGGCACTTGCACCCTAGTCCTGCCCTATTTTAGGTAGGACCTAAATTCAAGTGTCAGTAATGTGACCATTAATTAGGTCCTATGCTGACACCTTAAGTTTGAATTATGAAATTCTTAGCGAGAATGTGTTTAGTTGCATATATAAGCATGTTTAGGGATTCATTTGTAAACTAGAAGATGATGATGCACTTTTGACACACTTGTGATTTTTAGAGCATTCAAAGCGTTCATTGTTGTAGAGTAGACTTGTCTTGTTATTGTGTTTGTTATGCAGATTTGGCTTCATCTTCTCATGATGTGAAGGATTTTTTTTCTATATGCAAGATACACCTCTAAGGTGACATTTATTTGTGTTTTCAATCATTTATCAATTGGTTTTTGCCTCTATCCCATAGGGATACACACTCTTTATCTAAAAACGGTGTTCAGAAGACTTGAATGTCTCTCTGGGGCTTGACAGAGGCAAGCCTCTAAACACTGCAACCCCAACCCCTTTTCTGTGATTGCAAGTTATAGGTTGCAGAAGCAGAAGGAGTGGAGCTGTAGGGAGATATAACAAAGTGTCAAAATTACCAAGCAAAGTAGAAAAGCAGGACCTGGACTAGGGTGCCCACTCATTAGTCCTCCAGATCCCGAAACACAGAAATCCACAGAACAACAGAAATAAGTTGCAGACAATCTTCAGAGAACCTTACAGAAACTGGTACCTTGGACTAACTCGCTCGCTCATTAGTTCCTGACTTTTCTAGATACAGAATCTCAAAATCTGGTATGTATCTAATTGTAATTTGATATCTTTATGTGGGAGCATTTGTCAAGATTCGTCTGTTTGTTTACGATTTTATGAAATTAGGGTTTTAAGCATAATTAGACTTTAATTGATCAATTAGTTAGAAAATTTCATGTCTCCTCTTCATTCTAAGGGAAACTAAATCTGTAGCAAATCCCTCTTGCAAGAGATTGTGGCTTCACTCAATTTATGTCCTTGAATGTAAGGTGTGAAAGGAGGATTTAACCTTGAAATTAAAACCCCTCTTTCCCACAAAAAAAACTATAATGTATGCTTTCAAAGCTCTCCTATTAATGATTTGAGATGACTGTGTTAGAGCCCGAGAGGGTATCAATACATAATAATTATTTAATCATGCCATGAAATCGATAATGGAAATGATTGAGAGCCTTGTATGAATAATGATAACTCTGTTGATAGTTGTAAACCCTTGTTTGTGCCTAGTGCACTTAATATATATATCTAACTCGAGGTCTACAAATAATAATCCTTGACTATTTATAATAGATGTTATGATAACCTTGGTGCATGTTATGCATGTAAATGGGTATAATAACTCCTCATTGAAGTAGGAGGGTTTGGGTATGAGGAAAATTATATTGATATCTTGGCAACATTAAATGCATGCCATGTTATTTTTGGAGAAGTTATTCCTCCTGGACAATTTCTTTTATAAGAATGAATACTATGCCAGTATGAACTCTTGTGTTTAAATGTAAACAAATGCCATCTCTTTGCAAATGGAGATACTTCATAAACAAAGTATATGACATCAAGAACTTATGTACATTCATTAAACTAGAGTTTTTTTTATAAGATCGACCTATTAGACCATTGAAATACCCATCTAGATGATATGAATTAAAAGTAAACCTTGGGATAAGGCAAACAATGAAATCATCAACCCGGTAAGGTAATGAGTTGAAAACATGATTGAACTAATGTTATTATGAAGGATGAGGATAGAGTGATGTGGAGTCACAAGTTCCCTGTTGCTAAAGCAATGAAACATTATTGGATGTGCTCCTAGGATAAGAGTCGAATGTCCAAGGAATGGACTAAGAATGTATTGAACATACTTTTATAAGACCTCCAAAGGTCAAATTATGACTACTGTAGGATGAGACAACTTCTAAGTCGAGTCTAGGTGGTGGATATACGACTAAGTTCATTATGAAATATTTATGTATGTAAATCTTTTGGCCAAAGTAATGCATCCATTTCTGCATGCATTGTTGATCCATTGTGCTCCAGATGGCATAATGTTTCCAATAGTGTCATACATATTTAGAGTGGATCTATAGTTGTGTTATCATGAGACATTATGAAGGAAACAACACCAGATACTCATATGGAAAACCTAACGGTTACTTATATATATACCTTCCGTGAAGGGTAGGGCCACTTCCAGGTGGGAAGTTGAGCGAGGGACCGCCGGTCTGTGGTTGGAGGAAAAGCACTTAGATGATGCTCTCCTTCCCAAGTAGAAGACAAGCTAAGGCTTATGAAGACAGATGTCAAAGTTCTAGATATAGTGCATTCTTTATATGACTTATCAGTCAATTATTATGTAAATTTTTTTATAGATGATACCATGAGCATAATTTGTACTTGTATAGTGAAAGTTATTCACTAGTGAGTTATCTTTGGATTGATGTAATCTAAACGTTTGAAAAATTCCTAAATGAAAAGCATGTTTAATATTATGATGACAATGATTCATTTTTGCTTAACTATGGTTATGTTAATCATGATGGATTCTTAACCTTAATTAAGATGGCTAATTATGGTTGATTTTTGGGTAATATCAAACCACTTGTTACATTAAAGAAAAACTATAGTTAATAGCTTCTTGAGAAAAATAACATAATCTTGGGACTTCCATAATTGAAAAAGATTGATAGCTCTAAAAAAGTTTGAAAGATGAGCAATATAAGCAAGCCATGGGGTCATATCCCAAAAAATAGCAACCTCTATGAGAAAGATTTAGGGTGGAAGGGGGGAAAATAGCTATGAATCCATCACCATATTGGTGGGCATGCTTGGGCAAGACCAAAATGTGTGCTTGAATTACTTGAATCAATACCAAGTTGGACATTTGGGTTAAGAAAGCCAAGATGAATTCATTAGCTAAAGGGTACACCATGGTAATATAAGAATTATGACAAAAAGGAAATCTTAAGCTTGAGTTTAGCCTACCAAAAAAATTTAGCCATAAAATCAAAATGTGAGGGGAAGAAGAAAGTCCTCAATGCCAATCTTTTCACTAAGCATGAGGGAGTTGCAGCCCCAACTTGTGTAGTATAACATCAAGGGCAAACTCTTAAATGCATTGAATAGAAGGAAGATTGACTAATGTAAGTTGATAACATTGTTGCAACGTTGGCCATGGGATCTAATCTCTAGTAGAGATGAGATCCCAAAGAATGTTAATACCTTTCTAAAAAAGCTATAAAGCTTTGATCCCAAGGGTCTCTATAAGTAATGAGTGAGGAATTCATGATGGGAGACCATAAGAGGTATTTATTATTAAAGGATAAACCAATTTGAAAGCCATCACTAGCCCCGTTAATAAATGGCTTGGAACATTCAAAATCATTCCAAATACTTTGAGTAACAAAAGAATCCTTGATTTCAATAGGATCCATAGTGATGAGAAGGGTATGAAGACAATCCCTTCTAATATTATTTTCCATAAGGCAAGCCTTTCTAAATGTAGTGTTAGAGAAAAAATTTCCAAGCCTCATCCTCTTCAAGAGATTGAATGACCCATTTGTCATAGCGAGCTTCAATTTGTTGATATACATCAATAACAACCATGCCACCCTAATCCTAAGGTAAGCAATAGATGTCCTAAGCAACACGGTGGAAACCACAAGAATGTTGGCCATTGGCCCATAAGAAATCTCTGAAAAGCTTCGTGAGTCAATTATAGGTAACTTTAGATGGGGCTTGACAAGAAGAATAATATACATGAGTGGTCACAAGGACTTCAATGCAAATTTGAAATTTACCAACTAAAGAAAGAGGCTTAGAGATCCAAAAGGAAATTTGTTTTCAACCCATTGAATGACATTGTTAAAGGTCGGTAGGAGACCATTCAAAAGTAAAGGGGTTCCTAAAAACTTCTCCTTTAGAAATCCAAGTCTAATAGAAGTCCTTCAACCAACATGGTAAGAGAAATGGGCTTTGTCTATAGCATTAATTTTTGTGCCACTATAGGCTAGAACTTGAAGCCAGATAAAAGGTATTAAGACAGGCCAATGTCTAATGCTCCACTAGTGTGAAAATGAGTCATTTGTAAAATGGTCATTAATAAGCTTCTAGGTGTAGGAGGGGAGAGAAATACCCTTAACCAAATGAAGTGAAGCTTTATGAGCTAATAGGAAGTAGTTGGGGGCACAATGCTTTCTTCTTTAGGAGGTAGTCTAAGCACACGACTTCATAGAATACCAAGGTGTGTGAGTTCACAATTTCAAGGGGCACACCCTATTATACTTCATACTTCTGCACTGACATATCACTTAAGACTTTACACTTGAGTGCTAACCCGAGGCATGAGAGTGGACCAGTTCACATTGAGTTTCATTGTGTCATGATGGTGTCTAGGGAAAACATAACAACTCAAATCACACATAATTCATAACAATGAACAAAAGGTATACAAAGCTTGAAATACACATTAATACAAATGAGAAATAAACCATGCATTGTATTAATTCAAGGTGGTCATGATACCAGTTCCATGTTTTTCTTACTACAAGTTCTTTTTGAATAACAAACATCATATTATCACTATTAACTATTACATCAAAAGTCATCTAGGAATAACAACTAGAGTGAACAACCTTATGAGTAGAAAATATAATAACAAATTTACAACCAGATAAACATGATAATGACAACCTTCAACAACCCCTTTTCCAGACTCAAAAGAGGGGTATATATATTGGTGGGGCATTTCCCTTCACTAATTACAATTTATAACTGCCCTCAACTTCCCCAAGTTTGTCATTGTCATGTGTACTTAAAAATTTGCTCATGACTCCCTATGGTTGTGCTCCATGCTTCATTCTCCTTCATGCCCACTATATCCACAACAAGCTATTATAGATGCTAGTAACGATATTTTGGATGCTCTGCTAGATTCCTGACACCTTCATTCACTATTTACTTGACTCTTATGCGTGAGTCTCCTGTTGACCACTTTTCGGGTCTTTCACGCCATGTGTAAGAATGGTTCCCCCTTATCTTGCACCACCTATCAAATCTTTGACTAGTTCCTTCCACACCTTTTTCTACTTTAAAACTTGTTATGATCCTAATATGATATATTCCTAATTATAATAAGTTAAGAACTTGTGGCATGCTTAACCTTAATAGATTCATTTATTAGTCTTAGTTATTCCTTACGATAACTTAGTTAGGATGAAGGGGTGTGTCCCTACATAGTTATGTATATAAATAAGGAGAGAGAGAGACTCTCCCAAAACATCATATCTTCTAATATTGAATTCACATATTATTTTCCAATTATCAAAGGACATCCCCTCAAAGTGGTCTGCTATTTTACTGATTTTTACATTTATTTCCAAGAAATATCATAACAAGTGAGATCAAAGCTACGATTTGGGTCAAGATTTTTGTTTCCACCATAACTTTCAAACCATTGAAAATTTGGACTTGATTTTTTTTAGGTTTTGAGGTATTTGGTAAGTAAGGTTTTAGGTAAAAAATTAGAGTTCTATCATAATTTTTGTGCAAGTTATTTTAATTTTATGTTTTTTCATTAATTAGCTCTACAAATTGTAAATTTAGGAATTTTTTAAAAAAATATTACATTTTTGGAAAGATAGTAAAAAATTAGGTTGGGTCAGTTCTTTGTATTTTATTATTAGAGAAAAAATATAGTTTGTAATATAGTGGCCAAAGTTAGGTCAAATTTTTTATTATTTTGCTCCATAGGCCACAATTTTTGGATTTTTTGGATTCTTTTTTACATTTTTGGAAAGATATTGAAACACTAGAGTTTAAAATACATACACATCAAAATCTATTTCATCTTTAGGATTCAAAGACTTTTCTAAAAAAATGAATCCAATGACCTTTATTCTCCACCACCTAAAATTGAGGGTAAAATTCCTCTAGGATGTAAAATAATGGTACATTTTATTAAGGATAATTTGATTGACCCATTTGCATCATCTTACAATAAAGGTTTAGATATTTTGAAACAAGAACTATTCTATGAATTGAAGTCCCAACAAAACCAACTAGGTGAGTACAACCCTAATAAACAAAATCAAGAGATAAACCAACCTTTTCAAAATCCAAAAATGAACTTACCCAAAATAAATATCCCTAAATTTTATGGTACTGATGTAACTTCATGGATAAGTCTCATGGAACAATACTTTAAACTTCATAATATACCAAATAATGCAATGGTTGGGGTAGCGTCACAATATTTAAAATCAAAACCTCATCTATGGTACCAATGGAGGATCAATAACAAGCAAGGGCAAATTCTTAGTTGGAAAGAGTTTAGTGATGACTTAGAAACACTCTATGAGAAACCATGGAATGGAAGCTATGATACTCAATTAAAAAATTCGAAACAATTAAGGTTTGTAGTCGAATATAATGCTGAGCATATGAGATTGGCAATTTGATCTCATGAGGTGACACCTTATCAAAGGCTACAACTCTACATCAATGGACTTAATGATCAAATTAAGCATGGTGTTTGTTTGTTGGAACCTTGCACAGTTAGGAGAGCTATGCAAATAACATTGCCTATTGAGAAACATAAATCCACCGCCAAAAGTTCCACACAAGGTTAAACCACATGATTGGAAGATAAAATTGTGACTAATCCTATTGATAAAAATGAGGACAACTTGTTTAACTTGTTACATTCCCAATCTTGACTAAGCTTAATTTTACTTTTTATGTGATAAACTGGATATATAATCATAGGTTAATGATTTGATGTTTGCGAAAAATATCAAGATAAATAATTGATTATATGGATTATGATTAATAGAGATTATTTTATCATAATGTTTTATGATTTATTGATGATACACTGATTATGGTTCATATGGCTATGAGTGTAACCAGGAAAGGAATCTACCTTTAAGAACAGAAGGAGAGTATCACCAAAGAGAAGGAGATAGATATTTTGAAAAGACCGGTTTACCATTTGAAGTCTCAAATTGATCATTATGTGAACCCTTTTGAGAAAAGGTATGTGTCAGATGGTTTCTATCTCGCGTTTATCCTAGATTTGACCATTATCAATTTAACGTGGGGAAAAGGTTTTCTAATGTCAAACTTTGTCAATTTGGTCGAGAGAGTTTATGATCTTTTTCTCTGCTTTGCTTAGTAGTTGTTGCTGACGTAAGCATAAGGTGGTGAAGGGGGAGAAGGCCTTGACCCACTCTCGCACCTTAGCAGGTGACTAATATCAACTATCGTTGAAATGGTATTGTTACCATTAAGTTGATATATATTATTATATATTTGTAAAATAATATTATAACGATAAAGAGAATTGTTTTATTTAGATATTAATATTTATTTCTTTTTTGTTAGAATTTCCCCATGGATGCTATCTCTACGCTCACGTAGGGGAGCACTTTCTCCTCAACCCTCAAAATAAGGAAGGCATGGGAACAACCAATTGTGGCCACGGGGTGACTGGGGTAGCTGGAAGGATGCATGTCCTCTCGTAGAGAAAATGGTGGAGGAAGTTTAGCATCGATGAATATGGAGTAGAGAGAATTACATTCTCTCGAAAAAGGAGTTCTTATTTTTTAGTTTTTCTTTCATGTGTGCTTCTGGGCAGGAAGAGCTGAAGAAAAGAGAAACACAGTGGTTGGCAAGGGAGAAAGCTCACAGAGGAACTCAAAGGAACAAATAAGGAACTGTAGCTGAGTGCTTAGTTATTATCATATACTTCAACTATGATTGAAGATATAATATATACGTATCTTCATTCTTCCTTATGATTGTCATTGTGTTATGTGGTATTGTATCCCTGCTAGGTTGAACTCTTATGTCGTGCATGTTAAACACTTTAAATCTTGATTTAAAATTGTTACATATGGATGAAGCTTGTCTTTGTTGTAACCTTCGCAATACCCTCGAGAGCTATGCTATCATTTTGCTTATAGATATTAAACAGCTCACCTTATGAGTAAGAAAGATTGCAGCCGATGTAAATATGTTTAATCATTTTCCTTTACATATGTAACAAGTGGTTTCATATTACCCAAAAGTCAACCATAATTAGCCATCTTAATTAAGGTTAAGAATGCATCAAGATTAACATAACCATAGTTAAGAAAAAATGAAATGAATCCTTATCATCATAATATTAAACATGCTTTTCGTTTAGGAATTTTTTAAGAATTTAGATTACATCAATCCAAAGATAACTCACTAGTGAATAACTTTCACTATACAAGTACAAATTATGCTCATGGCATCATCTATAAAAAAATTTACACAATAATTGACTGATAAGTCCTATAAAGAATGCACCGTATCTGGAACTTTGACATCTGTCTTCATAAGCCTCGTCTTGTCTTCTACTTGGGAAGGAGAGCATCAGCTAAGTGCTTTTCTTCCAACCACAGACCAACGGTCCCCCACACAACTTCCCACCTGGAAGCGTCCCTACCCTTCATGGAAGGTATAGATATAAGGAACCATTACGTTTGCCATACGAGGATCTGTTGTGTCCTTCATAATGTCTCATGGTCACACAACTATAGATCCACTCTAACTATGTATGACACTACTGGACACATTATGCCATCAAGAGCACAATGGACCGACAATGCATGTAGAGATGGATGCATTACTTTGGCCAAAGATTTACATACATAAATTTTTCACAATGAACGTAGTTGTATGTCCACCTCGACTCGACTTAGAAGCTGTCTCATCCTATAGTAGTCATAATTCAACCTTTCAAGGTCTTGGAAAAGTATGTTCAATACATTCTTAGTCCATTCCATGGACATTCAACTCCTATCCTAGGAGCACATTCCATAATATTTCATTGCTTTGGCAACAGGAAACCTGTGACTCCATGTCACTTTATTCCCATCCTTTCATAATAACATTAGTTCAATCATGTTTTCAATTCATGACCTTACCTGGTTGATGATTTCATTGTTTGCCTTATCCCAAGGTTTACTTTCTATTCATATCATCTAGATGGGTATTTCAATGGTCTAATAGGTCGATCTTATAAAAAAGACTCTAGTTCAAGGAATTTACACAAGTTCTTGATGTCATATACTTTGTTTATGAAGTATTGTCATTTGCAAAGAGATGGCATTTGTTTACATTTAAACACAAGATTTCATACTGGCATAGTATTCGTTCTTATAAAAGAAATTGTCAACGAGGAATAACTTCTCCAAAAAGAACATGGCATGCATTTAATGCTACCAAGATGTCAATATAATTTTCCTCATACCCAAACCCTCCTACTTCAATGAGTTATTATACCCATTTACATGCATAACATGCACCAACATTATCATAACATCTATTATAAATAGTCGAGGACTGTTATTTGTAGACCTCGAGTTAGATATATATATTAAGTGCACTAGGCACAAACAAGGGTTTACAACTATCAATAGAGTTATCATTATTCATACAAGGCTCTCAGCCATTTCCATTATCGATTTCATGGCATGATAAAACAATTATTATGTATTGATACCCTCTCGGGCTCTAACACAGTCGTCTCGAATCATTAACCAGAGAGCTTTGAAAGCATACATTATAGTTTATCTCCTTTCCAAAATGGCATTCGATAGTTCTTGCATGCACAGGAAGCTTAGGGTACGACCTCAAATTTTTGGCCGAGTAACACATTTAACAATGGTTACAAGTTATAAAACAAAGAAGGTATATGTGGCCTTGAGGACCATTAATAAATAGTTTAAAACCATAACTACTAACACAGTAGTAAACATTATGAATATTTATGGCCTCAAAGGCCTTAACAATAGCTTATACATAGTCATAAGTTGACACAGTCAATGTAACTTCTGATAGCAGAGATATATCTAATTACAATATCGAGTTCAATTCGATATGTCACAAGAATTCATACATGAATGTGTAAACACAGTCGAGTATTGGCTTGTTGTAAAATAACTTGTATAACATAGTGATCGAGCTCACTTGCCTACCACGCTACTGCTATAGCGGTGTTTCTCCTTAAGCTCTCGAATGTGGTGCAGGAGCACCTAGTCAGATTTTGTAAATATGGCCAAATATTAGATTTTTGGGTGTTTTGAGTCTTGTGTGGTATAACAAGGTCTATTTAGACCATTTTTTTCTATGTAATGAGTCATGTGGGGTCAGATTTACATTGGGTTGTCAAGTTTTTGTAAATATTGCTATGCAACTTTATCGTTTTGGCTTGTTTTGGGAAGTTGAACAGTCATTGGTTCAAAAAGTAGTTATAAACCATTGTTAGTTGAACAATCAAAAAATATGCCTCACAAACTTTGAGGCAAGTCTCTGAAGAGTTTTTGGAGTGATTTCAATAAGAATTGCCATGTTTTCCTGTAGTTTTGTGTGTAATTTTACTGTTCTAGCATCCTGTACGGCTCTGTACTGAGGGATTATGATCTGAAATGCACTAAAATTGGTAGGTTAATGAATTAACTTTGATTTGGCATTGGTTGCATTGAATTTCATTGAAATTGAAGGGAGTTTGAAGTGTTTTCCTAAAAATAGTCTGAAAATCCTAGGTTTGAGGGTTTGAAGGAAAAATCATGTTTTGGGGCCCATTCCACCTTTAAAAATTTGTAAAACTCAGTGGAATGGAGGGGTTTAGTATGTTCTTTAAGATTTTAAAGTTGGGTATTGCAGGAAATGGAGTTTTGGGTGAATTTGAGCAAGCCCTAACCTAATATCCTCATGTATTAGGCTTATGAGACTAGGTAGGTTAGAAATCTTGTGAAACAGTGAAGTTGTGATGAATTGTGGTGATTAAACCTACATAAATAGAATCTATGTGATGTGTTATAACCCTTGGAGTGGAAATTGGAAGTTTGGAGCAAGAATTTGACATACTTGCTTTGGAAAAGTGGCCTAATTTGACCTAATTTGTAGCAGGATAGTCAATTTTTAGGGTCTTTGTTCCAAAATAACCATAGCCCTAAATTGGATATGTTGAAAGGGAGCGAAATGGGTATCTAAAATGGTAAATAGTTCCTGGGTTTATGACCCCCACTAAAAAATATGTTGAATTTTCACTGTTTGAAGGGCTACAAGCAGGATTGAAGGAATTGAGGAAAAGTCATCAAGTTAGAGTTCCCAAATTGAAATGTTGGTTAAATTGTGGGTGATTTGACTACTCCACCCTGCATTACATCATAGTGGTATTAGAGCATAGGTTTTGATCAAACAAGGGAAGAAGGTTGAAGTTTGAGAAAGCAAGATGCCTCCAAAGAGCAATCCAATGGCCAGAGAAGTTAGAGAATTGAAAGAGCAACATGCTAAGGAATTGAGATGGGTAAAGGAGTCTCAAGAGGCTGTCTTAGCTAGACTAGTAGCATTGGAATCTAACCAAAGGAGAGGTGTGGCCAGTGGAGACCAAAGTGACCAAGAGGAAGACGAAGAGGGTGAGAATGAGAACCCTCAAGAAGGAGTCCAAGAGGAAGAGGACCCTGATGAATTGAGAATGATTAAGATGTTGAAGGCTGTCAAGGGAGATGGTCATAAGGTGAATATGGAATTGCCCATGTATGGTGGGAAGATGGATAGTGAAGAGGTGTTGGGTTGGATAGATGATCTTGATAATTACTTTGAGTATGAGGAGGTGGAAGATGACAAGAAGGTAAAATTAGCTAAGACAAAGTTGAAAGGCCCTACCCTAACATGGTGGAACTATGTGCAAGAGGAGAGAGTACAGAATGGAAAAACAAAGATAAGATCATGGGATAGAATGGTAGCTAAGGTGAAAGGACAATTTCTACCTACTAACTATGCAATTCAGACCTTTAGGAAGCTACAAAACCTAAAATAGAAGGAGATGGATGTCATGGCATACATTGAAGAGTTCCATAAATTGAGTATTAGAGAAGGACATACTAAAGATGAAGTGGAGAAGGTAGCAAGGTACCTAACTGGATTAAGTTACAACATCCAAGATGAGATAAGTCTCACAACTCCTAAGACAGTTGAAGAATGTTTCCAAATGGCAATCAAGGCAAAGGAAAGGATAAAAAGAAGACAAGAGCAGCAATGTAGAGGCAGAGGGAAGAACTTTAGAGGTAGAGGCAACTTTGGAGGAAGAGGACAGTCACAAAAACAATAAGAAGAGACAAGCAACCATCAAGAACAAGGGGCAGATCAGAGAGGTAGTTTCAGATGTAGAAGACCAAATGGCAGAGGTAGATTTTGTGGACAAGGGAGAGGGTCAAATACCTTCTCAGGCAAATGCTATCAGTGAAACCAATTTGGTCATCAAGCATGGAAGTTCCCAGAAAAGTAGACCTCTAGCTCACATGGAGGTGAAAGAAGAACTCAAATTGTACATGAGGAAAACAAAGAAGGTGTCAATTCCCCTTCCCAACCTGTTGTTCCAGAGATAGGTGAAACTCTGATGATGAGAAAGACACTAATTAAGGTGCCAACAGTTAAAGAGCCTCCACAAAGGAAATCATTGTTTAGAACCACCTACAAATCACAAGGAAAGGTATGTAAGGTAGTTGTTGAATCAGGTTCAACTGATAATTTAGTTTCTTTGGGGATGGTTGAAAAACTAAAGATGAAAAGGATTCCACACCCCACACCTTATAAGGTTTCTTGGCTGAATAAGGGTCAACAAGTCCTAGTGAATGAGCAAACATGGGTAGAATTCAACATAGGAGGTTACAAAGACAAAATATTATATGACATCATCCCTATCGATGTATGTCATCTGCTCCTAGGAGGACCCTAGCAGTATGACAAAAAAGTTAAATATGATGGGTAGAAAAACATTTATGTCATTGACAAGGATGGGGTATCATTCACTCTTTTTCCATTGCAAGATGAAGCTGTAGATACACAAGTTGGCTCTAGTGTAATGTTGGTTGAGGAAAAAGAGTTTTTAAAAACCATGAAAGAAGAAGGAGATGAAGGTTATGCAATTGTAATAAGACCAAAGTTTGTCATGACAGCAGCAGCCAAGGTTGAGGGTATACCTAGTGAGGTTCAAACATTGTTGAATAAATACAAGGATATTGTAGTAGATGAGATCCCTAACTCTTTGCCACCTATGAGAGATGTAAGCCATCACCTAGACTTTATACCTAGTGCAAATCTACCCAATAAAGCTGCATACAAAATGACTCCTCAACAGAATGAAGAGATAAATAAACAAATACAAGAATTGATTGATAAGGTCTCAAGGGAAAGTTTAAGTCCATGTGCTATCCCCACTGTTTTGGCACCTAAAAAAGGTGGAGATTGGAGAATGTGCACTGATTCAAGGGAAATCAACAAAATAACTATAAGGTATAGGTTTCCAATACCTAGAATGGAGGATTTGATTGACTGCTTAGGAGGAGCTTGTTACTTTTCAAAGTTTTACCTTAAAAGTGGCTATCATCAAGTCAGAATTAGAGAAGGGGATGAGTGGAAAACTGCCTTCAAAACCAATGAGGGGCTGTATGAATGGATGGTAATGCCATTTGGGCTTTCAAATGCACCAAGCACTTTTATGAGACTAATGAATGAAGTTTTGAAGCCTTTCATAGGTAAGTTTGTAGTTGTGTACTTGGATGATATTCTTGTGTTTAGTAAGACTAAAGAGGAGAACTTGCAACATTTGGACATGGTGTTGAAGAGGCTGAATGAAGAAAAGTTGATGATCAATTTGAAAAAGTGTGAATTCATGAAGGAAGAGTTGGTCTACCTTGGTTTTGTGATATCAAAAGGCACTTAGAAGATGGATCCCACCAAAGTAAAAGCAATTCTCAATTGGCCCACTCCTACATCAGCAAGTGAGGTAAAAAATTTTCATGGTCTAGCTACTTTTTATAGAAAATTCATTAAGAATTTTAGTCACATTTGTGTTCCCATCATTGAAACCATCAAAGGGGACAAAAGGAAGAGGTTTCAATGGACTGATGAGGCAAAAAAAAGCTTTCAATATCTAAAAAGCAAAGTAGCCCAACAACCAGTCCTAGCATTACCTGATTTCAACAAGGTCTTCATAATAGAATGTGATGCAAGTGGGTATGCAATTAAGGCAGTCTTGAGTCAAGAGGGCAAAGTTGTTGCATTTTTCAGTGAGAAGCTCAATGAGGCAAAGAAGAAGTATTCCTCTTATGACTTGGAGTTGTATGCCATTGTCCAAGCATTGAAAAAGTGGAGACACTATCTCCTTCCAAAGGAATTTATTGTTTATATTGACAATCATGCTTTGAGTTTCTTGAACAGCTAGGACAAATTGAGCCATAGACATGTAAAGTGGGTGGAATACCTACAAAGCTATACTTTTAGCATAAAGCACAAAAAAGGACAGTCAAACAAGGTAGCTGATGCTTTGAGCAAAAGACAAATGTTGGTGCAAGAAATTCAACTTTAAAGTGTGGGTATAATTTCTTTGAAAGGTATGTATGAAGGAGATGATGATTTCAAGGATGCATATGTTGTTTGCAATCAGTTTGATGGTATCTTCCATGAAGAATTTTCTAATTTCTTTATACACGATGGATTGTTGTTTAAGAGTGCTCAATTGTGTATCCCTAAATGTGCTATGAAGAAAAATCTGATAAAAGAGAAGCATTGTGGTAGTTTAGGAGGACATTTTGGTGTAGACAAAACATTGGAGCAGGTAAGAAGATATTACCATTGGCCAAAAATGCAAAGTGACATCAGAAAATTTGTTGAAAGTTGTGTAGTTTGCCAAAAAGTAAAGGGTTCAAGCACTAATGCAGGTCTTTATCAGCCTTTGCCAATTCCAAACAGGCCATGGGAATCCATCAGCATGGATTTTGTATTGGGTTTACCCAAAACTCAAAGAGGGTTTGATAGTGTGTTTATTGTTGTTGATAGATTTAGTAAAATGGCTCATTTCATACCATGCAAATGTACAAATGATGCTTCATATATTGCTAGGTTATTCTTCAAGGAAGTAGTGAGAATTCATGGATTACCATTGACCATTGTGTCTGATAGAGATAGCAAGTTTGTAGGTCACTTTTGGAGGACTCTTTGAAAGAAATTGGGAACCAATTTGATATTTAGCTCTACCTATCATCCACAAACAGATGGGCAGACTGAAGTTGTCAATAGGAGTCTTGGGAACCTTCTTAGGTGTTTGACAACAAAGCATTCACAACAATGGGATCTCATTCTTCAACAAGTTGTGTTTGCCTATAATGACTTGGTCAATAGAAGTGTTGGGAAAAGCCCATTTGAGATAGTCTATGGATTGAAGCCAAGGGGAGTCTTTGAGCTTAGAGATTTGGGTGGTATGGGGAGGAGTGTTGAGGGTGAAGAATTTACAGTAGCCATGAAGGATATTCATCAACAAGTGAAAGAAAATCTTCAAAAGAGTGTGGAAAAGTATAAGCAATATGCAGATTTGAAGAAGAGGGATGTTCAATTCAAGGTGGGAGACTTGGTCCTAGCACATTTGAGGAAAGAAAGGCTACCAAAGGGGAAATATAAAAAGTTGTAGATGAAAAAGATTGGGCCATGTAGGGTGGTCCACCAATTTGGTGCAAATACCTATGAGATAGAACTCCCTCCTGGAGTGGCTATCTCTCCAATCTTTAATGTTTCTGACCTCTATCCTTTCAAAGGATCTATGGTTGTAGGTGAAGAAGTAGGTACATCAGGAGTTCAATATGCAGATTGGGTCAAGGACCTACCACCAAGTTAGCCTTTAAAGTTTGAAAGCATTTTAGATACAAAGGAAGTGAAGAGAACAAGGCATAAAAGTGTACAATGAATATCTAGTCAAGTGGCAAGGCCTCCCTCATGAAGATGCAACATGAATGACAGAGGAGGACATTAAAAGACATGGCACAATAGTCCAAGACCTGATCTCAGGTGGAGCCTAAGATTCTTTTCTCTCAAGGTGTATGGTGCAGGAGCACCTAGTTAGATTTTGTAAATATGGCCAAATGTTAGATTTTTGGGTGTTTTGAGTCTTGTGTGGTATAATAAGGTCTATTTAGACCTTTTTTTCTATGTAATGAGTCATGTGGGGTTAGATTTACATTGGGTTGTCAAGTTTTTGTAAATATTGCTATGCAACTTTACAATTTTGGCTTGTTTTGGGAAGTTGAATAGTCATTGGTTCAAAAAGTAGTTATGAACTGTTGTTTGGTAGTTGAACAAGAAAAAAATATGCCTCACAAACTTCGAGGTTGGTCTCTGAAGAGTTTTTGGAGTGATTTCAATAAGAATTACCTTGTTTTCCTGCAGTTTTGTGTGTAATTTTACTTTTCTAGCATCCTGTATGGCTCTGAACTGAGGGATTATGATCTGAAATGCACTAAAATTGGTAGGTTAATGAATTAACTTTAATTTGGCATTGGTTGCATTGAATTTAATTGAAATTTAAGGGAGTTTGAAGTGTTTTCCTAAAAACAGTCTGAAAACCCTAGGTTTGAGGGTTTGAAAGGAAAAATCATGTTTTGGGGCCCATTCCACCATTGAAAATTTGTAAAACTTGGTGGAATGGAGGGGTTTAGTATGTTCTTTAATATTTTGAAGTTGGGTATTGCAGGAAATAGAGGTTTGGGTGAATTTGAGCAAGCCCTAGCCTAATATCCTCATGTATTAGGCTTATGAGACTAGGTAGGTTAGAAATCTTGTGAAACAGTGAAGTTGCGATGAATTTTGGTGATGAAACCTACATAAACAGAACCTATGTGATGTGTTAGAACCCTTGGAGTGAAAATTGGAAGTTTAGAGCAAGCATTTCACATACTTGCTTTGGAAAAGTGGCCTAATTTAGCCTAATTGTAGTAGGACAATCAATTTTTGGGGTCTTTGTTCCAAAATAACCATAGCCTTAAATTGGACATGTTAAAAGGGAGCCAAATGGGTATTTGAAATGGTAAATAGTTCCTGGTTTTATGACCTCCACCAAAAAATATGTTGAATTTTCATTGTTTGAAGGGCTACAAGTAGGATTGAAGGAATTGAGGAAAAGTCATCAAGTTAGAGTTCCCAAATTGAAATGTTGGTTAAATTGTGAGTGATTTGACTACTCCACCCTACTCTACATTAGAATGGAACTCCTCTTCCTTCGTCACCAAAATCAACATCCTAAAGAAAAGCCTATGCAAAGACTGGTATCTATCGATACACTTGCATGCGTTCTAATTTCTTTTTGCATGCAGTTGATTCCGCCACCTTTTTTGTAGGTGGTGGTAACCATAGTTAGAAACTTCTCACCACCTCATTGGTTCCAAAGGATCCACTAAACCCATCATGAGGTGGTCCATGAAAATGTACTCAAGCTTGGCCTCCACTCTCTCCCCACTCCTCATGGGTCGTGGTTGGTTGAATGCCAATAGATAATCATATCAATATATATAAATATTACTAAGGTGCTCAACCTCTAAGGAGGTTAAAATAATTATAACACACATAATTTCCCTTACATTGATATTAAGGGTTATCAAATAAACCAAGATGTTATCAAATGTTAATATCATTGAAAAGATGACACATCATTAAAATGCGATCTTGGGATCGAGTACCACTCCCTCTTCTTCACCATGTTAACTGTATGTAAAATACAAAAAAAAAAAAAACAAATCCTAATACAGAAATAGATAAGGAATCAAGGGAGATTTCGACAACTTTGATGAGATTATTAATCAACTCAAAAGGATGTTCTAAGAACTTCATTTAGTCAAATCGACATAGATGACATCGAGATAGATCCAATTGTCATACCGACACAGAAAAGAAAACAACTAGGAAGGAAAAGATGCTACTCACTTTACCTTGCAAAGATTCTTAATGACTAAATTCAATACTCAGATGGCAATCTGACCTTTTCCCAACATCTATCTCTTCCTCCAAGATGATACTCTCCTTCCGTCTTCAAAGGAAGATTCTTTTCCTGATCACACTCACAATCATATAACCATGATTAGTGTATCATCATTTGATTTGTAAATCATAATAATTAAATAATCATATCAAAATGTAATCTCGTGTCTAACTAACACTAGTCAGTATTCACATAATCAAAGATTAAATCTGATATTGTCCACAAACATCAAATCATTAAACTATGATTAATTATCCTGATTACCACACAAAAGCAAGATTAAGCTAAATCATAAGTTGGGGATGTAACATTTAACCAAAAAGGTCAATGCAAATTCTTCTATTTACTTCTAGATTCAAGCTTAAGTGGCAAATGTGGTGTTGGAATTCTAACATTTATAGAGTTGCTCAACAGTTAGGAGAGCACCTCATGCATTACGAGTTGGCTGCAACCAAATGGTATTACTGGACATGCCACACTTCTTGGGAATAATAAACATAGATGTAGCTACTCTTGCAATTGTGGTTACTTCTTGCCACCACCAACACAATGTGGGTGGTCTGCCTCCCCTCATGGGAAGGTGTCTAGTTCATAGTAGGATGTAGTTATGAATCCCCTCCTGCTATGGTTATGTATTTTCCTTCTACTATGGTTACACATAACTGATCCTTAATCTACCACCTGGATAGGGTGTTTGCCCCCCCTCATTATATAAGATCAACTTACCTTGCAAGATGAATGGTTGGCTTTGTCAATGTAGGATGAACACATTTAGTGGGTGGTTCGGTAGATGAATGATTCATTGCCACTACCACCTAGTGTTATTACATGTGCTTAAATGGTTTTGTTGTTTATATGTAATAGACTTTCTATAAATGTGTGTTTTTTGGGTTGTGAATACCATCCGACCGCTTTTTATCGTAAACCTTTTAAAAACTATGCTCTTAATTTTTGATGATTAATATGATATTGCAATGGTGAAATCTGCATACCCATGCCATTTCCCATTCAACTTTGTGTATGTTTTGAGGGAAGTGCTTTGATACATAGACATATTAATAAATGTTGTGATTTTGTGAAAAGTTGGGTCCCTTGCCCTTTGTTATCTACCTACCTCATTATACATATTTTTATATGTACACCTATCACTTATCCTCCTTCCCATGTTCACACACCCTAATACAATCACCCTATCCACTTATTTATTACTCCCATGCTTGTAGTCTTTCTTATGTGCATGCCATCCATAATGATCTGGTCCCTTTTCTATCCCAAGACTAGTTCACAATTGTAGGTTGTCCTCGCAGTTATGGATTCATCTTGCCTTAATTTAAAGTTTTAAATCCAAATTTTGACCAATTTCCCACCTTCATTCACCCTTCGCTCTATGGTCGACTAAACATAAGTTTGTGTGATATGTTACTATGTCCTTGTATTTAAATGCATTTATTATAATCATCAAATTGTAAGGAGAAATTATTCACATCTACACACTTCAATTGATGCTCTAAAAGGAAACTAGATTTGCACAATCATTGTAGGAGCATTTACATGATCGAAGAGTGTTGTCCTTGATTTTGTCTACTCTTAAGGGGTTGATCAAGGCAAAGATTCCTTGTGACTTGGTTGTATGACAACCTAGCAAAGGTATTTATCAATATCGTCAACCCTTGTAGATACCAAGAAATGTTGAATAAATAAAGGTACCTTGAATGAAGTGAAGAAAAATAGTCTACACACCGCACTTGTCAATTTTGTGAGTACATGACAAATTCATGTTGTCCTTGACAGACGAACTCATCCCTGTATAGTCACAATCGAATATCCTAATTCTCAAGGGACTTATTAGTTTGTTAAGTATTGTTACATATTTTGAGGCACATCATATTTAGAATCTTATTAAATTTATTCCATATCGAACTAAGTACATTGATTTTCTATTTACATTTCCCACTTTGAATTATTAGAAATTATCAATAACTAGCTATCATTTATTTACCTAAATTGATTTTTGCTTATTTATATGAATTTGATTAGATTAGCCTAGGTCACATTAAAATTAACAATATACAAGGTTAACCAAACAACTTATAAATTTCTCTAATCTAATGAGGTCCTGGTTATAAGTGTTTATAGGTTAAGTGAACTTGAGTTGGAGTAGTATTGAGATTGGTAACTTCTTCAGGAGTTCCAATGCTTCACCCTATGAGCATCACCTAAATACAATGAGCGCTATGTAGACCATTCATACTCATAAGAGATAAGTTATTGTCAATCACTATCAATAAGTTTGACTCAATAAATTTAACTCAAAAACTACAAAATTAAATACTATTAAATTACATATAATTTGATACTATTTAAAAAAAACATACTGAAAAATAATATAATTTCATTGGCGATGCTTATACCTTGAATGAGAATTCCAACATAATGATACTCTTGTGAAAAAGATCTCAACCAATAATTTTGTATTGTATTAAGATCTCAACCAGTGATTTAAAATAAAAAATAAAAATCCAACGGTGGAGAGCCTCGCGTTGTTATCAAGCTAAAATAATATTCCACTAAATTAGGTTATAAAAAGGCACTTTTTCCATATGATTTTGTTGACTTTTTGTCTAGCGAAAATGACCCCTATTTTTATTTGGCGTACTGACACCATTCAGAAGGCCTGTTGAACATCACTTACATTCCAATTCCCAGCTAATTTTTTCTCCACATTTTCATTCCTTTTGTCAATTACCCTCGCTTGCTACGATGGTAACGTTTTCTTTAGTATTATTATTTTTTCTTTTCTGTCACTGTGTTGAATCTTATGCAAATTTGTTGCTTCTGTTATGTAATTATGAAGATATTTGCAATGCTTAGAGCTTACAAACATTTTATTTATGACAACCATAAAACCCTTGAAACCTCGCTTCCAGCCTTTTTGATAGCAGGTATGGGAAATGTGGTGGTAAATAAAATTTGTGGATCCAATTATCAAAATTAATTATTTAGTTATTTATTTGTTCAAATTGCATTTGCAGGCTCTTCCCGGCCAACATGTGGATTGCCTGAGCTTTAAGCCTATCATCGCCGTTGATGGAGGTACTGGTAAACCGGAGGTCCCTTTAGTGACTGACCAACTTTCAATGGTTTTGGCTTCGAAGCCATCTCCCACTATGCTCACTCCCCTTATTAGTTCCTACCGCAGGCAGGAATACTAATGCATTCATACAATTCTATTAGTTTTTAGTCAATTATCCAGTGGGATTGCAGAATTAAATTAGTTTGACTAACTTTTCTAAAGTTTTTTGGTTTTCAATTTCTATTTTAATATAATAAAATGATTTTGTTGATATTCTATTGGCTAATAGCGTCCAATAGTCTTATTATGATGACATCAGCAATTGCACTCATAATTGTTTGAACTATATTGTACAAATCATTTCTACAGTCACATGACAAACAAATCAATATCAAATGAACAAAGTTATTGCATATGTGTTCGTTTACAATTATTTGATGGTGCATAGTGGGCTATGTGGGGCCTCCCCTTTTGCCTACTTTTTGACTAAAGGCTCATGATAAAACTATTTTTTCTATTTGTAATCAATATTTGACATTTATAATTTCTCCCTCTTTATTTGCTTTAAAATTCCATGTTAAATTTTTCTACTAATTCAATTGCTACCAATATTAGTTTTAACATCAACTAACAAATCAAACATCTAAAGGCAGGTACCTGACGCAATGCGTCCCTTGTTATTAAAAGCATTGGTCATAATCATTTGATGGGCGATTTCGATGGTCATCATTTGTTGCAAGTTTTTTTGTACATGTCCCTGGCCACCAATTGGGACTATTTCATATTTTGTTTACAATAAATTAAAGTAAAAAAGTTTTTTGACCCAAGCCTTCTTGAATACTACTTGGACTCAAGCTTAGCTTGCCACCTCTTACATGAGGATGGTCATGGAGGTGCATGCATGCTAATTTTCCCAAGCTTATACTTTGTCATTATTGTTGTAAAGTGCTAAATCATTGTTTCATATGGGCAACCTTCAAGATTAATAAAAGAATGTTGGGATTATAAAGATTTACATTCCTAATGATGGCCCTAAAATAATAAAATTTTAGCATTAGTTGGTTGACAATTTGTCTCTTTCCAACTAGCTCATTGTAGAGTGTTAAGCTGGCCGTTTCTCCTAAAAGGTGCACCTATCAAGAAACCACTACCATCTCAAATAAGGACCAGCGGGAGGCAGTTAAGCCATGCCACGAATCTCGAAGGAGGATGCCGACTTTTTTGCCAACAATCCCCTGCTCAGCATTACCTGAGGGGATTTGAACCCACAACCCAGCTCTGATACCACTTGTAGGGTGTTGAGCTAGTCATTTCTCCCAAAAGGCGCACCTATCAGGAAACCACTACCATCTCAGATAAGAACCAACTGGAGGCGGTTAAGCCATGCCATGAATCTCAAAGGGGACGTCGACTTTTTTTCCAACACTCATTTGCAGCAACTTTGATACGGTGGAGTCCCTCGAGGATAAATCCATCATGCTACCAATGTGACATGGTGCGTTGGGGAACACAAAGCATGGTTTTATTTTAAAAGATGATGGGGTTGGTGGATCCAGACCTTTGCAAATGGCATGCCATGTCAAACCCTTAGTTTCTGTAGACCAACTTGTGGGCTAGTGAAGATCACATTCTCAAATGCCTTGAGCATGTTCTGACCTCTAATCAACATGTGTTTAATGATAGACATCAAATTTCCACAGTCCATAATGATTGAGATCAGTATTTTAGGATTTAACTGTGTGGGGAAAAACTCTCACACAGTTAAATCTTGAAATACTAATCTCAAACATGTGTTTACCCTTTCCAATTCTAATGGTAGATCTAGTCATGCATCAAATGATTATATTATCTTGTCATGCTCGCATTTTTCCATGCGGTCACAACACGCATCACACATGTCATGTCCACATCTGCCATGTGGTTATGACACGAAATATCAAAAATTTTCCCACGCTTCCCTAGGAACCCCCTCGCATGTGTAAGCATGCTCAGTGGTGTACGCTCAAGGCGATAACACTACAGTTGTCGGCGGGGTACTAAGTACAATTGCATTCACCCAGACACAAGCGGTCCAACAAGGGGGTCTCCACGATGCTGTTAACGTCGCTACAAGGTTTGCAATATCAAGGTTCCTAACCCTAAATCTTGGAAGATTCCGGTAGCATAACGCCTCACGGCGTGAGTGGGAATCATTTAAAAATACACTTATTACGGGGTTCCTTGATAGTTAACAACTTCCCACGATGCCTTATTCATAATGAGTTTTCACTTGATTTTCCTATTTGGTCATTTTTTTACAAAGCGCGATTATCTATATCATTTCTCGTTTCCTGAAATATACTCCTCCTTCGGACTTAGTATTCTCAACAAGGTCATTCATTTGCCCTCTCTTCCGTTTCCCTAGATCTTAATTTTGATTGTATTTCTATCGTATTCGCCTTAACTATTTCTTTGAAATTTATTTTGTTTATATTTCGGTCTCTCTCTTTTTGGGTTTCTAAGTTTTCTTTATGTTTATCCTGTCTTTTCTTCATATTCTTCATCAATCAGAGTTATCACTGTATATTTTTTTTTTACATTAATCCTAATTCCCGAATGGACCAGATCACATAACTGGTTTACTACTTTGCTGGACTCAGTCTCTTAGTTTTCTCTGCTTTAGGATTCACCTCTACGTTTGTATTAATTGTAAAATCATCTTGTTCCTAAGCAGGATTATCAGAAGAGTAAATCCACTTAGTTCTCTTAGCCCCATTTGGATACGCTGCGCATTTTCTCCTCTATGTTTTCCAATGTTAGTTTTTCTTCTTCTTTCTCATTTTTTTCTCAATTGGATGTTTACTAACTACGGTTGAGTTTAGAATGGCCACACGTGGAATGCCTGTGATGGCTTCTTTACGTTTATTTCCAGTGTCCTTTATAAGTGGAAGGAACATAATTTCCTCTTCATTTTCCTGATTATTAATTTGTGTTGATTGTTGAAACTTCCGAGAAACTCTTCCAGAAATATTAAATTATATTTAATTATGCTCTCTTTAAATTATAATTATATCTTTCCTTTTTGTTGTAAAGAAAAACGGCCTCTCTGATAAATTTATATCAAATAAATAATATATGTATGTATCTATATATATATATATATATATAGAGGATTATATATATACATATGTAAATATATATACAAATATATTTATTTTGTTGTTATTATTACTATTATTATTATTTTATTTATATTTATATATATATTTATTTATTTATTTAGATTTAAATATTAAGTCTTCCTTTTATAAATCCCATAAAAACTTATTTTCATTGAAGGGCTGAAGCCCTAATATCATTATGCTATTACAATGGTGCCCTAACATTTTTTCTTTGTTTTTGGTTTGGAAGTGCAGAGGCAATGGAGGGCGGCGCATTGGTGGAGCAATTCTATGGCAGTGGTCGCTGGGCGGAGAGGACGGACTAGAGAGGCAGAATGGAGATGGCCGCCGTGGGTGGCAAAGGTGGAGCGTGGGTTTTAAGGCCTGCGCGGGAGGCAGGGCGTGGCGGAGGTTTGCTGGCCGCTCATGGAGTGGCGAAGGGGCCTTCGCAGGCGGTGGGGAAAAATGGAGTCTGCGGCTTCAAAGCCGCGGCGCTGTGTATTCACAGGGGGGGTGTGGGTGGGGGCTCCGCCCCTCTTCACACCCAAAAGACTAGACGATGGTGGTGGGAAGGTTCAAACCCTTCCCACCACCACTCCACCATTTTTTTATGTGCTATGTAAACAACGATCAAACTGCAAATAATGCATTTTTTTATTTTTTTTACTGAAAATTTCCTTATACTATTTTAATAACATCTCCAATTACATTAGATATATATATATATCCCACAACTACTCAGACATATTTCTTTCACAGAGAAATAAAAAAAATACAGAGAATTAAATAAATAAAGCTATTAAATATAACTCTATTTAACTGCCATCCACAATCTTATTAATATATTTCTTTCACAGAGAAATTTATAAATACAGAGAAATAAAAAAGTAAAGCTATTTTATCTGGTAATCACAGTTTCATATAATAATTGAACATTTCAAATACAAAGAACAAAATATAATTTTATCTAAATGCCATTTACAATCACCGCTCCTTTAAGAATTGAAATTTTAAATGCAGAGAATGAATTATAACTCTATTTAACTGTCATTTACAATCCCAGTTCATCTAATAATTGAAAATATAAATACAGGGAATTAAATATAAATCTCTTAAACTGCCATTTACAATTTTATTAATATATATATATATATATATATATATATATATATATATATATATATATATATATATGCAAATTCGAGAATTAGACTTCATACACAGTGTTAAACGAGGAGTATAGTAAAATTGATTTTTTTCTTCTCTTAATTCTAACTTGCTAATTTTAATTTAATGCATATTAGTTTAAAATAGAGAATGGAAAGAATAATTAAAATTACATTGGCTCACAACTAGTTCAAATTACAATATCTAAAAATTAACAAAATTCAGAATTTCCTCCAAACAATACTATAGATAAAATTTATCACCTTTGTCTAAATCAACCATACATTTCACTACTTAACAAATAGTTACACCAAGTATAAAATAAACTGTCAAAATTCATAACTAACAAACACTACTGAAGGGAAGAATTTCTCTCTTTCCCCAGACAATAATTCTTACAACTTCAGAGGGAGAGAATCCCTCCGCAATGAACTTAAATAGTATGAAGCTCAATGAACCAAACTCTTCTTCTAGTAAGGATGAAATTCATTCTCCCTAATTACAGAACTCCTCCATTTCCATCAATAAGCTTCAAGAGGAAACCTGCATATCAAAAAAAATAAAGAAGAAAACACCACTCATCTAGCTCTCCTCCCTACCGTAGACCCGCAAGAGGGTCACCCCCGAGCTAGGGAGATCATCCACACACACCTAGGGTAATTTCACAAACCACTTCACAACAAGGAACAATAACAAACCTAAAACTCACATACACCCATGGATAAGTTACACAACACAAAAAAACTCAACTACAGTGAGCTTCACAAGGGGTAGGAGAGTGGACACACTCAACTCTAGAGTGTCACCCTTACAGATAATATAACCAACACAATTTCTCTTGGCCTCAAGCTAGATTTGATCACAAAAATTTTCCAAGGAGACTGTATTTTGACCCTCAAGCCAAGAACAAGTCACCCACACATACCCTCAAGGCTTTCAACATCCCAAAAGAACCCGGTATACACCCGAGGAGGATCACTCCTCCCCTACTCCACACTTGATGAGCATTTCTCCCAAGTGGGAGAAGCTCTGTCAACAACCCAACAACAATTTCCCACAATAACAACATTTACATCACAAGCAAATACATAACTTTCACACACTTTTCATGCAACACTAAGAAATACAAAGGAAAGATTATAAAACCAACCTTACAAAGCCCTTCAAGGATGAAACTGAAGTAGAGCTCCACTGAGATCTCCTCCAACCTATGCCACCAAACTCCCTCTCCCTTTTCCTCTCAAAAGCAAATTTTTTTTTGTTTAAAAAAAATAAAATCAAACTCTCCAAAATTCAACTAACTCCCTCCCCATCCCAAAAATAGGATTCAAATAACCCAAAATTTTATGAGTTTAGAGGAATGGGGAGGTGACACTTGTCACCTCCTCACTCTTCCCCAAACTACTATTGTGTCCCAAGGGATGAGTGTTGGCTTATGTCACTCACCCATCCCTAAAGTCCTTCTTATCCCTTACCTCATGTCATTTCTCTTACGCATGGGAGAAATAAAAGGAGTTAAAGGAGGAAAAGACAGGTGACCCATGCCTCTTCTTCCTTCCTTCATTATGGATGACCACACAACTCATGGAGAATCTCACTAATGGTGAGGGTGACTTCAAGTCAATTCCTCCATAATTGATGGGTTTGTAGTCATCTCTTACCTTGGGGATTGAAGAGGGATGGGTTTGGGTGTTGGTACAACCCATCTTATCCCTCCCGTACCTCCAAATTTCGTCACTTAACTTCAGTGTGAAGTTAAGATGACCATATGGAGGTTACCCAAGGGTTACCCATGCCAAATGGGACCCTGGACCCATGGGGTATAACCCAGGGTCAACTTTAACCTATTCAGGACACCTAGGGTCAAGTTAAAGTACAAGAAAAGGCCTCAAGAATTTAAATAAAAGAAATTCAAATTCAATTTTTTTGTTTACAACACAAATCAGAATTCAGTGTTACAAGAGGGTAGACCTAACCCATTCGACCTTATGAAAGACCACATTACAACACCACATCAAACACAAAGTTGATCTTAGTTCCTCGTGGAACCAGATCTGCTTAACAAGGAATAACAACAAAAAGGTGCGGAATGATCTCTGAAATCTGTGGTTTGATTAGTAAATCCTGCACACTCAATTACAAGATCAATTTCACATATAATCATCATAGCCGAAGCAACTTAAAACATGCATTACCATGACATAGTTCTAAATAGCATAAATGAAATCATATTACAATTTTCTTTCCATCATCACCTAATTAACTTTTCTGAAATGTAAACATTATCCAAACATCACCCAATTAGTTTTTCCATTATCATAATAAAGTTTAATAGTTTGAAAAATCTGGGAACTACTATCCCACAAATATAAAAGTATCAGTAACAGTAATGTAAGTAGTCACAAAAACAGAAGTAAAAAGAGTAGTCCTCACATCCTCTCCCCCTAAGACTGTACTTCCTCCCGAAAGTCGTGAAAGAGGTGAGGATAAAGGGTCTTCAGTCTCGCTGCATCTTCCCATGTCGCAGTGACTTCGTCGTATAGGTCCCACTGGACCCTAACCTGGTCTAGCTCTCGACCTCGAAGGGCCAGCGTCCAACGAGCCAATATGCAAATTGGCTCCAACGCCAGTTGTCCGTCTGCCTCTACCTGAAGAACACTCCAATCTAACACGTGAGATAAGTTAGAGATGTAACGACGTAAAACTGAGACATGAAATACATCGTGGATACATGACAGGCTAGGTGGCAAGGCTAGACGATATGCTACAGGTCCTATTTGCTCCAAGATCTCAAAAGGTCCTACAAATTGAGGTGCGAGTTTAGAGCCCTTCCCGTAACGGATTGGACTCTTGTGCGGTCACACTCTCAAAAATACCCTGTCACCCACAGAGAAGCTTTGGTCAGTTCTCTTAGCATCGACATACTTCTTCTATCTGTCTTGTGCCTCCTGAAGTCTCTGTCTAATCTGTTTGACCTACTGTTCCATATTCTGAACTATCTCTAAACCAATGGCCATTTTGTCCTCTATCCGATCCCAACTCAATGGTGTTCTGCATGGTCTGCCGTATAAAGCCTGGAAAGGAGGCATACCTAACGAGCTGTGATGCCCATTATTGTAGGTGAACTCAACCAGATATAGGTACTCCTCCCATCTAGACTGATGGTCCATAACATACATGCGGAGCATGTCTTCTAACACCTGGTTAACTCTCTCTGTTTGTCTGTTGGTCTCCTGATGATAGGCTGAACTGAAGTTGAGCTGCATGCCCAACGCCTGATGTAAGGCTCTCCAAAACGATGAAGTGAATACGGAGTCTCTGTCAGATATGATGTGGCAAGGTACTCCATGAAGTCTAACATTCTAATCAAGAAACACCCTCGCCACTGATGGTGCATTGTACGTTGTGCATATCGGTGAAAAATGTGCCACCTTGATCAGCTTGTCAATTGTTACCATAATAGCATCATGGCAATGTAATGACATAGGTAGACCAATGATAAAATCTATAGAAATGGTGTCCCATTTCCATTCAGGTATCTCGTGAGGGTACAACAGTCCTGTTGGATGTTGATGTTCGGCCTTGACCCTCTGACACTCAAGGCAACGAGCAACATATTCTGTAATGTCATGCCTCATCCCAGCCCAATGATAAAGTTGTCGTAAATCAGCATGCATCTTCTTCACTCCTGGATGTGCTGCATAGGGTGCTCTATGAGCCTCTGATAGAATCACGGTATGAAGATTACCTGCAAGGGGTACATAGATGCGCTGCCGATGTCGAAGCAAACCATCAGACTCAAGGGTATATCCTGCGAATTTGCCCTCAAGGGCCCTCTGATTCTGAATTTCCTATGCACTTCAAGAAACCACTCATCCTCCGGCAGATGCTGTAAGATGCAATCTCTCAAGTCCACCCTCAAGGTCAAGGTCAGGATCTCGTGGCGCCTCCGACTCAAAGCATCAGCGACCATGTTCTCCTTCCCTTTGATGTAGTGGACATCAAAGTCATACTCGCATAGGAACTCCATCCAACGTCGTTGGCAAGCGTTCAAAATTGGCTGTGTAAAAATATACTGTAAGCTATGATGATCTGAATGGAGTTCAAAGCGTCGACCTAAGAGGAAGTGTCTCCAGCAGACAAGAGCATGAATAACTGCTACGAGCTCTAAGTCATGAGTAGGGTAATTTAACTCATGTGTCTTAAGCTTTCAAGATTCGTATGTGATCGCTCTACCACCTTGCATAAGCACGGCTCCCAAACCCTCTAATGATGCATCTGTGCAAACAACAAACTCCTTTGCAAGATTTGGAACCGCTAAAATAGGAGCACTGGTAAGATGCTCCTTGAGGACTCCAAAGGCCTTTTCACACTGCTCGGTCCAAATGAAACCCTTCCCTTTTCGCTGAAGTGAAGTGATGGGATGTGCTATCCTGGAAAAGCCCTCGACAAACTGACGATAATAACCGGCTAATCCCATAAAGCTTCTGACCTCTGTCACATTGGTGGGTGCTGGCCACTCCTGAATTGCTCTGATTTTGGATGGATCTACGGAAATGCCATCGCCTGATAAAATGTGTCCCAAATACTGCACCTCTGTCCTGAAGAAGGCACACTTCACCAAATTGCCATAAAGCTGCTGCTCTCGTAATCACTGCAAAACTTGACGTAAGTGCTCCACATGTTCCTCCTCAGTCCATGAATAAATCAAAATATCGTCTAGAAATATGATCACGAACCGATCTAGGTAAGTACGAAACACCCCGTTCATGAGACTCATGAACACTGCAGGGGCGTTCGTCAACCCGAAGGGTACCACTGTGAATTTGTAATGGCCATATCTAGTTCAAAAAGTAGTCTTATGAATATCTGCCTCTGTGATGCGTAGTTGGTGATACCCAGATTTTAGATCAATTTTCGAGAACACTCTGGCTCCCTGCATCTGATCAAAAAGGTCGTCCATCCTAGGCAGAGGATAACGGTTCTTCACCGTCACCTTGTTCAACTGCCTGTAGTCCATACATAATCGAAGAGACCCATCCTTCTTCTTCACGAAGATAACCGGTGCGCCCCATGGTGAAATGCTAGGTTGGATGTGCCTCTTCTCAAGTAATTCCTCTAACTGCAGTTTAAGTTTGGTAAGTTCATGTGTAGTCATCCTATAGGGTGCACGGGATATTGGTTCCACACCCGACACTAAGTTGATGTGGAAGTCCACTTCTCTGCGTGGAGACATACCTGGTAATTCCAGCGGAAATACGTCAGCAAACTCTCTAAGAACAGGGTGATTATCTAAAGTAGCCTTAGGCTCATCCTCTGCTCTATCACTGACCGTAATAGCAAACATCTGACATCCCTTCCGCATACAGCGCTTAAGCTGCTGAGCGGATATCATACAAACAGCCATGGGCTTTTGAATGCCCACTATCTCAACCGGTGAACCATGATCGTCTAAACAGCTAATCATCCTCTGGTGACAATCTAGCTTGGCTCTATGTGCCGCAAGCCAATCCATACCCAGAAATACACCGTAGGATCCTAATGGCATAACCCTAAGGTCACATGATGTAGTGAAGGAACCTAATGTTATCTCACAGTCTTTAACCAAGGTATCTACTGACATCCTGGCCCTAGAGGCCAACTCAACCTCCCACCTAATGTCTTGCTTAGAAGCCACTAGCCTGCAACGCTCCACTAACGATGTAGACAGAAAGGAGTCAGTAGCTCCAGAGTCAAAAAGGATAGAGATGGGGAAGTCCCCAATTGTACCTACTGTCTCGATGACTGAGGCCTAGAAATCAGCCTAGCGGTTATCAACCGCTGCAAACATGTGGTGGGATCTGCCCACGTCACCTACCGTCTGTTTAGATCCTCCTGATCGGGGCTGTCCCCTTGCTGTAAATCCCTGCGGGCACTCTCTAGCCAAATGCCCTGCCCCACCACACACATAACACAGTCCTCTAGCCTGTAACTGCCCTGACTGTGTCCTGCCTGACTGTTGATGTCCAGTCTGTCCAGTGGACCCCTGTGAGCCTCTGTAAGACTGCTGAGACCTTGTGGGTCCCGCTGATGATCCCTGTTGTCTCTAATCTCTGCGTGGACCCTGCTGCTGCCAACCACGGTTCTATCCTCCCTGACCCCTCTGTTGGAATTTAGATTTTTGCTGATGTTGCTGTTGCTGTGGAGGCCTAGGAGGTAATGATGAAGAGTTATATCCTCCTCTCTGTATTGTGTTTTGAGGCCTTCGAAAGTTCTGCTGTTGTTGGGGATTATGATCCTGATACTGCGGGCGTGAATTATGCCCTCATCCCTGAATTTCCTCTGCTATAAGGGCCTTTTCAATAGCTTCGCTCATGGTTTGGCGATCTGCCATACGAACTGGTCCTGCTATCCCATGATTCAGCCCTCTGATGAATTTGTGTATCAAGAGTTTCTCGTCATGGAGGTACTCCGCGTAACGAGAAAGCTCAATGAATCAGCTCTCATACTGAGTAACAGTGAGTCCCCTTTGCTGTAAATCATGGAACTCATCAATCTTGCGCTGTCTGTAATGTTCTGACAAATATCACGCATTAAAGTGCTCTATGAAGATATCCCAAGTGAGTGTATCCACAGAAAGTCAGCGCTTGCACTCCTCAGTGCACCACCAGGTAGCTGTTGCATCCCTCAGGAGATGTACTGCCACTCGTGCTTTCGTGTTGCTTCCATATGGTCGCAACGTGAAACACCTATCTAAACTAATCAGCCAAGCCTCGGCCACAACTCCCTCTATAGCACCTACGAAAGTGGGTGGGTTGAACCTAAGTAGATCTCTGATGGGGTCCCCTCTGTCTCTAAGTCCCACAATTAGCTCTTCCACCCCATCCTCATATAGTCCATGATGTACCTGTTCTACCCTCTGGGTCTCATCTCGTCTCAAAGGTCTCAAAGGACTCCTACTCCGTGCACGGTAGGCTGACCCTACCTCCTCTACTGTAGTGTCGGGGATCTCAATGAAAGGATCCACACGTGGCACCTCTCGCGGATCAACGCGGGGCTCCACAAGTGGCTCAACACGTGACTCGGCACATGGCTCCCTACGTGGCTCCTCTCGCGGATCAACGCAAGGCTCAACACGTGGCTCAGGAATCACTGGCGGTAATCTCTCTAACATAGCCTGCAGTGCCTGTAAGATCTGTGGACCTATATCCAATACTGGTGGTGCCTGTGGTACAGGTGGTGCTTGTGGTACTAGTGGTATTTGTGGTACAGGTGGTGCTGCTGTAACTGCGGGTGCTCGTCCCTCTGCTGAGGAATCACTATGCACTTTGGCAAATGTTGTGTTGCGTGATTGCACTCGTCGAACACATCGGGGAGGCATCCTACAAAATAAGGTAGAGACTAATTAGTCAAAGTTGCAGAATATTAACATGCCCAAATATGCCCAGTGTTTAAAACTATGCTCTGATACCAAATGTCATGCCCACATTTTTTCGTGCGGTCACAACACGCATCACACGTGTCATGTCCACATCTGCCATGTGGTTATGACACGAAATATCAAAAAATTTCCCACGCTTCCCTAGGAACCCCCTCGCATGCGTAAGCATGCTCGGTGGTGTACGCTCAAGGTGATAACACTACAGTTGCTGGCAGGGTACTAAGTACAATTGCGTTCACCCAGACGCAAGCAGTCCAACAAGGGGGTCTCCACGACACCGTTAATGTCGCTACAAGGTTTGCAATATCAAGGTTCCTAACCCTAAATCTTGGAAGATTCCGGCAGCATAACGCCTCACGGCATGAGTTGAATCATTTAAAAATACACTTATTACGGGGTTCCTTGATAGTTAACAACTTCCCACGATGCCTTATTCATAATGAGTTTTCACTTGATTTTCCTATTTGGTCATTTTTTTACAAAGCGCGATTATCTGTATCATTTCTCGTTTCCTGAAATATACTCCTCCTTTGGACTTAGTATTCTCAACAAGGTCATTCATTTGCCCTCTCTTCCGTTTCCCTGGATCTTAATTTTGATTGTATTTCTATCGTATTCGCCTTAACTATTTCTCTGAAATTTATTTTGTTTATATTTTGGTCTCTCTCTCTTTTTGGGTTTCTAAGTTTTCTTTATGTTTATCCTGTCTTTTCTTCATATTCTTCATCAATCAGAGTTATCACTGTATATTTTTTTTTTACATTAATCCTAATTCTTGGATGGACCAGATCACATAACTGGTTTACTACTTCGCTGGACTCAGTCTCTTAGTTTTCTCCGCTCTAGGATTCACCTCTACGTTTGTATTAATTGTAAAATCGTCTTGTTCCTAAGCAGGATTATCGGAAGAGTAAATCCACTTAGTTCTCTTAGCCCCATTTGGATACGCCGCGCATTTTCTCCTCTATGTTTTCCAATGTTAGTTTTTCTTCTTCTTTCTCATTTTTTTCTCAATTGGACGTTTACTAACTACAGTTGAGTTTAGAATGGCCACACATGGAATGCCTGTGATGGCTTCTTTATGTTTATTTCCAGTGTCCTTTATAAGTGGAAGGAACATAATTTCCTCTTCATTTTCCTGATTATTAATTTGTGTTGATTGTTGAAACTTCCGAGAAACTCTTCCAGAAATATTAAATTATATTTAATTATGCTCTCTTTAAATTATAATTATATCTTTCCTTTTTGTTGTAAAGAAAAACGGCCTCTGATAAATTTATATCAAATAAATAATATATGTATGTATCTATATATATAGAGAGGATTATATATATATATATATATATACATATGTAAATATATATACAAATATATTTATTTTGTTGTTATTATTACTATTATTATTATTTTATTTATATATATATATATATTTAGATTTAAATATTAAGTCTTCCTTTTATAAATCCCATACAAATTTACTTTCATTAAAGGGCTGAAGCCCTAATATCATTATGCTATTACAATGGTGCCCTAACATTTTTTTTTGGTTTTTGGTTTGGAAGTGCAGAGGCAATGGAGGGCGGCGCATTGGTGGAGCAATTCTATGGCAGTGGTCGCTGGGCGGAGAGGACGGACCAGAGAGGTGGAATGGAGATGGCCGCCGTGGGTGGCAAAGGTGGAGCACGGGTTTTAAGGCCTGCGTGGGAGGCAGGGCGTGGCGGAGGTTTGCTGGCCGCTCATGGAGCGGCGAAGGGGCCTTTGCAGGCAGGGGGGAAAAATGGAGTCCGTGGCTTCAAAGCCGCGGCACTGTGTATTCACGGGGGGGTGTGGGGAGGGGTGGAGCCCCCACCCACATCCCACTACGTGGGTTGTGGGTGGGAGCTCCGCCCCTCCCCACACCCAAAAGACTAGACGATGGTGGTGGGAAGGTTCAAACCCTTCCCACCACCACTCCACCATTTTTTTTATGTGCTGTGTAAACAACAATCAAACTGCGAATAATGCATTCTTTTATTTTTTTTACTGAAAATTTCTTTATACTATTTTAATAACATCTCCAATTACAATTAGATATATATATATATATATATATATATATATATATATATCCCACAACTACTCTCAGACATATTTCTTTCACAGAGAAATAAAAAAAATACAGAGAATTAAATAAATAAAGCTATTAAATATAACTCTATTTAACTGCTATCCACAATCTTATTAATATATTTCTTTCACAGAGAAATTTATAAATACAGAGAAATAAAAAAATAAAGCTATTTTATATGGTAATCATAGTTTCATATAATAATTGAACATTTCAAATACAGAGAACAAAATATAATTTTATCTAAATGCCATTTACAATCACCGCTCCTTTAAGAATTGAAATTTTAAATGCAGAGAATGAATTATAACTCTATTTAACTATCATTTACAATCCCAGTTCATCTAATAATTGAAAATATAAATACAGGGAATTAAATATAAATCTCTTAAACTGCCATTTACAATTTTATTAATATATATATATATATATATATATATATATGCAAATTCGGGAATTAGACTTCATACACAGTGTTAAACGAGGAGTATAGTAAAATTGATTTTTTTCTTCTCTTAATTCTAACTTGCTAATTTTAATTTAATGCATATTAGTTTAAAATAGAGAATGGAAAGAATAATTAAAATTACATTGGCTCACAACTAGTTCAAATTACAATATCTAAAAATTAACAAAATTCAGAATTTCCTCCAAACAATACTATAGATAAAATTTATCACCTTTGTCTAAATCAACCATACATTTCACTACTTAACAAATAGTGACACCAAGTATAAAATAAACTGTCAAAATTCATAACTAACAAACACTACTGAAGGGAAGAATTTCTCTCTTTCCCCAGACAATAATTCTTACAACTTCAGAGGGAGAGAATCCCTCCGCAATGAACTTAAACAGGATGAAGCTCAATGAACCAAACTCTTCTTCTAGTAAGGATGAAATTCATTCTCCCTAATTACAGAACTCCTCCATTTCCATCAATAAGCTTCAAGAGGAAACCTGCATATCAAAAAAAATAAAGAAGAAAACACCACTCATCTAGCTCTCCTCCCTACCGTAGACCCGCAAGAGGGTCACCCCCGAGCTAGGGAGATCATCCACACACACCTAGGGTAATTTCACAAACCACTTCACAACAAGGAACAATAACAAACCCAAAACTCACATACACCCGTGGATAAGTTACACAACACAAAAAAACTCAACTACAGTGAGCTTCACAAGGGGTAGGAGAGTGGACACACTCAACTCTAGAGTGTCACCCTTACAGATAATATAACCAACACAATTTCTCTTGGCCTCAAGCCAGATTTGATCACAAAAATTTTCCAAGGAGACCGTATTTTGACTCTCAAGCCAAGAACAAGTCACCCACACATACCCTCAAGGCTTTCAACATCCCAAAAGAACCCGGTATACACCCGAGGAGGATCACTCCTCCCCTACCCCACACTTGATGAGCATTTCTCCCAAGAGGGAGAAGCTCTGTCAACAACCCAACAACAATTTCCCACAATAACAACATTTACATCACAAGCAAATACATAACTTTCACACACTTTTCATGCAACACTAAGAAATACAAAGGAAAGATTATAAAACCAACCTTACAAAGCCCTTCAAGGATGAAACTGAAGTAGAGCTCCACTGAGATCTCCTCCAACCTAAGCCACCAAACTCCCTCTCCCTTTTCCTCTCAAAAGCAAATTTTTTTTTGTTTAAAAAAATAAAATCAAACTCTCCAAAATTCAACTAACTCCCTCCCCATCCCAAAAATGGGATTCAAATAACCCAAAATTCTATGAGTTTAGAGGAATGGGGAGGTGACACTTGTCACCTCCTCACTCTTCCCCAAACTACTATTGTGTCCCAAGGGATGAGTGTTGGCTTATGTCACTCACCCATCCCTAATGTCCTTCTTATCCATTACCTCATGTCATTTCTCTTATGCATGGGAGAAATAAAAGGAGTTAAAGGAGGAAAAGACAGGTGACCCATGCCTCTTCTTCCTTCCTTCATTATGGATGACCACACAACTCATGGGGAATCTCACTAATGGTGAGGGTGACTTCAAGTCAATTCCTCCATAATTGATGGGTTTGTAGTCATCTCTTACCTTGGGGATTGAAGAGGGTTGGGTTTGGGTGTTGGTACAACCCATCCTATCCCTCCCATACCTCCAAATTTCGTCACTTAACTTCAATGTGAAGTTAAGATGACCATATGGAGGTTACCCAAGGTTTACCCATGCCAAATGGGACCTTGGACCCATGGGGTATAACCTAGGGTCAACTTTAACCTATTCAAGACACCTAGGGTCAAGTTAAAGTACAAGAAAAGGCCTCAAGAATTTAAATAAAAGAAATTCAAATTCAATTTTTTTGTTTACAACACAAATCAGAATTCAGTGTTACAAGAGGGTAGACCTAACCCATTCGACCTTATGAAAGACCACATTACAACACCACATCAAACACAAAGTTGATCTTGGTTCCTGACGGAACCAGATCAGCTTAACAAGGAATAACAACAAAAAGGTGCGGAATGATCTCCGAAATCTGTGGTTTGATTAGTAAATCCTGCACACTCAATTACAAGATCAGTTTCACATATAATCATCATAGCCGAAGCAACTTAAAACATGTATTACCATGACATAGTTCTAAATAGCATAAATGAAATCATATTACAATTTTCTTTCCATCATCACCTAATTAACTTTTCTGAAATGCAAACGTTATCCAAACATCACCCAATTAGTTTTTCCGTTATCACAATAAAGTTTAATAGTTTGAAAAATTTGGGAACTACTATCCCACAAATATAAAAGTATCAGTAACAGTAATGTAAGTAGTCACAAGAACAGAAGTAAAAAGGGTAGTCCTCACATATCTGACCACAATCCCATCAGATTTAAAGTTGAATGGATTTTTGTACCCATAAAAATCCCATGCACATAATTATTCTTAAATGCTTCACATCTGAGTCATCCTAGAACTATCCACCTCATTGCTAGGATTTAGAATTTGGAGCCATGTCCCCCCTTCTTAGCTACTAGCTAGATTGATTGGTGGAATTCTATGATTTCTTAGACCACCACCTTCTTGCATCAATTTAGAAAGTAGGTGGCTTATATCCATATAGTTGCTAAATTTACATAGTGTCTAGAGAAGTTGGTTGCATTTCTTGCAAGCTAGAAGGTGATCCTTTTACTCCTTAACTACAAACTTGGGCCACCAAACTTCACCACTAGCTCAAAGTCTCTAATGCTTGTAGAGCCAAATGTTCTCTAGGTGGGAGGCAATGCCTCTAAGGACTTTTTCAAATCCCTACAACCCAAGCATTCCTACATATAGATCCATGCCCCCAATGTCGATTTTGGGAGGCTCTTCTCTACCATATATCTCTCAATTTTTTTGGAGCACTATAAGCTTTTGTTTCAAGCCCAACAAGACTTGTCAGAGTGTCATGTGACACTTCAACAATACCTTGATGTTGTTTTTACTTAGATTAGCTAGGTAGTAAGGGTTGTGACTCCTTGATCACTCTCGAGGAGTTGCATGTTATACATGGGGGATGACAAAGATCTAGGTTTGGATGGCTTCCTTTGCTAGTTTTTTAAATCCACTTAGCACTTCATGGGACTAGATTTACTCTAGGTCTACCATGAGGCCCTTCAACAAGGTTCCCTTGGGCCTTTGATCGATCGTGGGATCATCAGATTCATACCTAAAGCCATAGATCCAAAAATTATTTCCAATTGGTACCCCATCACTCTATACAATGTGTCCTACAAAATACTTACTAAAGCCTTTGCCTTGTGTGTTTACAATGTTCTACCTTCCATTATTCATCTAGAGTAGACTACTTTATTCATATTTTCTACATTGTTGACAACATTCTTGCTATTTGGGAAGATATGGAATAGGCATGATCTTCTCACTAGCATATCATTTTTCTAAAGCTTGAATTCAAGAAAGCCTATGATCACATTGAATGGCCTTTTATCATTGTAATGGTAAAAGCTCTCATCTTTGGTAACTTTTTCCTTTAAGGCATCATGACCTTGCTTATAGATGCTTTAGGTTGTCTCTTTATCAATCGGCACATCTCTGAGAGTGTTAGTCTCTTTTGCTCCATTTGGTAAGGTTGTCTGTTTAGCTTCAGCTTTATATGTTCTTTAGCAGAAGCTTCTGGCTACCTATTGGCTCATAAAGCTTTGCTTCATTTGGTTAAGCATATTTTTCTCTCCTCCCCCTAAAAGCTTACCATTGGCCATTTTTCCAATGACAAATTTCTCACACTAGTGGAGCACCAGACCTCTTTTACTAAATACATGACTTGTCTTAATAACTACTATTTAGTTTTTGGTTATGTCCTATTGTAATGTCAAAAATTGCATACCTTTGAAATTTTGGCCTTTCTTTAGTGTCCATTCCCTTAGTTTGTTTATAGGATCACTTTAGCCCTTGCATTAGCCTTTCTCCTTCCCATGGTGCTTAGGCCTTGTTTCTTGCGTTGTCTTTTTGTCAAGTTTTGTGTCACTTTTGTGTTATCCCTCTGATTTCCTAGTGTCTCATCATTTTTTAGCCTAAATTGTTTGAACACTAGCGCTTCGCACAGACATTTGCACGATGTGCTAGTGCCCCATAATAGTTTATCATTTGGTGGTTTTTTCTGAGTGTTTTTCCACTTGTCACTTTCGTTGGTCAATGGTAACAGCTCAGGATGACTCCAAATAGCTCATCAACCTCTTCCTCTTCCCTCCTCCTCTCTTTTTATATCTTAATTTTCATTGTTACATTCTCTCTTGGCTCTCTCTTGGAACTCTCTTGCACTCTCAAGCTCTACAGCTCTCTACAACTCTCCAGCATTCTCCTTTAGCTTGTTTTCTCTCTTTGGCTTCTTCAAGCCCCTTTTAAGGTGATATTGTTCTTATTCTTTGTTATTGCAAGCATTTATTTTGTTAGGCCCCTGAGCACCCTGGGATTCTCACATCTGGGTAAGTGCAAGAAGATGGGGGGCCAAAAAGGGGTCTTAAGTGGCCACTTTTTTTCTTTTGAAATTAGGAAATGCTGGCCTTAGATGAGAAATTGAGCATAGTTACACTCAAAATTTGAAGATGCAACCAAAACAATGTTCGTAGTGCTCCGAGTCTACTTTCTAAACTACTATTTTTTTAAAAAAAATGATATAGATTAAGGGGTTCAAAAGAGGGAGCCACAGAAATTGGTGTTGTTTCTATCAAAAAAACATAACATAGCATGTTTTGTGGCTCCCTCAAAAGGTTAACTTTTTTTTGGTATTTTTAAAATCGCTTCAGTGAGAAATTAGCTAACAACATGTAGTTTATGTCTGATTTTCTGATAAATTTTTAATGAATATTTGATTTTTTACTAATTTTCAAAGTGGACACATCCTAAAAAATAGAATTTTGGCCATGCTACTCCTATAAATTTTGAAAACTAAATGAAAATCAATTTTTTTTAATATGTGTATAATGTAGTCTAGTTTCTAAAAATGTTTTTTTTTAAATTTCAATGAACGGTTAATTTACAATGAAAAAAAGACCAAACACTATTTTTGCCCAAAAATAGACACACAAACAAAAGAAATTAAAGATGAAAGGCTTAACATTGTCAAAAAGTAAAAAAAATTACATCGTTAAATAGCTAAGAGAAAGCCTAACATTACCCAAGTGTTCAATTTGTTTGACCTTGAAACAGATACAAATCTAAGGGTTAGCATGAATGAAATTAGGTGAAATCTTGTAGAATTTGCAAAAACACGTCTGTGGATGTTGGGAAGGCACTCCAAGCCTTTGGGTTGGAAATCTAAAGCAAATCCCAAGCCTAAGGCTTGGGATTCCCAAAGCAAAATATAACGCGAGCGCATTATAACACACTCACATTATGTTTTGTTTTGCATTTTTTTTCTATTTTGCAAAAGTTTGCCCAATGTTTGTCATGTTTGACATAATGCGAGCACGTTATAATGCATGCACATTATAACGCACTTGCGTTATGTCTCCCTTGGAATGTTTTATGTTCAAGGTTATTAAGCATGTATGTATGTATGCTTGTATGTATGTATGTATGCATGTCTCTATGTATGTATGTATGCCTATATGTATGTATGCATACTTATATGTATGTATGTATGTATGTCTATATGTATGTATGTCTATATGTATGTATGCCTATATAGTGTCGAGGGTAGAGGAGGGTAGAGATGGGGGTGAGGCAGATAGGGAAAGAGAGGGGTGGATAAGGGTTGAGGGTTTAAGGGTCAAGGGTTTAGGGTTTAGAGTTGAGGGATTAGGGTTTAGGCTTGAGGGATTAAGGTTTAAGGTTGAGGGTTGAGGCTTTAGGGATAGTGTTTAGGGTTGAGGGTTGAGTGATTAGGGTTAAGGTAGAGTGTTGAGGGTAGAGGGATTAGGGATAGGGTTTAGGGTTGAAGGTTTAGGGTTCAGGACTTAGCAATAACAGATTAGGGTTTAAGGTATAGTGTCGGGGGTTGAGGGTTTAAGAATAGGGATAGCCTTTAGGGTTTAAGGTTGATGGATGTAAGGGTTTAGGGTTTAGGGATAAGGAATCAGGGTTGAGGGTTGAGGGATTAAGGTTTAGGGTTGAGGGATCAAGGTTTAAGGTTGAGGGTTGAGGGTTTAGGGATAGGGTTTAGAGTTTAGGGATAAGGGATTAGGGTTTAGGACCTTGAGGGATTAGGGTTTAGGGTTGAGGCTTTAGGGATAGCTTTTAGGGTTGAGGGATTAGGGTTGATGGTCGATGGATTAGGGTTAAGGTAGAGTGTTGAGGGTAGAGGGATTAGGCATAGGGTTTAGCGATAAGGGATTAGGGTTTAAGGTACAATGTTGAGGCTTGAGGGTTTAGGGATAGGGTTTAGGATTTAAGGGTTGAGGGTTGAGGGTTGAGGCTTTGGGGATAAGAGAGAGACCTAGATGGCTACGGGTTGAGAGATAGGGGAGAGATGGGGTGAGGTGGATAGGGGAGGAAAGGGGTGGATAAGGGTTAAGGCTTTAAAGCTTTTGGGTTGAGGGATTAGGGTTTAAGGTATAGTGTTGAGGGTTGAGGGTTTAGGGATAGGGTTTAGGATTTAAGGTTTAAGTGTTGAGGGTTGAGGATTTAGGGATAGGGTTTATGGTTTAGGGATAAGGGATTAGGGTTTAGGGTTGAGGGATTAGGGTACCATAAATTATAATTAGGGATTAGGGTTGATGGTTTATGGATTAGGGATTAGGGTTTAGGGTTAAGGGATTAGGGTTAAGGGATTAGGGTTTAGGGTTTAGGGATGTACAATTAGGGGATACCATAAATAAACTAGAATTTAGGCAGGGTTGGGAAAATTGTCTGAATCAACATGGGTTGGAGATTGGAGATTTTGCTATGTTCAAGTGCATATCCAAGTCATATTTTAAGGTTAAGATATTTCAAAGAATAGGGTGTGTGAAAAATATCAATGCTCTTCAGCTTATGAATACCAACATCGATATAGATAAAAGATGCCCTTCTTCTAGTAGAGTATGCAATTCAAGTCAACCAATGGTCAGCAAGTTGTTGAATGAATTGGTTTAATGGGTGTGCCTCCTTCAAAGTTATGCTTGGAGATTTTACACAAAAACTGGTAACTCTATACATTATTTTTCATTCTTTTATTTTCTGTACACTGTTAAGAACTTGTATAGTCTAATTGTGTAATGTGTTTATGGCAGCACATTCATCCTACATTTGTTTCACAGTTTATAGATAACAGAGACGAACATATGGTGTTGCAAGGCCCGGGTGGGCAGGAGTGGGATGTACAATTAGGGGGTACCATAAATAAATTGGAATTTAGGCAGTGTTGGGAAAATTTTGTGAATCATCATGGGTTGGAGATTGGAGATTTTGTTGTGTTCTTGAGTACATTTCCAAGTCATAGTTTAAGGTTAAGATATTTCAAAAAATAGGGTGTGTGAAATATCAATGCTCTTCAGCTTATGAATACCAACATTGATACAGATAAAAGATGCCCTTCTTTTAACAGAGTATGCAGTTCAAGTCAACCAATGGGCAACAAGTTTTTGAATGAATTGGTTTAATGGGTGTGCCTCATTCTTCAAAGTTATGCTTAGAGACTTTACACAAAAACTGGTAAATCTATACATTATTTTTCATTCTTTTATTTCATGTACACTGTTAAGAACTTGTATAATCTAATTGTGTAATGTGTTTATGGTAGCACATTCCTCTTGCATTTGTTTCATAGTTTATAGACAACCCAGATGAACACATGATGTTGCAAGGCCCAGGTGGGTAGGAGTGGGATGTACAATTAGGGGGTACCATAAATAAACTAGAATTTAGGCAGAGTTGGGAAAAATTTGTGAATCATCATGGGCTGGAGATTGGATATTTTGTTGTGTTCAAGTACATATCCAAGTCATATTTTAAGGTTAAGATATTTCAAAGAATAGGGTGTGTGAAAATATCAATGCTCTTCAGCTTATGAATACCAACATTGATACAGATAAAAGATGCCTTTCTTTTAATAGAGTATGCAGTTCAAGTCAACCAATGGGCAGCAAGTTGTTGAATGAATTGGTTTCTGATGGGGAAAACAACAATGATGTTGAAGCAATGGAAGAAAATCAAAATTGTAAGTCTAATTTAATTTATTTCAACTTTCAAAGCAGGCATTTGAATTGTAGCTTTACCAGGAGGATTGGTAAAACAAAACTTATTTCTTGGAAGAACCCTGGACATTATGGACCCTCTCATCTAGAAAAGCACATTACAATGAACTCTGCCCCTTATTTCAAATCAGATAAACCTTTATATTCAATGAAAATGAAGTCATGGAATGTAAACCGACTAATATGCAAACTAGTAAGATCAAATTCTCTGCCTTTTATGCTTATTCCTCTTATTTTGTTAAGAGAAGAGTGTCAAAAATGATGGGTTTAACAACCTAACATAAGGCAAAGCAATTTTTTTGGGTTTGGGATAGGGTTGAGGGATTAGGGTTTAAGGTATAGTGTTGAGGGTTGAGGGTTTAGGGATAGGGTTTAGGGTTGAAAGATTAGGGTTTAATGTTGAGAGTTAAGGGTTGAGGGTTGAGGGTTGATGGTTTAGGGATAGGGTTGATGATCAAGGGATTAGGGTTAAAGTAGAGTGTTGAGGGTAGAGGGATTAGGGATAGGGTTTAGGGTTGAAGTTTGAAGGATTGGGGGTTGAGGCTTTAGGGATGAGGGTTAAGGGATTAGGGTTTAAGATATAGTGTCGAGCATCGAGGGTTTAGGGATAGGTTTTAGGGTTAAGGGTTGAGGGATAGGGTTTAGGGTTTAGGGATAAGGGATTATGGTTTAAGGTATAGTGTCAAGGGTTGAGGGTTTAGGAATAGGGACAACATTTAGGGTTTAGGGATGAGGGATTAGGGTTGAGGGTTAAGGGATTAAGGTTTAAGGTATAGTGTCGAGGGTTGAGGGTTTAGGGATAGGGTTTAGGGTTTATGGTTGAGGGATTAGGGTTTAAGGTATAGTGTTGAGGGTTGAGGGTTTAGGGATAGGGTTTAGGGTTGAGGGATTAGGGTTTAGGGTTGATGGATTAGGGTTTAATTGTGAGAGTTGAGGGTTTAGGGTTTAGGGTTTAGGGTTTAGTGATAGGGTTGATGGTCAAGGGATTAGGGTTAAAGTAGAGTGTCGAGGGTAGAAGGATTAGGGATAGGGTTTAGGGTTGAAGGTTTAAGGATTGAGGGTTGAGGCTTTAGGGATGAGGGTTAAGGGATTAGGGTTTAAAATATAGTGTCGAGTGTCGAGGGTTTAGGGATAGGTTTTAGGGTTTAAGTTTTAAGGGTTAAGGGTTGAGGGATAGGGTTTAGGGTTTAGGGATAAGGGTTAGGGTTTAAGGTATAGTGTCAAGGGTTGAGGGTTTAGGAATAGGGATAGCGTTTAGGGTTTAGGGATGAGGGATTAGGGTTGAGGGTTGAGGGATTAGGGATTAGGGTTTAGGGTTGAGGAATTAGGGTTTAAGTTATAGTGTTGAGGGTTGAGGGTTTAGGTATAGGGTTTAGGGTTGAGAGATTAGGGTTTAGGGTTGATGAATTAGGGTTTAATGTTAAGGGTTGAGGGTTGAGGGTTGAGGGATAGGGTTGAGGTCTGAGGGATTAGGGTTAAAGTAGAGTGTCGATGGTATAGGGATTAGGGATAGGGTTTAGGGTTGAAGGTTTAAGGATTGATGGTTGAGGCTTTAGGGTTGAGGGTTAAGGGATTAGGGTTTAAGGTATAGTGTCGAGGGTCGAGGTTTTAAGGTTTAAGGTTTAAGGGTTGAGGGATAGGGTTTAAGGTTTAGGGATAAGGGATTAGGGTTTAAAGTATAGTATCAAGGGTTGAGGGTTTAGGAATAGGGATAGCGTTTAGGGTTTAGGGATGAGGGGTTAGGGTTGAGGCTTCATCATTCATCATGTCATAGTGGCTTCATCATTCCATAATTATCTAATCACAATAACCCTAGATGGCTATCCCTAGGACTACTCTGTGAATTGCACACTATGTATTTCAGCAATTTAGATTTCCTTCATGTGTGTTTCAATGGTTTGCAGTGTTAGGACAGTCGTATGTGAAACTTATTGAACATAATTAAACTCCATCACACCACCTCAAATGAAATCAAACTCAATCCAAATTTCATGAATATGACTATCCTTTTGAATAAATTAGTTATGGCATGACAATCCTTTATGAGCACTTGGTCAATCTTCTTCAAACTTTCACCTTTTGTCTATATTGAAAAATCTCTAAAATAATCCTCTTAGAACCTTACGAATAAAGTTATTATCATGTGCATGAAGTGATCAACAATAATGGTTGTCTCTAAAATTGGGTGTGATAGTCTTAGATAGTTAGGACTGTTATGACTGCCCTCATAACTGTGACAGTCTCATTTACATCTGAATATGACAGTCATTTCTCCATGCGATGAACTGTCTAGGATATCTTTCTGCAACACCCGTCCTAATGTAGATCAGGGTGGAGAACTTCTACAAACACTGAAATAATCAAATTTTCAAATTCTAGAGTCCCAACTTAGTGATTACCTTCACAATCTTCTATTTCCCTTATAGGATAGCAAACAGGGTTTTTGTGGTATATCTTACAGAAAAAAACTCCAATCCACAATCCAAAAGTTGTCTAGGATACCCTTTTGTGAGTTTTAAAATATATCCAAAATTTAATGGTGGTTGTTTTGTAATAAAAGACCTTAAAATTGACTAGCCCACTTGACAAGAGGCCTAATTAGGCTTGTGTAAATAGGTCACTACAGGTTTTTTGATCTCCAGGCTTCCAATCTTCAAACCAAGACTCCAAACATGTCAAATTGGGTCTGCCTCAACCTTTTCAAGCATTACAACACCTTCCAAAGAGTTTCTCGACAAACCCTAACCCTTGTGCAACTTAATTGCCTAAAAACATGAGTTTTTAGCCTAAGGCATCAAAAAGCTATCATCAATCTCACTCCCTTGCTCCTGCAAACAACATGAACACAAAACACAACCTAACTACTTCCATTCTACCAGTTCTCAGGCCTTTTCACTGGTGGAATGGCTCAAAAACTCATTTTTCTTCACTCAAAACACTAAAACCTAGGGTTTTAGAACAGTCTGGAATAATTTGCCTCTAAAATGCTCAAATTGGAATGAAATTCAATGAAACCAAGTTTGTCAAAGAGTAGATTCAATTCCACATCAACTCCAATGAATTTTAGACCACTTACAGGCCGTACAAGGCCGCACTATCTCCTGTAGCAGCAAAAACACATGGAAAAATGTAGAAAACAATATTTTATTGATGCTTAATCTTCAAAGTGCACACCCGAACCTTGTCTTCACCATTACAAACCATATTTAGGATTTACCAACCATATCCAACCAACCACAACTAACTTTTGAAAGACCAACTATTCAACTTCCTCAAAATGCAAAAATGCAAAGTTGTTTTGACAACTTTTGCAACATTTACAAAATTGACTTCAAAATGACTCCAAACTACTAAAAACATGAGAAATGGTCTCAAGGACCTTATTACAAACAAAAACATGACTTCACCCTACCAAAATACTAACACTTAGCAATTTTCTTCAATAAGACCTATGGTGCCTTGCACCACATCCTCACCTTCATTCTCATTGCAAAGATCAACAACACTCCTGAGCAAGACACTTGTACCTATTCATGATTATCGTAAGTGTTGGTTATGACAACAGATTGCCTCCTTCATAGTGGCTTTTATGGTAATTTAGCTTATGCACATGATTATCTATTTGAGTTTGGCATTGCCATATTAATGATCCTTGACTGTAATAATTATCTCTTGATATCCCTTCTTCACCCTCTACACTAATCCAAAGCATGCCCTAGTGTGATGTCTCCCATGATCTCAATCACATATCCTTTCATGACTAGATGGTTATCAACAAGTGCTGGCCCACGAGATGTCTCCAAGTGAAAATCAAGTGTATCATGTGTCCTAAATTCTGTCCCATGGCTGCAAGATAAATCTTCATGTGTGAGGAGATGATCTCTATCCACAAGTAAGTGTAAGTAGTTTGATGCCACTAGCACCAAGGCCTCCCCCACATCTTCAACCTTGTAGTCAACATGAAGTCCCATGTGCTCTTCACTTGTAGCTTCAATAAGTGACTCTCCTTTGACCTTATCCTCATAGGACTGAAGTGTACTTTGTACCATAATGCTTTGTATGGATGCAATAACATTGTGCAATAATGCTTTGTATGGTTGCAATAATGCTTTGTACCTATTTTGGTTGAGTGACATTTACTCTTCTACATGATGATTGTATGTACATTTACTATGAAGGGTTGAATGACATATATTTTATTTATTTGTATGGATTCATTTCTTTGGAACTAATATTGGTCTCTTTATCATGCTATAGACAAATTCTCCGTCATGCCGAGGAAACATTCAAGAATTAAACCAACACAGGAAGAGATAGAAGCTAAGAATTCAAAGAAAGCAGCGGCTATGAGGGAACTTCGTGAGAAGAGGAAATTGAACATGATAAATGAAGACATGCCAATTGAAGAGGAACCACAACCATCAAAAAGAGATATGGTGTTGGTGGCACAAAGAGAACGCATGCAAAAACTTCGTGCTATGAGAGATTTGAATACCGTAGTTGGAGACACGTCCTCTACCACAAGTCAACATGTAGGGACACCATCTACCACATCTCAAGTTGAGAGTACATCATTACTCACATGTGATGAAGGAGGTATGCCATCATTCCCACCTCAACCTCAAGGAATGTCATCTATTCCATCTTCGATCGAAGGTATGCCATCTAACCCATCTCATTTAAATATTGATGAAATTCCTAATGTTGAGATGAATTTACTTATCTTAACACCACCTAGAAATTTGCATAGAAAGCCAAAGTATTTGATTGATATTGATGAGAATATTTTGCAGCCAATGGAAGGTAAAATTCCAAAATGCACTTAGAGAAGATATGCTCATAAGATTTGGAGATTATTCTTTAAAAATTTAAATGAGACCGCAAGATGTCAACTATTCATTGAAATGATGCGAAGTATAAAGTATAGGTCCATCATGACTATTCTTGGGTTGAGAACATCAGAGGCTTCAAGTGAAAAATCTATTGTCAAGAATCTAATGAGTGCATGTGACAGTGTGGGTAACACCTCACGCACAAAAGATAGTAATGCAACACGGTGTGTGATTACATCGACTATAGTAAGTAGTCAAACGAGGAAATCTCGTCTCATTAGAAAGATGAGTCAAGCATTAAGAATTAATAGGAAAACTTTATCAAGAGTTGTTGGAAGGTGCCAAAGAATTGAGGACACTAATGCCAATGAATTATGGGCGTTCTCAAGGAGGCTACCACAAAAAGATAAACCAATTGTTGAATCATTAAGATCACTAATTGAAGACTTTTGGAAGAATTACACAAGGGTATCTTCAAATCAAAGGGATGTGGTAAGAAGTAGAATCGGTAGTCGAAACCGTAAGCCACATCCAAAGTATTTTTTGGATGACTAAGACATAGTTTTTTGGTAAATTTCTAGATATGTATCCTCAAATTAAAATTTGTCAAAGATATTTTGAAATTCTAAAACCTTTCTATGTCAATATAAATCACACACGCACTACTTGTTGTTGTAGATTACATATTGAATTTTCTAACCATTTTGATGTTTATCGATCTATATGTTTAGATTTGCATACTAATAATGTTTTGCAGGATTGTGGCATACATGCCCCACCAACATCTTTAAGAGACTTCATATCAAGAATTTTATGTGAAAGAGAGTAAGGTCAAATATTCTAAAGGAAATTATGCTTGGATGGCACATGTCAGCATTACAGTGGCTTGTAACGTATGCCAATATGTGAACATATGGAAAGAACACATGTGGTTGGAAACGAACTAGTAGAGTTCAGCAAGTATAAAATAGTGGCATACAATACAAAAGATGGTAAAGAAGCAAAGAGGTGTGAATTAGTTATTGAAAAGATTCTAGTGTATCAGTTTATTCCTATATTTTGTGACAGTATAGTGTATGAGTATGCGAGACATGCCCATAAAGCTTGATGGTTGGCCTTGCAATTCAAGTAATGCAAGGACACATTTTCAATTGGTAGCATTGTTTCAGTCATCGATTTTGCAGAGAACTACAGTCTATAGCCACAATGTGAGGTGTAATCACAATATTACAACTCAACACATGTTTCTATATTTGTGCACATCGCATTCATTCATGCGAATGATAGTACCGAGGATGCCAAAAAGATCATAATGGAGTATCATTTCTATATTAGTGATGATCGCACACATTGTACGGAGTTCGTGCAAGGTTGATTTAAGGTGTTCTACAATGATATCATTCAATCAGCATATCATATGGTTAGATAATTGTGCATCACAATTCAAGAACTTGCAAAATTTCTATTGCCTAAGCAAGAGACATAATTTTATAGGTGTTTAACATATGTGGAACTTTTGTGAGGCCAGGCATGGAAAGGGGGACCATGATGGTGCAGGAGCATGTATCAAAAGAGTCATAGCACGAGAAGAGTTAAAGTATAAAGACAATGCAAAGTTGACAGATGCAAAATCAATCGTCGAGTGGTGTAATGCTTCCATGGGTCCAGGTAATGAAGGTAAGTCTTCAGTTTCTAGATTTTTTTGGTTGATAGATGATACTAACATTGCACCATATGAGGACTATTCTACATTGATAGGATCAAGTGAGATGTACTCTTTTAGAAGCTCAATTGCAGGTTCTTGGAGTATCCATATGCGGAAGATGGCATGCTTTTATTCTTAATGTACAATTCAAGCCTGGGATGAGTGTGAATCAAAGGAGTGGGTTTCCGAATGGCAGTTAAGTTATCTTAGCCCACTTGATACGTATCAACCCCTGACGACACTGGAACTAACAGGGATGGAATCATCAGTTGACTTTGACTACATATTAGATCCAGTTCAACCAGGTAATATATCTATTTGCATAGTTTTTGAAATTCCTAATGTTGTCTTACTTTATAGTGTTTTTGTAATGTTGACTAATTTTATCTAATTTGCTACACATATCAATGTAGGGCATGTATATGTAGTTATTGCAGATGAAGATAATGAAAAGGGAACAAATTATTGCTTGTGTTGTTGAGTTGAGGCCAAAAAGAAATTGGAGGCCCCAGTTACATATGGAGAAAACATCGAATACCCTATAGGCTCAGTGGTTGTTACTGGAACATGGATTAGAAGGTACCCACATAAGAGTGTTAATGTTTACCTATTTCAGGAATTTGACACACATCAGAAGATTCTTCATTACTTGAACCTTGTCATGGCATCCAATGTTCATTTGATATAATATTAGGTAGACCTTTGAACAAGACCTTGTGGAAGGTGCGTGAGTTTGACCATGAGGCAATACTTAACACAATAAATAGTAGAGTAGACCCGGATGGTTCGTTGGATTAATTTGTAAGTATTCACATTGATTTTGTAAAGTCGTGTTACATTGAGTTGTAAGTATGCACATTAATTTGTAAGTTTACATAGGTTTATCTTTTTTATTTATTGCTGCATTTTTACACATATACACATTTTTACATCATCATCTTATGCTTCATGGGGTTAGACCTAAGTGATGGATGAAGTTGATCCTGAGAGTAATGTATAAAATCTAGGTGATGTATAAAATATAGGTGTCTTGGTTTCTAACTAGATAATAGGTGTCTCTACTTGTGTCTTAGGTATATACTATATATCAACTAGGTAGATAGAGACTAGAAAAAAGGTATTTAATCTAATCTAGGTGTCTTAGGTAGATACTATATATTAACGACCTGTCTAGAGACTAGAATAAGGTATAATCTAGAATGATCTAGGTGTCTTCTAGGTAGATACTATATATCAACTACCTGTCTAGAGACTAGAATAAGGTATAATTTAATGTAGGTGTCTTAGGTAGGTACTATATATGTCAACTAGGTCTACCATAATAGGCGTCTTAGGTAGAACTATAATCTAGGTGTCTAGGTGACTTAGGTCTAGACTACGATAAGGTATAAAGACTAGGTGTCTTAGGTCTACTATGTCTATAAAATCTAGATACATACTATATAATAGGTGTCCTACGTCTACTAGAATACATGTGTCTTAGGTCTTAGGTGAGGCCACATGAGCTTCCACCTTCACGTGGTTGGCCTTTTCAGTATAGAATATTTATATTTCTTGAAGCTAAGGGAAGCTCTTTTTCTTAATAGGAAAACTTTATCGACTTCAATGTCCTCATGGTGCAGGGGCACCTAGGTTGTCATGCCTCCAAGAGGGGTCAAAAAGTGAAATTTTGTTTTGATTGAGTCAATTGTATGTAATAAGGTCTCCTAAGACCATTTCATATATTTTTGAGTTAGTTTCAGTCATTTGGGCTCAGTTTGAGTCTTTGACTCTTGTTGCAAAAAAGTGTTAATGTTGTCAAGTTACACAAAGCAACTTTTGCATTTTTGTATTTTTGGTATCCTGCTCCTGATGCGACCAAACTGACAATTCCAACACATCCGGATGGGTACGTTTAGGCTAGGCATGGTCCTATTTTGCACCCAAACATGTCAAAACAGTCCGAGCTACATTATACCGGTGATATCCCTGAAGAGTCCAAAGTGCAAAAAGGCAGCAATCTTTGACGAGTTGTTACTCAGAAACCATGTCATATAGAAACATTTTGTTTGAGGCAACATGATCATGTAGAGTCCAACCTCTTAGTTTTTATATCTCTGAGGCGTTTGCCCATGGTGAAAGGTTTTCTGCTGCCCCAAAAATCGTTAGAAGGAGGTAGTGTAAAGTTACAAAGGGGTGTAACTTTCATCCTACTCTTGATGTGACCAAACTGATAGTTCTAACGCGTACAAATGGGTACATTTAGGCTAGGCATGGTCTTGTTTTTCACTCAAACATGCCGAAATAGTCCAAGTTACATTGTACCGACGATATCTCTGAAGAGTCCAAAGTGCAAAAAGACAACAATCTTTGACGAGTTGTTACTCAGAAACTGTGTCACATAGAAACATTCTATCTGAGGCAACACGATCACGTAGGGTCCCTCTACAATAACCTCTCTTGATTTTTTATATCTCTAAGGCTTTTGCCCATGGTGAAAGGTTTTCTGTTGCCCCAAAAATCATCAGAAGGAGGTAGTGTAAAGTTGCAAAGGGGTGTAACTTTCATTCTGCTCTTGATGCAACCAAACTAACTATTCCAACATGTCTGGACGGGTACATTTAGGCTAGGCATGGTCCTATTTTGTACCCAAACATGCCAAAATAGTCCAAGCTACATTGTACCAGCGATATCCCTGAAGAGTCCAAAGTGCAAAAAGGCAGCAATCTTTGATGAGTTGTTACTCAGAAACCGTGTCACTTAGAAACATTCTATTTGAGGCAACGTGATCACGTAGGGTCCCTCTACAATAACCTCTCTCAATTTTTATATCTCTGAGGTGCTTTCCCGTGGTGAAAGGTTTGCTGCTGCCCCAAAAATTGTCAGAAGGAGGTAGTGTAAAGTTGCAAAAGGGTGTAACTTTTGTCCTGCTCTTGATGCAACCAAAATAACTATTCCAATGCATTTAGATGTGTACGTTTTAGATGGGCATGGTCCTATTTTTCCCCCAAACATGCCAAAACAGTTCGAGCTACATTGTACCGGCGATATCCCTAAAGAGTCCAAAGTGCAAAAAGGCAGCAATATTTGACGAGCTATTACTCAGAAATCATGTCACTTAAAAACATTCTATCTAAGGCAACACGATCACGTAGGGTCCCTCTACAATAACCTCTCTCATTTTTTATATCTTTGAGGCATTTGCCCGTGGCGAAAGGTTTTCTGCTGCCCCAAAAATTGTCAAAAGGAGGTAGTGTAAAGTTGCAAAGGGGTGTAACTTTCGTCCTACTCTTGATGTGACCAAACTAACTATTCCAACGTGTCTGGATGGGTATGTTTAGGCTAGGCATGGTCCTATTTTGTACCCAAACATGCCGAAACAGTCCGAGCTACATTGTACCGGTGATATCCTTAAAGGGTCTAAAGTGCAAAAAGGCAGCAATCTTTGACAAGCTGTTACTCAGAAACCGTGTCACTTAGAAACATTCTGTTTGAGGCAATACGGTCACATAGGGTCCCTCTACAATAACCTCTCTTGGTTGTTTATATCTTTGAGGTATTTTCCTGTGGCGAAAGGTTTTCTACTACCCCAAAAATCGTTAGAAGGAGGTAGTGTAAATTTGCAGAGGGGTGTAACTTTCATTCTGCTCCTGATGCGGCCAAACTGACTATTCCAATGCGTTCAAATGGGTATGTTTAGGCTAGGCATGGTTTTGTTTCACATTCAAACATGGTGAAGCAGTCCGAGCTACATTGTACCAGTGATATCCCTGAAGAGTCCAAAGTGCAAAAATGCATCAATCTTTGATGAGTTGTTACTCAAAAACTATGTCACTTAGAAACATTTTGTCTGAGGCTACATGATCATGTAGGTCCCTCTATAATAACCTCTCTCAGTTTTTTATATCTCTAAGGCATTTGCCCATGGTGAAAGTTTTTCTGTTGCCCCAAAAATGGTCAGATGCATGCAGTGTAAAGTTGTAAAGGGGTGTAAATTTCATTCTGCTCCTTGTGCGGCCAAACTGACTGTTCCAACACATTAGGATGGGTACATTTAGGCTAGGCGTGGTCCTGTTTCACACCCAAACATGCCGAAACAGTCTGAGCTACATTGTACCAGCGATATTCTCACACGTTGCCTTTGCTATAACTGTTATAGTCCTCACATATCAACATGCATCTTATGGCTGTTAACATACTTGTTTTACCAGTCAACACAATCATATATGAACTGCTTATTCTTTTATCTTGGTTCACCTTGACTTTGTTCTCTAGTACTATCTCTGTAGGGTTTGTTTTAGTCCTTCAATGCATTGTTCCATCATTGCAATCTTAGACCTATATTAGGCTTGAAATAGACCTCTGTTAGGCTACTCTCTTAAACCTTAATATTATCTTCATGTTGTCATACTCATCCTATTCAACCCTCATCTTCTTCCACCTTTAGGTCACTATGTTATTAGGCTTGAAGATAACATCATTACATAGCCAAGATATACAAGGGGTCAAATAATAAAACTAGATCATCAATGATAATGAATGCAATAAGCCATGAACCACCAACCATAAATACAAGTGGCCATATTACAATGTACATCATGAACAATATTTGAATAACTCCAAGCTCAACTCTACAAATGAATCCTCTAAGATCCTATGGTCTTGGTGCTAATTGAGGAAGGGGTTGAACCCGATAACGTGAGGATCTCCCTTTCCTCCCCATCCATAAATCAAGGTCATCAAGCACCATCCATAATTAAAAAGTGTGGTAGAATGGTGATTATCTTATTTAATTCATTTCCTTATTAACACATAAGTATACACATAAATTCATGGATCCAAAACATCTCAAATGCATGGAAATAGATTTCTCAACTAACATCAACACATCCTTTCTAGCATCTAATACACAAATAAATACAAGTACATGATCAAGCCAAATATGACCATTGATAGTAACCACAAGTCATTTTAATCCTACAAGTTTGACTTAGAACTATACATCAAAGATCATATCCAAATCCACATGAATTGCTAATTACATCCCATATTATGAAAGCTCTCTCTGGGTGAGGATATATGTCTTACTAAGAACACATGCCCAAGATAGAACTATATGCATCCCATACTACAAGAATCTTAACCTTAGTACAACACAAGTATCCAAACATACATAAAATAACAATTCAAATACGCATTTGAACACACACAAAAAAAAATAACATACAACAACATACAATTCAAACATTAAAAAAACAAGCACACATGACCAATCTTCCTTCCTATATTTTCTCAAGCATGTCTAGTTTTGAAAGACTAAAACTTTCAACCCAAAACTCAAATTCTCTTATCGTCAATTAGGATGGATTCTTTGACATTTAAACTTTGCAACCTAAAGGCATACAAAAATGATCTACACTACACCTATCCATATTACATAATGATCAACAAAAATGATTTGTATTAACCAAATATCCATATAGGCATACATCAATATCTGTCGATATAAGTATAACATATATACAAAATAGCCACATAGGCTTACAAGAATGCCATATAGGCATACACTGTCAACTATATGCAATACAAAATATATGTCCACAAATGCTATATAGGCATACAGCAAAGGAACACAATAAAAAGTCATTCCCCTCTGTCCGGTGAAGAGAATAGATCACAGGCAGCCTTTGATCTTCGAGGGGATGGAGACGCGTATGAGGGTGGTCTACTACGAACCGGAGGGCTGCTCCTCCTATTTAGTTGTTCATGGATTTGTAGCTGTTACAATAAAAAGTATAGACATTAATATATAGAAATTAAATTATAAAAAATAAAATATTTAACAAAATAACCACTTACCACTATCTGAAAATATATCTCCTCATTTGCCTTAGTACCAAGATTAGGTTAAGGCGATGTCATGTCCTATAGAAACCATCCAGATAGAAATTAAACTTCAAATCAATAATCATTTGATTTTTCAAAAATAAACAAATATAACAATGAATGTAATTTGAAATTTACTAATCTACCTCATATCCCCCGTTAAAGGCATGGAGCTATGAATCGTAGAGGACACACCATGTTCCATTGCCCTATGAACATCAGGAGGTGTTTCTGCAGTCTGCATCATCTGAAAATAAAACAACATTATTCAATTATAAAAACTATAATAGTGATGCAAGTCATCGATCCTAACACACACGTTCACCTAAACATGGAAGTACACACAATAAAGCACACAAGTCACATGCATATATACAAATTAGATGAAAATTCATGACTATTGTGTGGTATAAGGGTTAACAAAGGAGGGACCATAGTAGCATCAAATTTTAGGTTTAAGAAGTCAAAGAGGGAGTGAAGGTGTTAGTTTAGGTTTAGGTTGGTGGTAAGGTGGGGTAGGGTTGTGCTCAAATTTTTGTTTGATTGGTAGTAGTGGAGGTAGGACAAAGCCTAAGATAGAGTTTGTGGGTTTACAGGACAATGCCTAAACTAGAAATCACATAGACATTAGGTAAGTTTATGGGTTTACGGGAAGGAGGAATATCAAGAGTTTGTGGGATAATATGAGGGAGGAAAGATACTAGATAGGAGAATAAAAACCTTATTTTAAAAATTTCTTATCATTTTCTTTGTCTTGAGGTTTGTTACGGGGTGGGTTGGAAGCAAACTAGGTCTGGGACGTCTGGTAGGGGTATATTAGGAAATAGGTAGGGTAGATATGGGTTGGTTAGTAGGTTGGGTCTAGTGTTGGGGAAGTTTCTTAGGCCTACTATTAGAAGTGGATGGGTAAAGGTCCTACTGTACTTTTTCTTTTACTTTATCTTGGAGGGGTGTTAGAGGGGGGGTAGAAGTCAATGAGGAAGGTGAAGTAGTAATAGGTGGATATGTGGTGGGGAAGACAGGGGCATAGCTAGTGGAGTAGGTGAAGAAATAGAAAGAGGTTGTGGGGTTGGGGCAACAATGTGTTTAGAGGCATACGATAGGTAAAGGTGAAAGAGGGAATTGGTATGATGTTGAGGTGGACCAGAAGGGGTTGACAAAAAATAATCTAAGGAGAAGTGTCTTAAGGTAACAACTAGTTGGTATAGGCTATGAGAAATGGTGAAGACATTACCATCAAGGGGAATTTTAGAGTCAACAAAGGAGGGACCTAGATGATGTTGGAGTCAATCATATGCTATATAAGATGTCATAGGCTCATACCCCTCTTTGGTGTCATGTCCTGGGGTCTAATTGGTGGTAATTGGATGAGTTTATTAGAGAGAATTTGTCGAAGAATAGTGTGGAGTGGATCAACAAGCTTTGGTAGACATGTATGGAAAATGTGGTAGCATAAACAAGGTAGTGAATTGTTTGAAAAGATGCCTCAAAGAAATGTGGTCTCATGGTGATGTCCTTGTCTATGCATCTGCTTGTCATGCCATTCCATGAGACCACATTTCTTTGAGGCATTTTTTCAAATAACAATATTGTAATTGAAATTTTGTCCTCTATCAACATCTAGTTATTAGTTATGTAATGTATAGTAATGCTTTGAGTTTGAAAGATGTGCAATGAAATGTAACCAACAATATGAATATAAAATACAAACATCTAGTAAGTACAATTCCTTCATTAAACTGTTTATTTTATTACCTCCGTGAAGCTTTGAAGTCCACCACCACTGGCAGGTGTTGCCGTGAAATCTCCAATATTAACCTATTCAACATCTAAAATTAGATATTAGAATACCATTCATATAACGATGCTATTTACATGTAATATTTATAATTGTTTACTAGTTACATACCCCGACAATAGATGATGTAGTGTAATATGCAGGTGGAGAACCACTAAAAACTGCATCAATGCTATGACCCTGAAATTTCATTAAAATCATCAAACTAAATTAGTTAATCTTGCATTTCAAAAATAAAATTTAATAAATTAAATTCAATGAACTTGCTAAGATTTACCTAAGTATTAAGCCCAAAAGTCTCACTCAGGAGGGTATCTGTCATCACCATCTGCTCAGTTGCAGATGTAGCCTGCGCACCTGTGTCCCGACTATCCATAGGGTCATAACCACATGCTGACTTGCAAGCCTGACAAGTATGGGGTGGAACCCTACTCGAACTCTCCCCCAGCCCATGCTGTGCTGCAGGACTAGCATGCTATATGATGCTCTAGGCCAAGGCACTAATAGACTAAAGTGTCTCGACCTCAACACTCTCCTTCACAATGGAAGGGATAGAAATGTGCTCATGGGCTGGTCTGGTGAGTGCTCATCTCACTGGCTGCTATGGGTCAACACGTGCCCCTGGTCTATCTTGTGCTAACCCCCCATCTCTACCTGGGAACTCCCGCATATCAAAATAATTTGGCACTTTATTTTTTATGAACTCACAGTAGAGTTTCCTCAAAAAATATTGCGGGACCTCATTATTGTTGCATGGAGGATGGTTAAAAACCATCCACCAACTCTACGCAAAATTGTCCCTTATCACTTGGTTGTTGCACCAATTGATAGGGAACATCTTGCATGTAAGGGGTAGAGGTTGATTTGTTCGTGGGTCTGTGAAAATAGAACACAAGTCCAATTTTGTAATTTGTTCATTTTTAACTTGTTCATAGGACAACTTATCTGCATAGAACTCTCTAAATTCTCTTCTCTTTTCTGACCAACTAGTGATTTGCTTGCTAATTGAATCTACATTTGATAACATAGATTTAAGAGATTGAGCAAGCATGGATCTATGTAAGGTTGAAGTTGTAGGTTCTTTCAACCTTGGAATTATATCCTCAATTTGTTTTTTATTGTATTCAATTTGCCCCATTATATTTTCTTGTGTTCCAAGGGCATATTGAGGAATGAATGGAGGTGTTTGTTGTTGGGGTTCTTCTTCAGCAAGTATTTGTTGTCTAGGTGATGGAGGATTTTGTGGATTTTCAGGAGGAGGAGGTGCATTATCAATTCCTGTAAATTAAAGAAATTTACATCAAAAACTATTTTAACCTACCAATTTAGCAACAAATTCACACAAGAAAGTAAATAGAACTTACTTCTTCAACCTCCCTGACGTCGTGGCGGCATTTTGATGATGAATCGGTGAGAAATAGCTTACAAAATGGCCTTCGATAATGCGAGCGCACTCTGTCTTCTCTCCAAGCCATGAGTTTCTTGTAAAATGCTATCAAATTATGAAATGAAATGCTATTTTTTTAATACAATAGACAATAATGCACTCACGTTATAACACAAGCGCGTTATGTCTTGGTGTTGGGCTCGGCAACACCAAGCCATAATGCAAGCGCGTTATTATGTCTAAAACTTTTTTAAAAAAAAGTTGGCCACCTTTTGGCCCCCCAACTTTTTGTACCCGCCCATCCTATCAATCTTTCATTTTAGTTACTATTCTTATTTCTAGATGCACTTCTAGATTAAGAACACATACTATTTTTTATTTATCTATCTTGGTTGTTGTGGAGGTAGAAATACCAAAACAGAGGTTTGACCTGAAGGCAAACCCCCAAACAAACCCAACATTTTTCCTTATTTCAATTGTACAAGTTTCTTCGAGAGAAGATATTCAGCTTCTTGGGGGGGGGGGGGGTTTGGTGATGTCTTCCTTTTCCCTTTCTTTATCATTTATTCATTCTATTTAAAATAACTTAGTTAAATCTTTGTTATTTTTATTTTTGTTAGTATTTGGTAGCTTGTTGTGTTCCCTTTTCTGATTTTGCAGATTGGGTGAACTTCTGGGTTGGATTTTCATGTTTTCTAGGTTGTAAGGACTACAATGCTTCATGCGAACATCCCTGTGACACACTGGCATCTTGGGAAATGGCTTCCTCCATCTGGCTCCAGGTTCCTCTCTTTGTCCTCTTTTTCTCTCTATAACTTATTTCTGTAAATTATTTTCTAGTTTCCTATAAGTTAAGATTTTCCTACCCAGCTCATATGATTGTAATTTAGAAGTTAGTGATAATTTAGTTTTTATATTACACCTATAATGGCACAAAACTCAATGCTATAGATAAATCCCATTCCCCTTATCGTGTTGGTTAAAGGACTTCTACTACACTTGGATTTCTAAAGGAGAAGTTTTTAAGTTTCTAGGAACCCCCTTTGCTTTTGAATGTTCTTTTGTTACCCTTTGGCAGTAGACCATTCAACAGGTTGAAAATAAAATTTCCTTCTAGATCTCTAAGCCTATTTATTTAGCTAATATTTTCAAATTTGCATTAAAGTACTTGCAACCACTCGTGTATATTATTCTTGTTGTCAAGCCCTATCTAAAGTTGCCTATAATCAACTCACTAAGCTTCTTAGAAATTTCTTGTGGGCTAATTGCCAAGATTCTTCTAGTTTCCATCATGTCACTTGGGACATCTATCGTCTACCTTAGGATTTAGGTGGCATGGGGGTTATTGATATATATTGACAAAGTCAAGATCTTTGTGCCAAATGGGTCATTCAATCTCTTCTTGGAGAGGAGGCTTGGAAAATTCTTCTCGAACACTACATCCAAAAAGTCTTGCCTTATGATAAACAATGCTAGAAGGAGATTGGTCTTCATACCCTTTTCGTCACTTTTGCTCCCATTGAAATCAAGATTTCTTTGTTACTCAAAGCATTTTGAAAGATTTTGAATGTGCCAAGACATTTCTTAAATATCCCAGTGGTGGCTTCGACATTTATTAGTCCTTCAAGAATAACGACCTCTGGTGGTCTCCCGTTATGAATTCCTCCAACTTGTCACTTGCAGAGACCCTTGGGATCAAAGCTCAACAACTTTTTCAGAAATGTATCCACATCATTAGGGATCTTGTCTCTATTAGAGATTAGATCCCATGGGCAACATTGCAACAACATTATCAACTTATATTAGGAAATCTCCATTCTATTCAATACATTCAAGAGCTCACCCTTGATGTTATGCTACACAAGTTGGGGTTGTAGCTCTCTCATGCTTACTGAAAAATTAGCATTGGGACTTTGTTCTTCTCCCCACATTTGATATTTTTAGCTAAAAAAATTTGGCAGCCAAACTTGAGCCTAAGATTGCCTTTTTCTTATGATTAAATTACAGTACTAAAGTTTACTCCCTGGCTAATGACTTCTTCATAATGGCTTTCTTAGCCCAAATGTCCAAGATACTACTGATTTAAGTAATTCAAGTACACCATTTGGTCTTGCCCAAGCATGCCCAACCAACCTGGTGATGGATTCATAGCCTTTTTGCCCCCTTCCACCCTAAATTTTTCTCATGGAGGGTTGCTACTTTTGGGTATACGACCCCATGGCCCACTTATATTGCTCAACTTTAGAATTTTTTAGAGATATTATTCTTTTTTAGTTATGGAAGTCTCAAATCTATTTTATATTTACTCATGAAGCTATTGACTATAGTTTTTCATCAACCAAAAAGGTCAATGTGGTTTCTTCTATAATTTTACTTCTAGATCCAAGGTTAAGTGGAGAAGGTGGTGCTAGAATTCCAACATTTACAAGAGTTGCTCAACCATTGGGAAGCACCTCATACACTATGAGTTGGGTACCTATCACATCCTAGTTAATATGCCATGTTATGAAAGATACTTTTATATGTACTTAATTATGTTGATGATGTAAATTGTGTTCTTGAACATCAATTGGACTTCTTATGATTTCAAGTAATCTTAGTAAGCATTTTGAGAATTATACAAATATTTAATTATGACATGTTTATTGTTTCTTTATAAAAGTGTTATAATTGTTAGATCTAAATCATGATTTTGATACAGACTAACTACTTGTCTATGATGTTCATGAGTGAGACAAGAAAAGAATTAACACTCTCAAAGACTCATAGAGGGAGAGTATCATTGGGGAGAAGGCATCTTAAAGATTTTAAGGTGGCATGAATTGAAAAAGTCTAAATACACATGCACATAGGAATCATTTTGTTGAGTTCATATATGTGTGTGTGTGTGTATGGCTATTGTATTGAAAGAAATGTTTTATTTATTTATTTGAAAGTGTTCATATTTTATAAAATGTATATATTCCAAGTAAACTAGAACCATCTATAGTTACTACTTGAGGAAAATATATAGGATTAATAAAGTAATGACAATAATAGTAGATATAATCTCACTTTTCCTTATTTTCTTTTAAAAAATCTAAAAGAGTGAATTCATGATGAGTTAAATGAGACATTGGAATGGATAATGGTTATGGATTGAGAAAAGCAAGTGATCAAATGCATACATGCATGCATGAAGGGGTTGGGAGAGAATAAGGGAGGAAGTGGATAGGTGGAGGAAAAATAGGAATGTAAAAGGAGAGTGAAAGGAAAGTTTGCAATTGAGGTTGAGTAAAAAAAGATCTAAGATATAATTTTTGGAAAAGGGTGGCGAATTGGAGATCGAGATAGAAAAGAGATTTACAGGCTACATGACTTGTTAAAATGAAATGTTGATATTTAAATTAGTTTATTTTGTAATCACATGTTTGTAGAAATATAGTAGTAAGGTTGTGATACAGTGGAGTACAATTTATGATCTTATTTACTTAATATATTATTTTGCCGAGAGGCAAACTACAGTTGGAGTGGGGAGCACTCATTTTTTGGTTGTAATTTTAAATGAAAAAAATTAAAAAGAAAAAGAAAATAGGATTAAATTAATTGAATATTTTCTATTTAATGGGCAAGTCTGTGGGCGTTATAAAATTCTGCCATCAATACTATTTTGAGTCACCACAATTTGTTGAGAGTTAAAAGCATTTAAGTATGCATAATGAAGAAGAGTCTGGAAGCGGAAATCTCCAGAAGAAGTTGGTGGGTCTTTCTTTGGAAGGCAATGTTGTGTGCAGAGAATGGGCGTGAAGCAGGTTGTGTGCAGAGAAGCGCTGGGCAACAAGATGCTGAGAAAGGGTTGTCAGAATCTAAATCCGCATAGGTGTTGCTTTGGCTGCAAAGATGAAACGAAACAGGGCACGCAAGAAACATGGCTGGTTGATGTAGTCAATCACAGAGTTGTCATCATGTAAAGCCCAAAGAGTCATCATCAAAAATGGCAAGATAAAGTATGCCGTTTGAAGTACATGAGTATGTTGGAAGGAGGGTTTTGTCTGGGATTGGGATTTCCTTCATATAAGAATACCTCGTTCTGCATGCTTCCGAATCACCTCGTCTCACGACACCAGTTTTGCACAAAAGCCATTCAGTTGACATTAAATTTGAACCGTATATTGAAAACTGTTCCCACATGCATCCCTGCAAGAAGCTCAGTCTCCTAGATGACTAGCAACAACAAACCACAGATTGAAAATCGTTCCCACATGTGTCCCTGCAAGAAGCTCAGACTCCAAGATGACTAGCAATAGGAACGCTACTGATAATCTAAAGAGGTGGCGAAAGAAGAAAAAGTTTCTATCATTTAGTGGAGAAAAAGCTGAACCGCCGTCTTCAAAAGTGAGATTAGAGTGTAAGGAAAACGGGGACCCGCTAGGGCATAGAGAGTTGAGTAAATATGTAGTAAAATGGATAACTCAAGGCATGTCGGCAATGGCAGCCAATTTATGTGCTACTGAAGAGCGAGTCGAAGTTGCAGAGCTAAATTCAAGGCTTCTTACCTATTGTTCCCACGCATTGTGAGCTTCAAGCGCAAAAGCTGCAGAAAAAAGGCTTGCAAACAACAATGCAAGGAGGTTACATCTTCAAACCTGTAGGATGTGAAGGGTTTGAGGATGTCGATGAACATATGCTAGGAAGCTTGAAGCAGAAGCTGGATAGTCTCTCACAGCTCATTAGCAAGTTTCTGCTGCATGCATGTATGAAAAGATTTGATTTTATTCTTTTTTAACTGCCAAATTAGAAATTAAAAACATAGATTTGTTAGAATAGAAACTAAATCCATATCCCGTTAAAACACTATCTTTCTTTTTTAGAATTTTATTTAATAAGAATTCAAGATAATAAATCTAAATATATTATAGTTTATATAGAAGGATTTTATAGAAAGAATATTTAATGTTTTGTCTAATTAAGATAAACTGATTATCTCAAGGAAAATGAGTTTATAATTCATGTTAATGAAATTTAATTTTGTTAAATAATTCAAACCTTTGGGTTATGGATAGCCTTTCTAAGGTTTATATGATTTTTTACTAACATTTTAAAGTTTAGCTTTAGAATAGGTTATGCACTTATTTCTTTAATCTTGGGAAAGATTTATATTTGTTATATGTGTAGTGTTTCGGAACTAATATAAATTTTTAGGGTTAGTTAAACTCCGGGCTTGAAAGTACATGTTTATTTTCCATCTTGAGTAAAATCTATCTCGTAGAGTTTCAAATGATAAAAGAAAAATATATTTCATTCTAAATAAATAGTTAAATAGAACATGCACAATTTTTTTTATTTATTTTAACTTGGAATGGAAGTAAAACTAATTAACTATTAAAATGAAAAATCTATTTCATTCCAAATAAATCTATTGTTCTTACATAAAGTGACAAAGTTAAATAGAACATGCATGTATTTAGGCATTTTTGTTGTAAAATACAATAAAAGTTTTAAAAACACTGTATCGTATGAAAGGAGAGATTTTGGACAAACTCTCAAAATTTATATAGGATTATGCTGATATATATATTTGGTTTTTATATAATCTACGTATGCTAAGATTATGTCATAGTATTTTAAAGGCAACATTGAATAGATAACTGCAATAAAAATTTAAGCCCTTAGAACATGCACAATTCTTATTTTTATTTTAACTTGGAATGGTGAAGCATAATTTGATTTTAGTGGAAGTAAAACTAATTAACTATTAAAATGAAAAATCTATTTCATTCCAAATAAATGTGAACTTACTTTTTTGTACTACTAAAATCTACCTATTGCTCTTACACTAACAAAGTTAAATAGAACATGAACAATTTTTATTTTTATTTTAACTTGGTGAAACATAATTTGATTTTAGTGGAAATAAAATTAATTAGCTATTAAAATATATAGTTCTTATTTCTTTTAAAATTAACCCTTATAATGGTTAGTTTGGATTTTTAATAGTTTAGCTTTAATTGTTTCAAATGTTTCCTTTTAACCTTTTTGAAATTATAATTAGTTGAGATATTTATAATTAAATTTAAAAATGTCTATTATTTAAAGGCCATATTCAAATTTATAATTAACATTCTAAATGATATATTTAGATTTATTTAAATGATGATAATTAAATTTAAAAGGGTTTTTAGACATGCCAAATTTAAATTTTAATATTAACTTAATATTAAAAATTCACTAGGGTTGATTATTCCTTTAAAAACATATTAAGGTTCAAGTTTTAATATTAACTTAGGGTTAATATTTTTAAAGTGAACACAATTTTAGTTAGAAAAGATTAATAAATGAGAAAATAACTCTTATTAATATTTATATTATTTAGTAAATGATTGATTATTTGATTAAAAATATATTAAGCTTCAAGTTTTAATATTAACTTACTATTAAAAATATATTAGGGTTAATATTTTTATTGTAGTGAACACAAGTTTAGTTAGAAAAGATTAATAAATGAGAAAACAACTCTTATTAATATGTGTTAAAAATTGGAGTTTTGGTATGCAATTCAATTGTGTTGTGAAAAATTCACACAACACAATATAAAATACATTACTAATTATGGAAATATTTAAACTACAAGCTTATTAGAATAGTGTTAGGATTAGAATTAGTGGTATATTACATATGCTAGATCCCAACAAAGCACAAAACTCTAAAATAAAAGATATAATAATGGAATAAAGATAAGTAAGCATTTGAAATGACCCAACCCTAACCCTAACCATAATTCTAATTAAGATTAGAATTAGGGTTAGGGTTAGGGTTAGAATCAACGTTATGATTAGAATTAGGGTTATGGTTAGAGTTAGGAATAGGGTTCCTATTAGAATTAGGGTTAGAATTAAGGAGGGCTACTATTAGAATTAGGGTAAGAATTAGAGTTACAATTAGGGTTAGGGTTCAAATTATATTTCAAGTAATTCTAATAGTGATTTGTTAGGATTACAATCAATAACAATTAGGTCTTGAATTAGGGTTAGAATTAGGGTTAATCAAATGTAGGGTAGAACAAAATTTAGGGTTAGAATCAGGGTTAACCTTTAGGTTAGCATTATGGTTGGAATTAGGGTTAGGGTTAGCATTATTGTCAGGATTAAGGTTAGGGCTAGGGTTATAGTTACAATTTGGGTTTGAATTATAAGTTAGGGCTATAATTAGGACTAGGGTTAGGGTTCAAGTTCAAGTTATAATTAGGGTTAAAAATATGGTTATGATTAGCCTTGCTATTGGGGTGAGGGTTAGGGGTTAGAATATTAATCTTTTCTAACTAAAATTGTGTTCACTACAATAAAAATATTAACCCTAATATATTTTTAATATTAAGTTAATATTAAAACTTGAAGCTTAATATATTTTTAATTGAATAATCAATCATTTACTAAATAATAGAAATATTAATAAGAGTTGTTTTCTCATTTATTAATCTTTTCTAACTAAAATTGTGTTCACTTTAAAAATATTAACCCTAAGTTAATATTAAAACTTAAACCCTAACTTAATATTAAAAATATATTAGGGTTAATATTTTTATTGTAGTGAACACAATTTTAATTAGAAAAGATTAATAAATTGGAAAACAACTCTTATTAATATGTGTTAAAAATTGGAGTTTTGGTATGCAATTCAATTGTGTTGTGAAAAATTCACACAACACAATATAAAATACATTACTAATTATGGAAATATTTAAACTACAAGCTTATTAGAATAGTGTTAGGATTAGAATTAGTGGTATATTACATATACTAGATCTCAACAAAGCACAAAACTCTAAAATAAAAGATATAATAATGGAATAAAGATAAGTAAGCATTTGAAATGACCCAACCCCTAACCATTATGATTAGAATTAGGGTTATGGTTAGAATTAGGAATAGGGTTCCTATTAGAATTAAGGTTAGAATTAAGGAGGGTTACTATTAGAATTAGGGTAAGAATTAGAGTTACAATTAGGGTTAGGGTTCAACTTATATTTCAACTAATTCTAATAGTGATTTGTTAGGATTACAATCAATAACAATTAGGTCTTGAATTAGAGTTAGAATTAGGGATTAAATTAGGGTTAATCAAATGTAGGGTAGAACAAAAGTTAGGGTTAGAATTAGGGTTAACCTTTAGGTTAGCATTATGGTTGGAATTAGGGTTAGGGTTAGCATTATTGCCAGGATTAAGGTTAGGGCTAGGGTTATAGTTACAATTTGGGTTTGAATTACAAGTTAGGGCCATAATTAGGATTAGGGTTAGGGTTCAAGTTCAAGTTATAATTAGGGTTAAAAATATGGTTATGATTAGCCTTACTATTAGGGTGAGGGTTAGAGGTTAGAATTAGGGTTAGGGCTAGAATTAGGGTTAGCATTAGGGTTAGAATTAGTCTTAGGGTTAGCGTTATAATTACAATTTGGATTCAAATTATAAGTTAGGGCTACAATTAGGGTTAGGGTTCAGGTTGAAGTTAGAATTATAGTTAAAAATATGGTTAGGGTTAGCGTTACTATTGGGGTGATGGTTCGGGTTAGGGATAAAATTTGAGTTTTGTTTAGATTTGAACTTGGGGATATACTTAGGGTTAGGTTTTAAATTCAAGTTACAATTAGGGTTAGGGTTAGGGTTCAAATTAAAGTTAAAATTAGGGTTAGAAATATGGTTAGGGATATAATTAGGGTTAGGGTTCAAATTAAAGTTACAATTAGGGTTATAAATATGGTTAGGGATATAATTAGGGTTAGGTTTATGTTTAGAATTATAGTTAGGGTTATGTTTAGGATTAAATACTAAGACATATGTTTTACAAATATATTTTACAATATCACAAATATAACATAAATATAATATAACAAATGTATCTATAAAAGGTTAGAAATATAAATATGCTGATAAATAATATATATTTAAAAGGTTAGAAATATAATATTATTACATTCTATAAATTATAGGGAACTTATATTTATACTATTATATTTATATTATTACATTTTAAAATATTATTACAATCATGTCATCAATTAAGGGGTTAAAGTTTAAAATAAATAGGGTTAGGGTTTAACGGTTTAAATAATTAGGGTTAAGGTTTAAATATATTTAGGGTATAAAATAATTTGGATTAGGATTTAAAATAATTAGGGTTTATAATAATTCTATAAATATAAATATAATATTATTATATTTAATAATGTAATAAGAAATTAATTTAAACTTTAATTATATAATATTAGGATTATGGTTTTTATCTAATTAGGGTTATGGTTATATTCAAAGAAATATATGCTAAAATGTAATGCTAGCACAATTCAAGTCATAATTAAAGTCAGATTTAGATATAGAATTAGGGTTAGATATAGAATTATGATTACGATAATTCTAATTATATCCCTAACCCTCACTTTATTATTTTAACCCTAACAACAACCTTAACTCTAACCTTAACCCTAATTCTAACCCCAACCTTAATTCTAAGTCTAACCCTAATTCTAAGCTTAAACTTATATAATTCTAACCCTAATTCTTTCCCTAACTATAATACTAAGCCTAGCCCTAATTCCAACCCTAATCCAAACACTAATTCAAGTCGTAATTATAATTGTCACCATAACCCTCACCTGTATCCTAACACTAATGCTAACCCTAACTCTAATTTTAAATCTAACCCTTTGTACCTCTTAAAGATGCATATAATTAAATATATCCTCATAACCTTAACCCTAAATATATTGTATTTAACTTATATAATTTAGTTAAGTATAGGCATACCAATTAAATATGAAAGAAATTTTTTTAAATTATTTTAAATATTTTAAAAATTTAGATATATTTTTTTGTATTTTTTAACTATAATTTATATAATTTACAAAAATTATAAAAAATATTTTAATTTATTGATAAATAATTTGGATTAGGGTTTAAAATAATTATGGTTTATAATAATTCTATAAATATAAATTATATATCATTATATTTAATAATGCAATACAAATTAATTATACATTAATTATATTAATGTCTTATTATATGATATAATTATATATTAATTTAATTAACGTTTGTTTATAATAATATAATAATTATAATAATTTAATTAGGGTTAGATATATTATTAATATTATTATAATTAGTATTTAATTAATTTTATTAAATATAATATTAATTTTATATTTAATTAATAATATATCTAATCTTAATTTTATTTTATTAGGGTAAATTTTAGGTTTAGGGTTAGTGTTAGGGTTATGATTATGCTTGCGCTCCGAATGCCACTAGCATATTTATATTAAATATAATATATCTAAAGTATGCTGAGAGATATCTTTCTCGAGGCACCTAATGTTAGGATTAGTGATTAAAAAAATAGGCGCCTCGAGAAGGATATCTCTCAGCATACTTTAGATATATTATATTTAATATAAATATGCTAGTTATATGATAACATTTGTGTACGGGTTTTGATATAAAAGCTTGAAAATCTGACATAGCATCCATTGCCCTAACTCTTAGTTGAACTAGTGAATTTATAGATGTCAATATATTTATATGATACTAATGAAATTATTGTATTACTGATGAAATGAAAAAACATGATAAAGAAGACTACTTCTATGTAGGGTCTGTTCGTGGACACTTACAAGTATACTATTTACGTTAAAACTTTCATCCTTACTCTAGGAGAGTACTCAAATCCATTGTAGCTATGATGTTTAGTAATGCTTTTTGAAAGGGAAAAAGTAGGAATATAGAAGTTCCATTTTATTAGTCACTATGACAATTGACTTATTACGTGCTTAACACCTTTTTGGTTTCTTTTTCTGCTTTTTCCTGCTCAGGTATTCTCATCTGTGAGAGAATCCAAAGAAGAATATATGCTATCAAAGAATAGGTGGTTCACATGATGTAATGACAAGTAGTAAAACATACGCTTTGATGACTAAGATGGTTTCTAAAGTTTCTGCAATTTAAATCTCTCATTGTGTAAATCTTGCCATCGTGGCTTTTCAGGCGACCATGTTACTTCGAGACATTTATATGTTCAAAAGCTTGTACTTAGGACCAAAACAATACTTATTGTGACTAAAAACCAGTTAGAATGTAAATAGTGACCAGAAAACATATTCCAACTTATTAGTTATCATTTTCACCCAACTATATATATTGCTTAAATAATATTCCTCAAAAGGATTGTAAACTAGTTTAGAAAGTAAATGAGTAGAGAGTCGTGATCTGGGTCTATGTAGAAAATATTGAAGGTAATGATTATTAGAGTAATACTTTAGTTGCTTAGAGTGTTGGGTCGAGGAAACTATAACTGGGACTTTTAAAAAGTATAAGCTTAGAGCACTATTAACTATGAGCAATTTGGATTCAACCCATGCTAAATTCTTTAATTGTATAGTTTCTCTTAATAGTATGCAAATGAGAAGAAGAATTTGGTGAAGATTAGTGTATTGGTTACTGTTAACAACATTAAAATGTAATCTTTTAAGTCTTACTTATTTTGTTACAGGGATATGTGTAGGAGATTTGTATTTTGTTGAATAACTATATTGAGTCATTATGAGAAACCCTAGTCATAATGATTAGTTAAACGATCCTTTTTATTAATTCATGATTTGGTAAGTCTGTAAAGGAATTTTAAACTCTTTTTGAAGTATACCATGTTTTACATTATATAATAGTCTATTGAATCTTCTTAATATGCCCGAAAACTTGGAAATAAGGAGACAAGAAGGGTGCTGAAAATGAAATAATCAGAGAATAGTAAGTTAGTTAACTAGATTACAACATGATATGTTAGTATAGTACTACATATAAAAGGATGCTTTGGCCAAAGCCATTATGAATTAAGTATAGTACTTAATTTTTGTATTCTCTATTTCATACCATGTTTTCTAAGGACATGTGCATTAGATAGTATGCTAGTATGTTAGTGAAAACATGTTGCACTAGATTCTTTTATTCATGTTAGCTTTAGTTTTCTAGATCCTTTGTTGAAGGGTTGGGCTTCTCCATTTTCAGAGCTAACATAGGAAAGCTTAGGCTTTGTGTATTGGGTGGATAAATGTATCAATGATGCTCTCCTTCTCCATGTTCCAAAGATTAAAACTTCATGAAGTACAAGCATGTGATAATGTATTTGTTGTGACATTTTTTGAAATTGAGCCTTTAAGGCCTAGATGATTGTAAAAGGACTCAATCCTTAACTATATATTTAAAAAAGTTAGTCAAATTCTTTTGACTCTTTTGTAAAGTAATAAGCATTGCACTTAATTTAAGAAATTTTATTATAAGCAATGAAGAATTTTTTTGTGGTTTAAAATATAATTTAGTAGGATGATTGTTTAAATTATTATTTCATTACATTTATTTTAAAAATATTTGAGAAATATATCTCAATACCACTAGATAATACTAATGGATGCACCACACTTCCTGGGAATCTCAAACATAGTTGTAGTTGCTCTTGTAGTCATGGCCACTTCTTGCCACTACTAGTGGGTGGTCTGCCTCCTCTCATGGGAAGGCATATAGTTCCCAACAAGTTGTAGTTATATGAATCTCCTCATGGTATGGTTATGGTCTCTCCTTCTACTATGGTTACACACAATATGCTACTTAATTTGCAACTAAGCTGGGGTATTTTGGCCACCCTCATTACGCAGGATCAACTTACCTCACAAGATGAATGGGTGGCCTCGTTCATGTAGGATTAAACACCCAATAGGTGGTTTTGTAGAAGGATGATCCGCTACCACCCCCACCTAGTGCTATTGCATATGTTTAAATAGTTTTGTTATTTATATGTAATAAACTTTTTTGAATGTGTGTTTTTTTGGGTTGTGAATACCATTTGACCACTTTATTGTAAACTTTTTAAAAACTATGCTCTTAACTTTTGATGATTAATATGATATTGCAATGGTGAGATTTGCATACCCATGCCATTTCCCATTTAATTTTGTGCCTATTTTAAGGGAAGTTCTTTGATACATAAATATATTGAGAAGTGTTGTGATTTTGTGCAAAGTTGGGTCCCTTGCCCTATGCTATCTACCTACCTTATTACACATATTTCTATACACTTTCCATTTATCCTCCTTCCCATGTTCACACCCTTATACATTTTCTCTATCCACTTATTTATTACTCCCATGCTTACACTCATTCCTATATGCATGCATTATCCACTATGATCTAGCCCCTTTTCTATCCTAGGACTAGTTTATAGTCATAGGGTTGTCCTCATAGTTCTAGATTCATCTTGCTCTAATTTGACCAACTTCCCACCTTTACCCTTCTCACCTAAGGTTGGCTAAACACAAGTTTGTGTGATATATTACTAACACATTCATTCTAATCATCAAATTATAAGGAGAGATCATTCGCATCTACACACTTTAGTTGATGCTCTAAAAGAAAACTAGCATTGCACAATCATTCTAGGGGCATTTACACGATCAAAGGGTGTTGTCATTGATTTTGTCTACCCTCAAGGGGTTGATCAAGGTAAAGAGCCCTCATGGTTTAGTTGTATGACAACCTAGCAAAATTATTTATCAATATTGTCAACCCTTGCATATATCAAGAAATATCAAAGAAATAAAGGTACCTTGGATGAAGTGAAAATAGCTTGTAGATCACACATGTGAAGTTCGTGGGTACATTGATTCTCAAGTGACTTACCATTCTACTACTATTATAAATTTTGAGGTACATCATATTTAGACTATTATCTTGAATTTATTTCATTATTCAGTTATCAAACTAAGTACATTTATTTTCTATTTACATTTGCCACATTAAATTATTACAAATCATCAATAACTAGCTGTCATTTATTTACCTCAACTGATTTATACTTATTTATATGTATTTGATTAGATTAGCCTAGGTCACATTAAAATTAATAATATACATTTATATAACCAAACAACTTACAAATTTCTCTAATCTAATGAGGTCCTAGTTGCAAGTGTTTATAGGTTGCTACGCCCTTAATCCTATAGTGTGTATAGGGTTATGAGTAGTCAGCTTATGGCTACCTTAACTCTTAATTATGATATATAATCATTATTATAGTCAAATATAAGTTATTAGGTCATTCTAGGGGTTATATTTAAGTATGTAAGTCAGTCTGGGTGGCAACCAAGGCATAATCAGTTATATATAGGAGCTAGTGTAAGTTGGTGATCATCATATTATGAATTGTGTTCTTCATTGGAGACTTTTGGAGGTTGCCCCCTTGATTTGTGCCATATTATTATCAAGTATTTGTAGAATATTTACTGTTATATTCATCTATTTTGCAATTTATTTTATTACAAGTGGTATCAGAGCATGATCTTGACACCATGAAGGCAAGAAATAAGGAGATTTTTTATTTATTTTGGAGCTTGTATTGGGAAGCGCTTATCTCTCTCATTTTGTCGAATATTTTCAAGATTTTTAAAGGGTTTTCAAGAGAATATTAAAGCTAATACAATCCAGATTTGAGGTCAATTAGAGCATAATTGAGTTATTACAAAATTAGGGTTTTCACCATTTTCGCTTCTAAGACTGTAATTTAGCGATTTTTTTTTCTAATTTATGGAGGGTTGATCAAGGCCACTTTGATACATCTACAGTCTTGATTTGGAAGAATTTGGAGTTGTTTTCAGTAAGTTATTGCAATTTTAGGGTTTTTTTATAAATTCGCTACATAGGTTGCAAATTATGGAAATTTTCAGATTTCTTTACATTTTTGGAAAGATTACAGAAAAATAATTAGGGGTCTCCTTTTTGAAAATTTAATTTTGGAGCGACCCAATAAAAAAATTTATAGAAAAAGCAAAAACAATTATTAGAGTTTGCAATATATGGCTGGACCACAAACTAGAGGTAGGGGAAAAAATTCATATACTCTGGGTAAGACTCTTGACAAGGTTGACTTATCACTAGAGGATATGGAAGAAGATACCAACAAGATGAAGGAGGATATAAATCTCTTGGCAGAAAGATTGGATGCCTTAACAGGAAGATTTGATTCCTTTATAGGAGATATATCGGGCATTCAAAGCACAATGGCTAATCTCTGTACTTATATCCATGGTCAATTAGGCTCACAACCAGATGTTCCAAGAAATCAAGGTGGATCATCTAGATCAACTAATCTAGATCCAAATGCTAATGCTCATATGGGATCTAGGAACTTGCTACCAAAGGTGGAAATGTGCAAGGTTGATGGCAAGAATCCACTAACTTAGATAAATCAAATGGATTTTTTTTTTGATGTGCATCAAATTACTTGTGGGCAAAAGGTGAAAATGGCTTCTTTATAAGATCATTAGAACTAGAGCAATTCATTTGGTATCAATGGCTATGTTATTAACTATTAGTTGCCGTTGCACCAAAAGATCGACCTATTAATGCCTGATACAACCACTTAACTTAACAAGCACGAGAGGCGGTTAAGCCCTTGTTGCAAACCACCGCAACGCAATGCTAAACAAGGAGATCAAGGGTCACACCTTGCAACAACCCCCCCAACACAAGTGTGGGGTTTAAACCCATGACCTCGGCTCTGATACCAATTGTTAGTTGCCGTTGCACCAAAAGATCGACCTATTAATGCCTGATACAACCACTTGACTTAACAAGCATGGGAGGCTGTTAAGCCCTTGTCACAAACCACTGCAACGTAGCACTGAATAAGGAGACCAAGGGTCACACCTTGCAACATTAACAATAGAAAAAAGGGTCTCCTTGTCTCATGGATTGTCTTTACAAAGGAGCTACATTCACAATATAACAATAGTGTGGTGGATAACTACTTTAGCCAACTAGCCAAACTTCAACAAATAGGTCAAGGATTACATTCAACAATTCCATAGCCCGTCCTTGAGAGTAGATACAATTTTAGAGGAGAACTTGAATGACTTATTTTTGGGTGGTCTCAAGGATCACATCCAACATGAGGTATGAATGTTTAGTACTAATTCTATATTTGAGTCTTTTGTTTTAGCATGTAGGGCAGAAGAGAAGTTCCTAATTCTTAGAGGGCAAGGGTTTAATGCCATAAGAGAGAAAAGCTTTTCAACACAATGATTCCCTCAACCCACAAGATTAACTCCTCAAAAAATTGAAGAGAAAAAGGCCAAAGGGTTATGTTTCAATTGTGATGGAAAATATAGTAAAGGACATAAATGTGAAGAGAAGTTGTCCTACATTGAGGCTACCTATGATGAAGAAAAGGATGAAGAAGAGCTAGTGGTGGTGGTAGAGGACTCTGAAGATGTCCAACCAACTATCTCTCGTCATACACTATCATGTATTAACAACCCACAAACACTCAGGTAAGGGGTTTCCTTAAACAACAAATGGTGATGGCATTGATTGACTCAGGGAGTACACATAACTTCATCAACAATTAGTTAGCAACAAAATTGAATTGTTTTGTCTACCCTACCCCAAAATTCCAAGTTATAATTGTAGATGGTGGTATAGTCAATTGTTTAGGGAAATGCCATAGTATTAAACTCACCATGAGAGACTACATGATAGATAGCCCTATGTTTGCTATACCCGTGGCTGGAGCAAACATTGTTTTGGAAGTTCAATGGCTTACTACCTTGGGCACAATTGAGATGAATTTATAGGAACTATTTACGCACTTCTACTCAGAGGGTAAAAAATATGAGCTAAGGGGTTTATGTGCAAAGAGTCCACAACTGATAAGTGCACACCAAATGTCGCTAAAAAAAGTCGTGGATAAAGGTATGGCTCAATTACTATCAATGGAAGTGCAACAACCAAAGATTCTTGCATCACCTTTGAGGCAAGTAGAGATAATTTTGAATCACAAGTGGGCCCCTGATTTGTATGGGCCTCATAAAGGTTCAAAAAGGACTAACAATATAAAATTCAAATTGAGGTTACCCAAGTTGAAAAGGATACAACCTTTCTACCATGTTTCTAGCTTGGAGAACGTTAATAGACTCAAAGTTCCATCCTAGACAGTGTTACTAGAGATCGATGAAGAAGGAAGAATCATTATGGGACCTCAGATAGTCTACCTCATCCACAAAAGAAATGGCCAATTGAAGACACCAAAAGGAATGATGAAGATTTTATTCAAAAACATCCACACTTGATTAGTGTTGAGGACAATGCTTCTCGAAGAGGGGGGCATGCTACACCCTTAATCCTATAGTTTGTATAGGGTTATGAGTAGTCGGCTTGTGGCTACCTTAACTCTTAATTATGATATATAATCATTATTATAGTCAATTATAGGTTATTAGGTTGGCCTAGGGGTTATATTTAAGTATGTAAGTTGGCTTGGGTGGCAACCAGGGCATAATTAGGTATATACATAGGAGCTAGTAGTAAGTTGGTGATCATCATATTGCGAATTGTGTTCTTCATTGGAGACTTTTGGAGGTTGCTCCCTCGAAGTGGCATATTATTATCAAGTATTTGCAACATATTTACTATTATATTCAGCTACTGTGCAATTTGTTTCATTACATAGGTTATGTGCATTTGAGTCAGAGTAGTATTGAGACTAGTGACTTCCTCAAAAGTCCTTCATGCTTCATGTTTGTGAGTATCACTTAGATATAATGAGTGTTAAGTAGACCATTCATACTCATGAGAGAAGGATTATTTGTTTGTCAGCATCATCAATCCTAGACATCGAATTTCTACAATCCATAATATTGTAATTGGATGCTTCTGGATTAAACTGTGTGAGAGAAAATACTATCACACAGTTTAATCTAGAAGCATCTAATTACATCATCAATCTTCTTTAATTTTGTAAAATTCTAAGGATTTAAAGTTTGATTACAGAGGGCGTGGGTGGAGGGTTTAGTAGAGGTGGAGGACATGGACAAGGGACGCGACAACGATGAACTATAGGGGGATGGAGGGCAATAAAGAGGACAATGATGGGAGGGATGGAGGGCAAGAAAGAGGACAATGATGGGAGGGATGGAGGGCAACAAAGAGGACAGTGATGGGAGGGATGGAGGAGAGTGTGGGGACTGGTGGAGTTGGGGAAGAGGAGTAGCAGGAGAAAACAAGGAGCGATATAGGGGTTTGCTTGGGTAGGACAAGAGGAGAGGTGGAGCAGGTGGTCAGAAGGAAGCGGAGGCCACAAAGAGGTGGCAGTGGAGGCGGGGAGCGGAGCAGCTATGACGCGGCGTGGAGGCGAGAAGAAGGGTGGAGGGGGGCTGCAAGGTAGTTTAGGCTGGGTTTAGGATGGGGGATGCGAGCGGGCTAGATAGCGGTGGGTGGCGGGATGGGTGGTCGGGAGGGGGGTTGCGAAGATGGTAGGTGGGGGAATGGGTAGCAAGTAGGGGGTAGAGTGTAGGTTTTAATTTTTGATTGTTTTGGTTTAGGTTAGTTAAAATTTAAAAGTTTTTAAAATGTTTGAGAGTAAATGCTAGGTGCGGGTGCACTTATTTTTAATCGATTTACCACTTAGAATAGACAAAGATATCTCTTGGGGTTGTGTAGATATAAGTGATTGATTTTGACTAAAAAATTGCATAATCAAATAATAATATATAATTTGACACAATCTCTAAAACACCACCTACGTAATAATGAAAACAATCTAATTTCATTGGTGATGCTTGATACCTTGAGAATTCCCACGTACTAGGTTGAAAAAATCTCGACCAGTAATTTTGTATTGTATTAAGATCTCAACCGATACTTTAAAAAAAAAAAAAAATCCGACGGTGGAGAGCCTCGCGTTGTTAGCAAGCTAAAAATTATTCCAATAAATCTTAGGTTATTAAAAAGGCACTTTTTCTCAATGATTTTGTCCGCTTTTCGTTTGGCGAAAATGACCTCTATTTCTATTTGGCGGGGCGACACCATTCAGAAGGCCAGTCGAAGGTGGCACTTTTGAACGTCACTCCCATTCCAATTCCCAAATATTTATTCTTCATATTTTCATTCCTTCTGTCAATTGCCCTTGCTTCCTCGCATTCTTACGATGGTAACGTTTTCTTCGTATTATTATTTTTTTTTTTCTGTTACTTTGTGTGGAATCTGACGCAAATTTGAGCTTACAAACGTTTTAATTATGACAACCATAAAACCCTTGAAACCTTTGCTTCCAGCCTTTTTAATAGCAGACATCAGAAATGTTATGGTAAATAAAATTTGTGGATGCAACTATCAAAATTAATTATTTAGTTCTTTGTTTGTTTAAATTCCATTTGCAGGCTCTTCCCGGCCAACATGTGGATTGCCCGAGCTTTAAGCTTGTCATCGTCGGTGATGGAGGCACTGGTAAATAAATACTTCTATTTTTTTAATGTAAATATTTTGTCTATGTCTTTACGGGTGTTGCTGTTTATGAAAACTGTTTGATGTATTTCTTGATCGGATTTTTTTGTTTTCTACAGGAAAGACGACCTTTGTTAAACGCCACCTTACAGGAGAATTTGAGAAAAAATATGAGCGTAAGCGTTTTTTTATTGGTTGCCTTCAAGTTTATCTTGTCTTTGTAGTTGATTTCTTTTTATAGGGTTTTGTGAGGGTTGTTGCTTTATCGGTCTAGGGCTAATGTTTTCATTAATTTTGGTATTTTCTGTATTCTGTCAGGCTTTTCTCGTTTTTATTTTGTAATGAACTTTTTTCGGTGCCTCGTTAAAATCATCTAAATTTTTTATTGTTTTTTTTTGTTATCGCTTTAGACTGTTTTTAAGATTTTACTGGTTTTTTTAAACAAGATTGCCATTGATTTTGCCATCTTTCTTTTACGCAACATTTTATACCGTTATATGTAGTGTTTTGTTTCGCATTCATATCATTTGAATTCTTTAGGGTGATCATTATGTAATTAATCTTTTTATAGGTTAATAATTGTCTTAAAGATATAGAGAATGTTGAAATTGGTTGAAACTTAGTTCATGTGAATTATTATTATTTATTTCTGAGCCATATGAAATGTAGGGTTTATGCTATTTCAACTTTGAATGCACTTGAAAGTTAAATAATTTTTTGGGAGGATCGAGGTTTTCACACTGCATGCTGGGTTTTGATATATTTATTTTATGATGTCTTGTACAGCGACAATTGGGGTGGAGGTGCACCCACTTGATTTCTTCACTAATTGTGGAAAGATTCGTTTTTACTGCTGGGACACAGCTGGTCAAGAGAAGTTTGGTGGTCTGAGAGATGGTTACTAGTAAGTTGTGTACTGTGTTTTTTATTCAGGATATTTAAACCTAGGAATGAGGTGGGACTGTACTCCATTTTATGTTCATGATTTTCAAACCTAGGAATGAGATGTGAAGGGTTTTGTAAAGTCGAACTTCTGATTACCCATCAATCCCATATTAACAATATTAAATAACAATAATATTATGAAAGTCAAGAGAGTCCAATAGAATTTGCAAAATATGCAACATTTGATTCTTCTAGTGGCTTAGATATGGCATTTTTTTGCTAAATGTGATTGATCAAATTAATTAGGGTTCCCTTTTTGGTCAATTGGCTAATTTTACATAAAATTTTCAAATATTAGATTGGTCACTTGGTAATTTTTTTTGAAAAACTATTACTGATGGTTCCAGAATTTGCAAGTATTAGTGGGAATTGACAATAATTATATATTATTGGCCCTTTAGTAAAATATAAGACAATTAGGAACCTGGAATTGAAAAGTTTACCAATGATTCTATAACTGTAATAAAATTTACCATCCATCAGAATTTTCCATGCCCTTGTTATTCTTTTAGGTTTTTAACATTTTATGTTATTAGTGTAAAGGGAAGGGCAAAGGCAGTTATTTGCCTGGTCGATGCCTTTTCGAACCAGTTGGTCTGGGAAATCATTAGACTGTATTTTGATTCATGCATGGAATCTTGTGTATCTTTCCAATTTCTTGCCTTGTATATTCTTGTATTCATTGCATAGCGATAATTTTTAATGCTGATAAATTTCTGGTGAGTGTAAAAGATATGCTATTCAATTAATTGTTTTATTAACATGCTTTTGTTATTTGGTTGACCAGTATTCATGGCCAGTGTGCTATTATCATGTTTGATGTAACTGCACGTTTGACATACAAAAATGTCCCAACTTGGCACAGAGATCTTTGCAGGTAAATAAAATAAATAAAATGATGTTTTTTTAATGATGGGCACAAGCAATTTTGTTAATTATCATTTCTATTTTGCTGATTTATTTCTGCATGCTTTTTATCTTAACACAGGGTATGTGAAAATATCCCCATTGTTCTTTGTGGAAACAAGGTTGATGTGAAGGATAGGCAAGTGAAAGCCAAACAAGTCACTTTTCACCGGAAGAAGAATCTTCAGTATTATGAGATATCTGCTAAAAGTAATTACAATTTTGAGAAGCCTTTTCTCTATCTTGCACGGAAAATTTCTGGGTAAGTGTTAATCAATAGATTAAGTGATTGGAGTAATGTTATTGATATGGATGCTGTAGTTTGATGCATTTCCTGTGCTGCATTATTGTAAATAGGGATTCGAATCTTCATTTTGTGGAGACACCAGCACTTGCTCCTCCAGAGGTTCAGATTGATATGGCTATGCAACGACAGTAAGTTTAATAACATTGTTTTTTTTCCCTTTGGATGTTTTGAATCATTTTTAGCATAAAGATGTAGCATTTAGATATGTTGTATGAAACTAACTGGTAGTTGGTGAGCGTAGCATCAACCAGCATGCATAACTGAATGCAGGACCAAAATTGAATAAGTTAGATTGATAGAGGGGGTAGGGATGATTGTACTGTTGGTGTTCAGTTATTACAAATTATCCACAATTTTGTTGTCTGTGATATTTGTATCATGTGCTTTAAATATTTGTAGCTGCGCCTATTATCACTATATGCTTGATTTGTTTCATCTTCTTTAAAGAGATCTCTTACATATTCCTTCTTCCTATGATGTTTTTGGGTGGATCCATCTACGCTACAATAAATATTTTCTCCAAGTTATATCCCTTACAGACTTATCTTATCTGGAGATGTGCTGCATTATAAATTGGTTCCAATTATGCACTGGATGTCCTTAGAGTGTAAGTCATACGAGTTCAACTATGTCACAATTCAGACTTAAACATTAATTTTCTACTAATGACCTCTTGCGTTTGACGTGTCTCTTTAATTCATTGTAGTATTCACTAGATGATTTATAATGATGTTACTTCGAAGATCAGAATACATCATAGTGAAGATCAATTTAAATTAAAGCAAGATTAACTTTTATAAGGGGAAACTTTTAATTTGTTCCTAGTCATCTTCATATATTGTGGGTCCGTCTATATCCAATAAATATTTTTCATAAGTTAAACACCCACCCTTAGGTATGCTTTTTGTGATGCCATCCACATTTAATTGGATATTTTTCATATAAGTTACATCTATTTAAATTCTCTCTTCTTGAATTGTTTTTGGGTGGACTAGTTTACACTTCTGTTGGAGTTTTCTACAGTTCATGTTCTGATGCTTTCGTTTCTGTTGTCTAAGGATTGAAATTAGTTCCTTTTATAAAGGATGGTGAAGTAAAAGAGTCAAGAAGCATTATTTTTCTTTTAAGTGCAATCTGTGGGAATTTTTCGTGGTTCACTGCAATAAGCATTATATTTTGTGAAGGGAATATTTTGGAATCTTCTATGGTGTATTTTTTCACACTAACACTAATTTATGATATCTAAAATTTGAAATTTTGACTTAATTCAGGTATGAGGCAGAACTTGCAGCTGCTGCAGCACAACCTCTTCCTGACGATGATGATGCTGCTTTTGACAACTAGAAGGGGACACCAAGTTTGCCAGCTTTCAGTTCTGTGGAAAGTGTCAAAGTTTAATACTGTGAATATTGTCACTGTGAATATTGTGACTGAATTGTCCTTCGATGGAACACTGTTTCTCTAAATGGCGATTCTTTTTGTGACAGATTGTGGTCTGATAAGGCTGGTGAGTATAGTAGGATGCAAATACAAGAATTTGGTTGAGTCCAATCTATTATGGCGCATAATGTTAAGAACTGCTGAATTTTATAATTCTATTCTTTGTTGTGTTTGGCATTGATTTTTGTTTTACAATGTTGTAGAGTTGTGATGCTAAGGTCTAGCAGAGATTCTGAATTTATTGCATGGTAGTTTTATCTTTTGCTTTGTAGATTTTGGGGACAGGTAATAAAGGTGAGCTTTCACTTGAATAATGACTTCCTGAATCGGTCGTTGAATTGTCATCATTGGATGTCTGGTCTGAGCCAGTTTAATATGTGTATAAGTTCTCTTAAGTGTTTTATAAGTATTGTTGTGAAATACAGTGCCAATTTTCAGCATATAGGTTTCTGATAACAAAGTGTGACAGACAGAAATACTTCATGATCTTTTAGATATGTTATTTCTTGTTAGCTAAAATGGGCCTAAGGATAGGAGTGCATTCAGCTTGATAGCCATTATTGCTGATTGTTAGATATTATAGTAGAGAAAAAATCTTCAACAAAGGAACACCACTTTGTTTACAAGCTTGTAATTTGTAGAAAGAAAATGCTAGTACACCTTGGACTTTGCAGCCCAAAGTCTGCTAGCTGATTGACAAATCTTTTAGTTCATGTAGTGCCTTATAGTCCTTCCTTTTCTCACAATTATTATCATAAACACACTCAATTTTTTTTACTCTTTTGTATGCATGTTTTAGTTATACTGTTTATGTGCTCTTGTAAATATATTGGGTGCTTTCTTTTAACCCAGTCCATTAAACAGTTAATGTTACAAGCATAGAACATGCAGGCATATTACTTGTTTGGTGAAGCACATGTTGATATGTGCAAATTTGTGATTAGGGTTTCATGATTTTAGAGACTACATAGTGCTAGACTGACACATTTTAAAACTAGTTAACTAAATGGTGCCTGAGTAAGGGATCTATTTGGAGGCATCACATTCATTTTATTCAGTGTATGAAGCGAAATGTTATTGTTTGGGTCAACTCACTTTCTGACTTGAGTGTCCATGTTCTTTTCTTATACTGGAGTGCCTCATTTTTTTAATGTATACAACATTAGCATATAGGACAAGGTAACCTAAAAGGCTTATGCAATCAGCCTACCCATGGTATCTTGTGAGATTCAAATTGTGTGACTTTACAGGATTTAAATAGTCATTGAAACAAAATTCACTGATGCTTCTAGCAATTTCATTCCATTTACAGTGGAATCAGAAATATAGCTATAAGAAATTACATAATGACTTAGAAAAATTACATTAGAAAAATTACATAAAAAAACCTATACTCATGAAGAAAAATTATTTAGACCACTTGAATCAACTATTGCTAATCAGTAATCAGCAATCAGTGATTGCCAATATTGGACACGACATTTCTAAACTTTGTTTCACTGCCCTTGCTACATAATTTGGAAGTGAAAAGAAGTGGTGCAACTAACCTTGCTCTGGACTTTGAAAGTGAAAAGAAGGGGCGAGGTACTTTATATGTATAGGTCACAGAACTATTATCATCCTGAGAAATAAGGCTTCCAAGAGGAATTGCTTGGCTAGAAATGCCATGATCTAATATTACTCTGATTGTTAGCCATGATAGCCGACTCTTGGCATTGGCATAATCTATATTCCTTCAAGTCTGCCACCTTGATCTTCAGATGCTTTGCTTACCATTTCTCTCAGCCGTTGTGCATCTTTGTTACCGACAGATGTTGAGCTATTATGGGCTTTCCTACCAACTTCAAGAGCCTTTTCAATTCTTTGCTATTCTTCTTAGGCTTTTCTCCACTGCATTCCTTTCTACAGGAATGAGAGGTATCCAGCATTTCACTAGAGGTATTTTAACATTTCACAATCAGCTGCTGGTAAGATGGACTGTAAATATAGACATATTCTGTAATGGTGGACTCAAATTTGGAAAATCTGAGACAGAGGATTATTATTTTCAGAAGCAGGTGCCCTGGGGATGAAGATTCCAAATTCTGTTTCAGAGGCTAAGGAAGCATTACATACACTAAATTTATTGCAAGATGTATCCTCAAGGGATGTCATGTGCATTAATGTGCTTGATATGATTCTCTAGCATTACTGCTTTGAATTATAGAAGATGAGGTTTACAAGATAATTTTTTCATCCTTTCTTACATCAGATTCTGCAGAATGAGGGCTGCTATGCATGCTACATGAATAAAACTATCATTTTGACAAACCTTTTGAGTGTCGTTTCCTTCAACTAAAATTAATGGAGCTCTAATTAAAACTACATCATACTTTGTGTAAGGGTAAAATGTGAATCAATCAAATGAATTATATAAGACCCAACCATCAACAGAATAGGAGATAACAAAGAAGATTAAACGAAGATAGCAATGAATAACACAAAGCAAACCTTCCCTGAAATCGATGCTTTTGTTGTTTGCCTATTACAATCGTCCTTTTGTAGATGAAGTGAGCCCTCAGAGAGTGCACTCTTTTAAGCTGTGTTCAAGGAAGTCGATGGTAAATGGCTGTTGTAATATGCAATGAAGATGAGCTCCAATGCAAGTATGTGATCTCAAGCTTGTGGATGGTAAAAGGGTGCCAAAGGCGCGCTGGTGATATTTCTGCAGAGTAAGGATGTCAAAAGCCTGGATGAATAGAATGGAAGAATGAGGTTTCATTTATAGACTTGGAAGAATGAGAATCAACGGTTGAGAGGAGATATGAAGATCAATGGCTACAAATGGTTGAGGAATGTGCAACCAGTGGAAATGTGACAAGTGTCCCAGCTCCATCATGAAAGAGGGGATGTGACAAAATTGATTGGAGAGTTAACTCCATTAACTGAACAGTTAACAGACTTGATTGATCAGTTAGAAGAATGAATTATGGAACTGACTGAATTGATTGAGGGATTGACTCAATTGACAGGTTAGTTAACACTTTTGATTGATTAGTTAACTAACCTCTGATTTGAGAAGAAATAGGCCATGTGGGTGAGGGAAAATAAGGTAATTAAATATTAAATATATTTAATTACATGTGCAACCTGATGAGGTGGACAAGGTGAGGTGGATTTTTGAATTTAGAACTTAGGATAGAGGAATTTGGATTAATTAAATAATTTATGATTATTTAATTGTGTAGGACATTTAGAAGAATTTTAATTAAATAAATTGAATTTATTTAATTATGGAATAGTGAATCGATTAAATAAATTTAGAATATTTATTTAATTGATAGAAGAATGGAATAAATATTTAGAATATTTATTTAAGATGATTTGTGTCATTTTTAGACGTATACATTTTGCCCCTCTTTGATGCAATGCAGTTTACAGCGTTGCTTCAAAGAAGTCGATAGTCTGATAGTGATACATGCCCCAGTTTGCCCCTGGTACAAGTTTAATGACGATAGGATGCCCTCTCGGGAGATTGGACGGGAAACGTGCAGAAGGCATGAGATGGACAATCTCACGATGAAGAAGGATGGAGAAAGAGTCGAATGATACACGATGCAAGATGGAATGATGACACACACAAGCAAGCAAGCAAGTATGCACAAATGACACAAGAACAAACAAGGTATTGCCCCTGTCAAGCGGTAAACCAACGATATACTGATAACGATATACGACAATGTTGTCATGGTGGGGAACGATATATCCCTAGACCAACACAGTAGGCGTGTTGTCATGGCGGGGAATGATAGATCCCTAGAGCAACATGAAGGATAGTGTTTGGTTTTAGGAAATGAAGCATGTCGTGTAAGACGCGTGTGTTGGTTTGATTTCGACAATGCAACATCCTGTATAAGACGATTGATTAACTGATCGAGTTGGTTTACGACCAGACAAGGATCAAGACCACTGATTGTGATTGTATTATTTGTGAAAGATTGACTTGAATTGATTGGTATGGATTAAGGATGGACCTTGCATATGGATCATTGCTTAGACTGACTAGACAAGGATGAAAGATATGATGATAGATATAAATCTGATTGATAGAAGGAAGACTCGATAGAAGGACTCACAAGCTTTTATTTGTATTGATACTCTGCATTGTTGGATCTTTATTGCATGGGGTATGGTATGGATGTATAAATGGATATAGGATGGATGCTTTGCTATTGGAGTGCTTTATTTCATCATTGGGCATTTTTTTTTTGGTACTTTTCTGAAATGTTGTAAGTGAATATAAGCATCGAGGTATAACTGAACCAAGATGACCTGAGTACCGCTTACATGGATTGTGATTTAGCAAGTTAATACAAGCATCTAGTCAAAATTGAATCTAGATGACCTGAGTATTTCTTGTGTTTCAACAAACAAGGATTGCCCCCGTTCATGTTAGACCTTGAATGTCCTCGATGATCTTTTGCCGATCATGTCCTTAGACAAGGTGTCACACTACTAAAGCTTAATCCACAGATAGCAAACAAAGAAAATAATCATGCCCCCATCATAGCATCTCTAGCTTTTGGCATCCTTGAGTAGCATAGAAAGACATGATAACAAAAATCAAGACTCTGTAACTTAACCATGGTTCCAATCCACAAAAACATTCTTGCATTTAGATGTGTTTGTTTCTTGCCATAATTTGGGTAAAATCATTTAGAAGGCCTTAGGAGTTTGTTTGCTTTGCTTTGGATAGGTTAAGATGCCCATAGTCAAGATTTCTGCTTGAGGTGCGGGTTTTGCTTGCCTGGTGAAAGATTCCACAATCCTTATTGGGGAGACAAACCCTAAGGGACTGACCTAGTGCCTCGGGGGCTCATTGCTAAATGGCCTTGCCTACGTGACGACGCAAAGGCAACGTAGTTCGGGGTAAACCCTAATGGACCATGGATGGACTAGAAGAAAAATGACAAGAATGAAGACAAGAAAAGGGACGAATGGGACCGCGGGAGAAATGGAAGCCTCGGGGGCGCATTAGAATAATGGCCTTGCCTACGTGACGGCGCAGAGGCAACATAGTTCACGGACTTGGACCATGGACCTAAGATATGGATCAGATTGAGACGATATGGAATAGATATGGATCAAACAAGACATGAAATGGAACAAACATGGATCAGATATGGAATAGATATGGATCAGATATGGATTAGGCAAGACACGATATGGAACAGATGACACCGATGACAAGGAAACACCACGGATAGGTAGATGTACGGGTGATAAAGAATGGAATGGGTAGGTATGAGGATGGGCAATAGTGGATAGAAGGAACAAGGATGGGATCTCCAAGGACTACGTCGCATAAGAATAACATGCCCCATTGTAGGTAGAGTACCTAGGATTTTTCATGACAATGCTAATGACGATAGAAGGATGAGAGGATAATGAAGGATTTGCATGGTTTGGAGGGATAAGGTATGCCAAGAGATATCTAAAACATTTGTCAACATTGTGCCCCCAATCTTTATCAAGATCAAGAAAAATAGAGAAAAGGAAGATTGGATGGATGGATGGGACAGTATAGGTATGTAATGGATAGAGGATAGGATAGGAAATGGTATGAAAGGAAACTGGTAGGAGAAAAGTGATATGCCGATGAGACAAGGTGCCCCCAAGTGTAGGTGACATAGAAGATCAACTTACACATGACGCCTGTTTGCTAGGTTTTCATCATGGTACTTATCCAAGGCGCCTGTTTGCCAGATTTTCACCATTGGACGAAGGGATTTTTCTTTACTTTTTTTTTTTTTTTGGATAGAAGGTGGAATACGGAAGAGAGGGACCCGAGTGCCTGGTTCCATGAAACGTGAATAGTCCCACTAGAAAGATGTCATCGCATGGACCATGTCAAGTGTGCTCATAGATGTTGGTAGGGGAGTGCATGAAAGTGAGACAAAGTAGGTAGATAGTGGATTATGGAAGGTGCGATAGTGGATGATGATGCAAACTACAGAAGGACTTATGCAAGGATGGAAGGAAGGTTTATGCAAAAGCATGGACCATAGAATGAGGAAGATATGTAGGGTAGTAGTGGAGGGGAGGGGAGATGGAGTTATATGGAAGTGTTGTGGAATGGAAGGGAACCATGACCAACGGTTGCACATACTGTGATAAACATTGAAGTTGATGATGGGAAGGTGGTGTAGGAAGCAATGGAAAGTTTTTCTTGGTGGATGAATGATATAGGCCTTTAGGGACCCACATAGACTTTGCATTGTTTTGATTTTTGTTTGTCATGTGGGATGGAAGGATTTGATACTTTTGGATGGAATTGGAGAAAGTGAATGGTTGGAATTCTTGAGAGGTGGATGCCTCATGTAACTTGAGGGATTTTTGCTTAGGCACCCAAACCATTTTGTTTTTAGATAGTACCTGTGAAGGTATGGGTTTGGGTGTATGCAACGTTTGTGCAGCTTCTGAGAGAAGTATTTGTTGCTTGGGGACCCACACTTTTTTCAATATGGCATTGAGGTGTGTGGGTGTATGCAGCTTTTGATATGGATAATTCTTTGATTCTTGGCTTTTATATCCTAGGTCATGAGGGCTCTTAGGATTTGTGACTTTATAGGTAGAGGCATCCACATATTTGTCATTGAATCCCCGTGGGATGGTGGAAGTGAGGTTGGTGAAAGCTCCTTGTTTAGACAATATGTGCATTTGTCGGCCATGATTGGGATATTTAGAGGAGTCATAGATGGATGGATAAGGTGTTGGAAGAAGTGGTGGTAGGATGCATAGAGGGCTATTAGGAGTTGGAAGTAGTGGAGGTAGATTGGATGGTGGAAGGTGTATGGTCACATGCTTTTGACAAATGTAGGATGATGGAGGTGGAATGGCGACATATGTTTTGGGGATATGATAGGGTTTGCGATGGAAAGTAGTAGACTTAGGAGGAGTGGAGGAAGTACCAACATTTTGAGATTGCTCACCTTGGGGTATGTATCTAAGGCCGTATGAAGGTGGAGGAACATTGACATGGATAGGTTCCAAAATACCTTGTTCATGAAGGCCTAAGCCTGTACCTTGATAGTTCATATTCTGGAGTATGCGGTGGACCATGGGATTATGTATAGGTGCACTAGCAGCGAGTTCCTTAGTGGATGAGGAAGATGAGATAGCGGATAATGGTTGTTGGTGTTTTAAGGAAGAACATTCATGCATGAAGGTAGTAAGCCCAAGGATATAAGACGACGGATTTGTAGCTTGGTCAATAATGGATGGTGAAGGATTGTTAGAATCTTGATCATCATTATGCTCTTTAGGATCTAAGTTATTGAGTTGATCATTCATGTGCACTTGGGAGGCAAGTGTCTTATCAAAGGAAGCGAAAGTTGTTGGATCATGGATGGGATTAGATGGAAGAGGGATAAAAGAAATGGAGGCTTCTTGCTCATGAATGGGTATGGGATCAAGTTGCTCAAGGACATCTTCTTCATAGGGAATATCTTGATCATAGAACAAATAAAGGTTATGGATGGGTTGGAGTTGGGTTTCCATCTCATGTATAGGATCAAGTTGCTCATGGATAGCTTCTTCATCAAAGATAGTATCTTGATCATAGAAAAGATAAAGGTTATGCATGGGATGGAATTGGATTTCCTTCTCATGTATAGGTGTTGGGAGATGGATAGGATCAATTGGCTCATGGAGAGGTTCATTATTATGGATATCATCTTGATCATAGAAAAGATACATGTTATGGATAGGTTGCAAGAAAGTGATTTGATCTTGACTTAGACTAGGGATTAATGTTTCCTCATGCTTAGGATTAGACTCTTGACATACATTTTGGGTTGCTTGAATGGAAATGGATAGCTCTTGGATAGCTTCTTGGTTGACAACATAGATGTTTGATGGACCTTGACTTTGGTTTATGGTAGGAGGTTTTTCGATAAGCTCAAGGGGTTGCGAATGACATGAAGGATTTTTGGTAAGGTCAACGACTAGAATTTGGGGATATGGTTGACTCTCTACTAGTAGCCCTTGGATCACATCATTGGTAGGTGTATGGATAGGTGAATGAGGGGATTTAGCTTTCTCTCTAGCTTTTCTCCAGTTGTATAAATTTGGAAAAACTCTTTCCCACCACTCATCTGATTCTTTTTGGGTCATCCATTTAGAGTTTGAGGAACTAGAGGGTGGTGTTGGTGTAGAACTGGTATGCTTTGGGATATGGATCTTAGAAGGTGGCAAAGGAGGACTAGTAGATGGGGTGGTATAGGATTTCCAACTTAAGGTGGTGCTTGCCTTGTCATGAGCATTATTAAGACGGGAAACAGATGTATGAGTTCGGGGCGAGACATAGCTAGTACTGGCATGTGCGGCTTGCAAGATTGCCATTTCTTGTTGTCTGACTTGGAGTTCTTGAGCAATTGCTATACGACCTTGGGGTGAGGTGTCTAGGGTTAATTGCAATTTCAGATATTTAAGTTTTTGAGTAAGCTGTTCTAATTCGGTTTTCATCTCCACAGAAACTAACATGAGACTGAAAGGGGTACTCAGAAAGGTGGAAAATTTTTCCTCAAAAATAGTGCAAATGGGTATAGGCGCAGCTCTGTTTTTTTGGCAAAATTTTTGGATTTTTCTGGTGTTTTGGGTATTTTTGGCTGGAAAAAGGCCTTCTTGGTCTGATTTTATGAATTAACAGCAAGAAAACACAGCAAGCACAAAGAATATTTTATAGTTTTTCATTGTTTTTTTTTTGGTTTTTTCGACTCTATTTTGGACTAAACTGAAACAAAAGCAAGCAAAAAGATCCTAGGCTAGAAATGGATTACAAGGGTTTTTTGGCCACTAGAACAAGAGGTGTTTAATGAGGGCAACTGTTCGAGTGGTTACACATGCGGCGGCACTACTCTCCGTTATGGAGTCTCCCAGCCTCAAAGGGTTATGCCTTAGAGGGTTTTGGGGGAGGTTGGCCGTTGGTGTAACACAACAGCACTCGTTGCAGGAGGTTTTCACCTCAAGCACATTTATTTTAAGTGGATTGGTAGGGCTTGGCTTTAGCTTGTTTCCACTCAGGGTCGTTCCCACTTGGACAAGCGTGCATCCAAGGGCAGGCCCCTCCTAAAGGTTAAACAAATGGAATAACAAGTCTAGCACTCTGATCACCCAGTAAAGGGGAGAGCATAAGCCTATTGTCATTCGCAAGCACAGAATACACTGGTTAATCCAACCTAGTTAAAATTAGAAAAACTAAATGGGTTAATCTACTTGTGCACTCACACAGTTGTTAACTTTGAAGTGATTAGGAGGATAGCATTGTTCATTACCGTTTGTGAGATAGCAATAATCTAACTATGGAAGATAGCATTATGCAGATATTGCAATGGTTCAATTACTCTCTTCCTAGTTAAGGCTATGTGGAATTTGTATGAACGTTCGTTTTACTGTCCTTTTATAAATTGAAGTGTGAGTTTAGTAAATGCAGCTAGATGAGTCTAATCCAGTGGCCTAACCTGCAAAACAGATCCAGAGTATTCTTGCAAAGAGGTTAGCATTAGCAAAAATCTTCTAAAAAATCCTAAAATCACTACCTACTACAGAAGCACCACTTCAGAGACTGAATGCGCAGAAACAGTCAACATAAATTTGCATTTTTCTCACCCTAGTTTGTAAAGATTTGGATAAAACTGTATGTATATGATCTCTTAGCTCAAATCTAACCTCACCATTGCGTTCGGAGGGGCATTTCCATAAATTTTGAGTACAAATTTGCCTAGATTTCATGAAAAATAGAGCGTTTGGTGAAGAAAACAATGTTTTTAAAATTCACTGCCAAACATATGCGCTGCAGGAATGAACATATGCGCTGCAGGAATGAACATATGCGCTGCAGAATTTAACATATGCGCTGCAGGATAACAAATGCACTGTAGAATGAAACAAATGCGCTGAAACAGAGCGTATATGCGCAGAAAGAACATATGCGCCGGAACAGTGTTTAAAAGCGCAGTAAGAACGAACAGATGCGCAGGAATAACATATGTGCCGCAAAAATGGATATATGCGCCGTAACAGTGTTAAAAGCGCCGCAAGAATACACAGAAGCGCATAAATGACAGAAGCGCCGTAACAGTGGGTATATGTGCCATAGAAATGTTCAAATGCGTCGAAGTAGCTTGTGCGTGACTGTGCGTGACCAGTACGGAACCTATCTTCAAAAAAGCTCAAATTTTGATGAGATAAAGGGGCAAAGGCCCTACGGTGGGCGCCAAAAATGTAAGGGTAAAATGCGGATCAATCAAATGAACAATGTAAGACCCAAACATCAACAGAATAGGAGATAACAAAGAAGATTGAACAAAAATAGCAATGAATAAGACAAAGCAAACCTTCCCTGAAATCGATGCTTCTGTTGTTTGCCTATTACAACCGTCCTTTTGCAAATGAAGTGCGCCCTCAGAGAGTGCACTCTTTTAAGCTGTGTTCGAGGAAGTCGATCGTAAATGGCTGTTGTAATATGCAATGAAGATGAGCTCCAATGCAAGTATGTGATCTCAAGCTTGTGGATGGTAAAAGGGTGCCAAAGGCGCGCTGGTGATATTTCTGCAGAGTAAGGATGTCAAAAGCCTAGATGAATAGAATGGAAGAATGAGGTTTCATTTATAGACTTGGAAGAATGAGAATCAACAGTTGAGAGGAGATATGAAGATCAATGGCTACAAATGGTTGAGGAATGTGCAACCAGTGGAAATGTGACAAGTGTCCCAGCTCCATCATGAAAGAGGGGATGTGACAAAATTGATTGGAGAGTTAACTCCATTAACTGAACAGTTAACAGACTTGATTGATCAGTTAGAAGAATGAATTATGGAACTGATTGAATTGATTGAGGGATTGACTCAATTGACAGGTTAGTTAACACTTTTGATTGATTAGTTAACTAACCTCTGATTTGAGAAGAAATAGGCCATGTGGGTGAGGGAAAATAAGGTAATTAAATATTAAATATATTTAATTACATGTGCAACCTGATGAGGTGGACAAGGTGAGGTGGATTTTTGAATTTAGAACTTAGGATAGAGGAATTTGGATTAATTAAATAATTTATGATTATTTAATTGTGTAGGACATTTAGAAGAATTTTAATTAAATAAATTGAATTTATTTAATTATGGAATAGTGAATCGATTAAATAAATTTAGAATATTTATTTAATTGATAGAAGAATGGAATAAATATTTAGAATATTTATTTAGGATGATTTGTGTCATTTTTAGACATATACACTTTGTAGTGTGAAATGACACAGAAAGTGTCTCAAATTAACTGACTGGAAGCATCCCCAGCATTTTCTGAAGCTGAAATGCGATTAGGAACACACCATGGACCAAACATTTTTATTTCTGATTTCTTGTCTGAAATAGAACCATTTTGACGGTCTTTTATTTCAACAGAAACTTCTGATCTAGCTGTGAGACTGTTTGGCTCATCAGATTTTTGTGTTTTTTCAGCTTGTTATACATCATTATTATCTTCCTAATTTGCCTTGAACTTAATGTTTTCACCATCAGCAACCAAGATACTTCCTTTTCATTTCTGAATAGCATGCATAAGGATGTGCTTTACAGACTTCTCCAAGCTAGTAATACATATCTGAGGAACCTTTCAGTGACTTGTCCTTCATTTCAATTCCTATAACAATTCTTTGCCATGTTGAAGTTGCATGGCATTCCTTGTGCTTTGATGCACGTGCAGTTGAGTGTGATGTACCATTAGGTTTCATGCTACCATCTTCTTTTCCTCATAAGAGGGAACAATTTGATCACTATTCATCTTAGTAGCAGACAATCTTCTGCTAGCTTGAAATGTCTATTCTTGTTTCTTCTTCCGCTCCGATAAGTATGGTTAATATTAGTTTGAGCTGGTAATGTGTGGCTCAATAGGTTTTGTTTGCAGGACCTTAAATCATTTGTTATTTCAGTGTAGGGCCTTGTAAAAGAACCTGGAAACAGGACTAGGAAAAACCTCCGAGACCCAGGTTTCTTGATGTTCATCCTTTCTCTGAGGTAGGACAAAATAACGTGCTTGCCTGACCAATTTTAAGTACTTGTGGCTTCCAGCTCATGAATTTGTCGAAGATGAAGTTGGGCTGGAACTTTGTTTTGCTGTGATTCTTTGTGTTTGTATCTTTAAGTCTTCAAGCTGAATTCATTCTTCTTTTCTGTCTCCCTTGTAGTTTTCTGTAAATTAGCTTGAAAGGCCTGTAACGTTTTTGTATGTATCAGTTTTCCTAGTCTTGCATTTGTGGCAGCAATTTCTGCTTTCCTTTTCTCCAATACCTCTTTCATGCTTTCAGTGACAGATCCTTTTCTGATTTCTTTATTTTCAGACGTGCCATCATTTTACAATTTGCCTTCTCCATGAGATTTGATCTGAGAGGCATTATATAGCCATGATCGGAATGTATCTTATTTGCCACATTAGCCTTCATCTCATAGTCCATAGCCGAACTTCACAGTACACCTAAAGGACACCCTTTCAGATATGTGTTCTGATGTAATGCACAGCTCATCATGTTCATAGCCATCTGTTGTTTCATATTGATTATTTGGCTGATCAGTAGAAGAATTTTTTCTTTGCTGCTGATGGAAGCTCAGAGTCAGTGTTCATGATTGTCCTCTACCCATTACCAGCTTGATACCATGGCATGGATCTAGTAGAAACCATGAAAGGATCATCTCCTTTACCTTGCCCATAACTCTTGTTCGTGCAGTGACAATCAATTAGCTGATTGGTTGCATGCTCAACCTCACCACCAGCAAATGGATCTGAGACTGCACCATGTAGCTTGTCTGCTCTGCTTCTCTAGAAATGATGAATTCATCATAAGTATTTTTTTGTCAATAGAGGATCACTTCACTGATTGCTTGTATGGTCAACTTCTTGTAATGTCCCCATCTAGGAACAATACTAAATTTACCCTAAAATTCAAATACCCCAAGTTTAGGGTTAGTATATTACCTTCCAATTTGCATCATTCTTGTGCCCTAAATCTGCAATCATAACATAAGAAACACATATACAAAATATAGGTATACAAACATACCTCTTGAATTATTAGTGTTAGATAAGATTTCCCTGTATTCAAATTTATAAACAATATTCCATTCACTCAACTCCATTATAGTGGGGATGACAAGACATTCATTGGCACATGATACCTCCATGCAGGGCCTTACGGGGGGCATGGCAGGTCGCATGTTCAGTTCCTCGCATACAAGCCCTAACGGGGGTTCGGTAGGATCAAGCTGTCATACAAAGCCTCCATACAGGCCCTTACGGGGGGTATGTACGGGGTGCAGATCAGACTTGCCCCCAAACAAGCCTTAGAGAAGTATGGTAGGACTTCTTGCCTATGGCCTGTTTGTCATTCCCCTCCTATGATGGGTGAACTATTAAAGATAATAATAAAATATTTATATGGATTCAAAGCTGACCTGTTCACAATATTATATATGATGCACAATAAATATAATGGCCTTGAATGTATTTTTACTTGTAGATCTGAGTCTATAATATATGGATGTCACAGTCTGCTTTTTATTTCCAAGTCGAATGCTCTTAATATTTCAGATGCTTGCTGCCTTCTCCTCAAATGCCAAACACAAATATATATATGTATCTCTATGTACATACGAAGGGATACATGCCTCCAATGGTGACATCTTTACACAAGATCGCACCTTTTATTAATAACTTGTGTATAATGTTGACCGCTGCCCCACATATCTATATCTCTCTTTGCAATGATCGCTGTCTTATGATAATTATCTAACACATAAGGATCGCTGACCTTTGTTTTTATTTGATCGCTGCTTAAAGATTTTTCTTAAGTATTAACTTTATTTAAACTACTTTATAGTAGTTTGCTGCCCCTTCATATACTATTCGCTGCTGCTTATGAACCGCTACACCAAACAATGATAATAAACCATCATCGAATCAAATGTGTTATTGTTTTAAACTAATGCCAAGAAACATATCGAATAGTGAGAGAAATCAATATTTGTCAATATATGCATTGATAAGAGCTGACTTTAGGGTCGGTTCATGACACTTCTCCACTACAAAATGGATCTGAGCCTGCACCTTATAAGTCGTCTGCTCTGCTTCTCTAGAAATGATGAGATCATCTTAAGAAGTTTTTTTTGTGAATAGAGGAACCTTAATTCACTCATTCCCCCAACCATTCAATAAAGCATCTTTGCCAACCTGTTTTGGTAAAATAATCAATCTTTTGCCATTCCTTTCTTTTGTCTTGAAAACCAACACCTACTTGAGAGGAGCTGTGTTGTGTGCTTCCCATGCTCCTGAATCTAGACTGCCTCTATCAACCACGATCATGTCTTTCCATATTTAGAACATTTTTCTTGTCACCTTGCTCTGTCAACCTTGTTAGGATTGTTTCGACAGGATTCAACATCTTGCAAAAGATATTTCTGGAAGACACTTCAACTGTCATTGTCATCATCTCTTTGATTAGCTTCTGTATCAGGGTCATTTCTTGTACTATCACATTTATTATACGTGGAATTACAATTATCTGCAGAATGTCTATGGCCTACCTTTTTCATCAAAGATTGTGTAGATTTCTTGCACTTCTCAAAAAGACCAGTTGCAGCATGGCCATGTTAATGAATTTTAGCTATCCTTATACAATGCCATGATTGACTAAGTATCTGTCACTCACACACAATGGCATATCATCCTCTTTAGGATCCTCACCTGAAGTGCATCAGAGAGCCTGGCTAGTTTGGGTGTCTAGTTGGAGTGTTGTAATGGCTATGCTAATACATTGATCTTACTCTTACAATGAGTCTTATTCATAACGAACTTGGCATGTGTGAATCATTAACAATCCATTGTGAATAACATTTAAACACAGATAGGGTTAACGGTAACACATTACATCTGCAACAACAGCGATTAAATGAACAGCTCAATGGATTACAAATATGAGCAGAAGGCTCTGTACTCAAGCTGACAGCACTTCCCTCTGTATGTTCTCCATATCATGCCTTCTAATTCTCAAATGCTCTCATAATGGTCTGTTGTCTGTCTCTTGGTGCTCAGTCCCTTCTGTGCTCACCCCCCTTTGTTGCTCTACTCTGGTTCTTTGTCCTCCGCTCTCCTTTGTAGCATGCTAGTTGCTTGACATGGATCATTGGTGTCCTCTGTCAACACTGCTCACAAAGATGTAGTGAAACTAACATTTCCCCTGATTCTACTTTGCTTGCCCATCCTTGGCTAGTCTTCTTGTGCTATTACCTTGGGGAACTTGATAAGAAAATCCTACATCACTATTTGCTGCTAGACATTTGTGGCCCCCATTATTCTTGGGCTGAAGATTTCTAGGTTGGCAATCTATTCTCTGAGCTTTTCTTTTATCTCCTCTAACCTATTGCCCTTCAGGGTCTACTTGAGCAACCTATTACTTCAAGATATTTTCAGTGCACAACATCTCTTGTAAATAGGCCCAACGTGCAACAAGAAAACCTTTAAATTTTTTTCCAAGGAGATCTTCACAGGATTTCGATGGTGGTTTTAGACTTTATTTGTCAGAAGAGGGATCATCTTGATTGGGTATGTTTTGGAGCCCATAGCTTTCTTGACCTGCAAGTGCATTGCAATTTGCTTTTGTTTTTTACCTTGATGGATGTATATCGGTTTTGTTGGCTTTTGTGATCTTTGTGATCCAAAAGTATTTGTTAGCGTGTTATGGATTAATGTTGTTAGTGAATTAGTAAAATATTTATGTAGTTTGTATTGGGTTGATATGGGAAAATTCTTTTAAAGTGGTGGGGTAGTTTTAGAAAGTTGAAAGGTCCACCTTTGACAAGACCTTGCAATCAAGGTAGTCATCTGGTAAATTCAATATCATATTGCTGTATTTATTATTTGACCTATGTAGATATGTGTAGTGGTGTAATCTCGGATCCTATAAGTGGTATCAGAGCCCATGGTAGCCGGAAGATTGAAGGGGATTAAGTTATTTGCTTAATGTCCTTGTCTATAGAGGTGGCGATTATCATGTGTTGAAGCGGCTGCCTAGACGTGATTGCTGTGGTGTACAAGCTGGAAGAAGAGAAGGTGCTGGGAGGGGATGTTCACAAGGCCAAGGTGGTTGCAACCTTCTGCGAGTAAGAAGATTTAAATTCCGACTCAATATAAGGCGCAGCGCGCTGAATAAAAAAAATTGTCGGCAGCTAGCGTAAGCTGTGAGACATCTTAGAGTTTTTTTTGGTATGGGTTGTCTAGCATTTTTCCTTAAAAAATATTTTGAAACAAACATTTTAAATTTTTAGAGAAGGTCCTGACATTTTACGGTTTTTCCTTAAAAATTATTTTGAAACAAACATTTTAAATTTTTAGAGAAGGTCCTGACATTTTACGGTTTGTATGAATGATCTTTAATGAAGTGCATTTGTTATTCGACACGTTATGTCTTTGAAAAGACAACACATGCGACGCAAGATTCTTTTAAAAAAAGTTTGTGCTTGCAAACTGCATTTAGTCAGCGTTAATCAGCGAATGTAGGAGTTTGAATGTGAGTATGAGCTTCAATATGAATGCTTAGATGATCATTTGTGGAAATTTTGCTCTCCAAACGGACGAAGGTCTTTGTTTAGAAGATATTTAGTCCATGTTCCAAATGAACACTATTAAGATAAGTGCATAAGCGGATTAACTTTTCACATAACCAATGATTTGAGATAAAATGTGTTTTAGTAAAAGTAGAGACCTAAGAGATTTTATAATAGGAGGCTAATGAAGCACGAACAAATCACTATCGAGGAAGAGTCCACCTCACAAGTTGTGCTTGCTGAGATTCTAAGCATCATTTCAGCAATTGGCAAGGATAAACATCTTGAATCATTTCAGCAATTGGCAATTAGGTGGTATTTTTTTTGGTAGTATATCAAATTATTATGTTTTTATTAGGATTCAATTATGTAGTTTTTGACTCAAATTCATTGACCCATATTTCAAGAGTAGTGGTTCACACGAATCCATCTCTCATGAGCATGAATGGGTCACTTAGCACTCATTTCATTTAGGTGATGCTCACACGGGTGAAGCATCAAGATTTCATAGGAAGTCATCTATCCTAGTACTACTCGAACTCAAACACATTTAACCATGGAGTTTCCCCCAATTGAGCTCGCTTAGCTTGCTACCTCATTTGCTAAACATTTAGCAAGTGTTGTACCTTATGAATTGTGAATTGTAAAGCTCGTTTAGCTCATCCATTGGCAATTATGTGGTATTTTTTGCACTGTGTCAAATTATGATGTTTTTATTAGGATTATGATGTTTTTATTAGGACTCAATTGCGTAGTTTTAAAGTCAAACTCATTGACTCACATTTCATGAGTAGTGGCTGGCTTGAATTCACCCCTCATGTGCATGAATGGTTCACTTAGTATTCATTGCATCAAGGTGATGCTCACAAAGATGAAGTATCACAATTTCTTGGGAGGTCACCCATCCCACTACTTCAACTCAAGCGCACTTAACCATGGCTAGTAAGAGATGGGTTTGTGTCAACTACTAATGAAATATGGGTCAATGAATTTGACTTAAAAATTGCGTTATTGAATCTTGATAAAAACATCATAATCATTGTAGTGACTTGTTGATATTGGGAGTACAAAATATGAGTGCACAAATAATTGACCTCTTTCGGCTAAGAATTGAAGATTGGGGGGATCTATTTGACCAAAGTCACTTGGGGCATGATCCCAACCTCATCTCTTTAGAGCATCAAATGCCTTTACATTCAATAAGACTTGATCTTTGGTGGGCTCTTTGTGACCCATTCAACTTTACCAATAGACATGGTTTTGATCCTTTTATGCTAAGTCTTATTTGTTGTATGGATGAAGTTTACATATTTCTAGGGTTTGTGTTTTTAAATATTGCCAATTTCAAATATTGAATTAATCTTTATACTACAATACAATGAATAGAAGAGTTGGTTGGTAGTTGAAATGAATTTAATGATTGTTATGTGTTTTATACAATCATCTATTGTAAACATTGGTAATAAAGACATATTGTAGTGGGTATGTTAGTAGTTGGAATCGACAACCTCTTTTGAACGTGAACACATGTATATCACCTACCATGGCCAAAAAAATAGTACTTTGATGTAGGAGTATCCCAAGCCTTTGAGCAATGTTACATCAATCAAAAATATTTCCTTTTAGTTTCTCTTGTTTTCTAGGTCTAGTAGTTCTTTTTTAGTCATTTTGGTGTGCTATAGTTGGATTTTCTTAACATGGTCATCAATTTGACACTCAAGCTAGCAAACTAGATTCATGTGTGGTACTGCATTTGATTAGAATGTCACATGGCTTCATCCAAAGCACCGACAGAGCTTCACAAACATGTCCACAGGTCCATTTCACATTTCACGATCTTTAGACTAGGTGGTGTGTTAGGTTAGCTTAAATATGTTTATATGTTGTGTGTTGAGATTTAGGGCTTTAGTGTAAAAGGATGTTCAAGAGGCCTTATTGGTCCCAAAAGGGGTTGTGTTTAGAATCGTATCGTATTTGGAAACATCATTCTCTTTTTGGGTGGACTATGAATCTTCTACATCAAATATTCACTATAAAAGGAGGTCTAACTCATTTGGAGAAGGATAGTTGATAGGAAGGAGATATTCGAGGACTGAGTATTGTCCAAGTAGCTTAGAGTAAGAGAGGTGAGATTAGCCTTAGGATGCCTATGTTTTGCACTCATGTTGATTGTAAACTAAGGCTGAGGTCTTTGTTGATTATATGCCCTTGTGGCGGAATTTGTGAATGTAAATTTTTTATGAAACATATATTTATTGGATTCAATTCATTATCATGAGATTGTGTTGATATTTGAGTTTCATTATGCATTGGATATGAGTGTTTGTGTTAAGGTTGCATGGTGGCATAGTTCTTAAATGGACCTTCTATCGATGATTGCATCAAATGGTGTACAATAGGAAGAGTTCTTGTAGAGTGTTGAAGAAAAGCAAATTGTGAAGATATCTTCCAACATAGGGTTGTTGGGTAGAAGGTATCAATATATTCAATAAAAGAGGAAAGTTGAGTTGTCTTCCAACATCGTAACGTTGGGTAGAAGATAAAAAAATCATTGACGTTGTTTACGAAGCGTCGAGTGTGAGAATCAACATCACATCATTGAAGTGAGTAAAATTGTCTTCCAACATTTGCAACATTGGGTAGAAGATAACCAGTCATTGAGGTTGTTGACAAATCACCAAGTGTGAGGCACTTAACACCACATTAATGAAGAGGCTTGGGCAAATAGATTGCCAACTAAGAGGCGATTTGCAAGGGTAAATAAGAGTAAAGTAATATGATACCCTTATAGATAGAAGCACCAACAATAACGCCATCTAGTAGTGGTATTTGAATGTAAGCATGGAAGTTAGATTTGAAGGCAATTAAGAAAGAATAAGGTGGATAGATTGTTGATCTAAGAGGCAATTTGTTGAAAGTAAAGAAATCTAGTGAAGAAGAAAAGATGTGCAAGTCAGTTGATCAAGCGTAGAAGTTTGAGTCAATAAATATCTTTTGAAATTCAGTTTGTTATTATGAAGATTGGTGGAGTAAATGTGAAGTCTAGAGTTAAGGTTGTTAGTGTTGAATGCACCCTAGATAAGTATTGGGAAAGGATAGAATTGATGGTAAAGAATGTAGTAGAAAGGTTGGATAATTTGCAACAAAAATCAACAAGAGGAGAAAGAAAGATGAAGAGGAACGAAGAAGGAAAAGTGGATTTTAGAGAGAAGTAAATGTTGTAGAATAACATAATGCACGTTGCGGTGGTGCAAGAAGCAAAAAATGATGCATGGCAAAGGATTTGGCACTAAGGAAATTGGAAGACTAGTTGCCCTGTCGACAATTGACGAAGAAGTTCAACCCTAAGGTAAAGATTGTTCTTAATATATTAATCAATATTATGAAGGTGAGGAGCCCTAAGACCAGATTAGGTAAAGAAGAAAAAGCCAAAGAAGAGGTAGAATTGAGTGTTGATATGGTAGAGGAAGGCAGAAGGTTAGATGACCAGAAGGATCAAGATATTTTTGTGAAAGGAACAATATCAAGCAAAGAAAATTTGAGAGAGATAATAGTGAGTAGTGTAGTAATGTTTTTGAGGACTATAGTATAACAGGGTTTTGATTTGAAGGCTCGAGAATTGATGAAATTAGAAGCCCTATGAAGAGTATAAAAGGAAAAATAGGTGAGGTTGAAAGAGAGTGCCGTAACACAAACAATAGTAATAAGGATGTTCAAGCTAAAACAAATGAAGACAAAAGTGAATGTGGTGATGCAAAAGAAGAATATAGAGTTGTGGTAAGACATGAGGAATCTAAAGTAGATGAAGAGGAGGATAGTTTTGATGCAGGATCATCCCAAGTTGCAGAGCAATCTTGCATCGACCAAAAAATATTTGCATTCTTTTCTTTTTCTTTCATTTCAGTTACAGTTCAGTGATTTGCAGTTCAACATTTTCTACTACATTTTGTCGCATTTTCATATCCGAGCTTGCGGAGCAGGAATTATCTTCTATACCATGTTAGCTACATCATATCAAGATTTTAAGTGATTTGGATTTGTTTCCTGAGAGTTAGCGCTATCAGAAGATCATCAACTTTCACAGAGCATAGCATCTAGGTAGATAGTTGAGAGGAAAAGGTTTGCGGAGTACTTCCATGACTTGCAGAGCCAAATGTAACATCATACACGGCACATAAGGACCAGATAGACCGTCCTTGAGGTCTGCACCAAGTTTCATTCATTTGCGGAGCAATACCATGTGTTGTAGGCCGACCTACATGTTTCTACACATTTCATCATTCATTGGAGATTGTAACCTCTGATGGCTAATGCGAAGGATTTTATGAGCTTGAAGATGAGATATATAGATCTCTTAGATGCACTAGGAAGTCAGTTAGTAATTATGATAGTTTAGATCAAGAATTTTATTCCAGGAGGCACTTCAATGCCATATCTTGCATATCTGTTGTAACTCGGAAAACAGGGTTGTGAGTCCTTTGATTGTAGCCCGCATGTTGCCGACATATGAGACTTATAATTCTTTGTTATATTGAACATTTGAATCTTCCATTGCATTCTATTTTTGTGTTGTTTCCATTGTGTTTACTCTAGCTGCATGGTTTGGACAGTTCATTCTTTGGACCCTCCTACAATGACTGCACCAAATGGCATCAGAGCGGAGTTTTGAATCCTTTGGGAAGTGAAGGCATTTCAGAAGATCTTGTGGTGAACAGAGAGCCAACCTGAGGTAGTCTACTTGTGTTTGTCAACAGAGCGCCGATTGTGAGGCAGTTGCTACCTTGTAGTTAGATCACCGAATTGAGGCAGTTCTACCGGATCCTAGGAAGAGATGCCGCTAAGGAGGATGCCTGCTATGGCCAATGTTGCTGGAAGAATGGAAGAGATGATAGAGATGATGAGGACAATGAAGGTTAGATTGGATGCTGTAGAAGAAGATAGAAGAAGAGGACTAAACACTAGACATGAAGATGAAAGTGATGATGATGAGATCCAAGCTGTTGACCAAAATGAAGAAGCCCTAGAAGAAGAAGAATTTGATCAGGTAAAGATGTTGAAAGCTATTTCTAAGATCGGTAAGAGACCTAGAGTGGAAGTACCGAACTATACTGGGAATTTGAATCCGGAGGAATTGATTGATTGGATAAATGACTTGGAGGAATACTTTGAATATGAGGAAATTGAAGATCTAGGAGAGTAAGATTTGCAAAAACTAAGTTGAAAGGACATGCTGCTATTTGGTGGAAAGAAGTTCAATTAGATAGAAATAGGAGAGGAAAAAAGATCATAAAATGGGATAGAATGGTGACAAAATTAAAGAATCAGTTTACACCTGCTGACTATGAGTTGGAATTGTTGAAGAGATTGCAAAACCTAAGGAAGAAGGAGAAATCTGTGGAGTACATTAAAGAATTTTATAAGATGATCATAAGGACTGGACATAGTAAAGCAAGCAAGGAGAAATTGGCAAGATACATAAATGGATTGAGGATGAACATTCAAGAAGAACTAAGTTTGGTGAGGATGACAACAGTAGAGGAAGCATATCGGTTTGCATTGAAAGTTGAAGACAAGTTGAATAAGAGGCATGAGCAAAGACAAAGAGGTAGAGAAGGTAAATTTCAAAGAGGTAGAACATATTCCGTAGGAGAAAGACCTTATGCGGAGAAAAACAAGGAAAGTAGCCCATACAAGAAGGAAGCTAGAGATAGCAATTCATATCAGAGAGATGATAGGAGTTTCTACCGCAACAACAGATGAAATCATAATTCTTACCGCAATGAAGGATACAGGAGAGATGAAAGAGGGTTTGATAAAAGATCATTCAGAGGAACTTGTTTTAAGTGTGGAGGTGGACATAGAGCATTTGAATGTCATCAGGGAAGTACAAGCAAGAGGACAAAAAATAATGCAAGAGCAGCTTATGCGGAGGAAGAACCTGTTGGATCACCTAGTTCAGTTTGAAAGCCAGAGAAAGGAGAATCATTAGTCATGAGGAGAGCATTATTTCAAGCAGAGACAACTGAGGAACCACTGCAAAGGAAAAGTTTGCTCTGGACAAGATGTAAATTAGGAGGTAAATGTTGTAAGGTTATCATTGATAGTGGCAGTACTAATAATTTGGTTTCAGAGGAGATGGTGACTAAGCTGAACCTGGAGAGATGAAACACCCTAAGCCCTACAAGATAGTGTGGATTCAAAATGAACACAAGGTACTGGTGAGTGAACAATGTTTGGTGAAATTTCATATAAGATCTTATAATGATGAAGTATTATGTGAAATTATGCCAATGGATGTATGCCATATATTGTTGGGAAGACCATGACAATATGATAGAAAGGCTATACATGATGGGAGAAAGAATACTTCTACTATAACATCTAATGGAATGAAAATCACATTGATACCTTTGGAGATGAGCCTAAGAGTGAAGTATGTGGGAATGCTAGAATCTGTTTGGTAGATGGAAGGAAATTTTTGGATGGATTGAGATATAAGAACATGTGTTTTGCTTTGATCCCTAAGAAGCATGGAACCCAAAGTACAGAGACTGAAGAATCACAGCTAGATGAGATAAATGAATTGTTGAAAGAGTATGAAGACATCATATCATATAATGTACGTGAAGGATTGCTACCAATCCAGAGTATTAGTCATCATATGGATCTTATACCTAGAGCTAGTTTTCCTAACAAAGCAGCACACCAGATGACACCAGCAGAGAATTGTAGAACTAAATAGACAAATACATGAGTTATTGAGGAAATGATTGATCAGAGAAAGTTTAATCCCTTGTGCAGTACCTGAAGTGTTAGCACCAAAGAAAGATGGAGAATGGAGGATGTGTATAGACTCTAGAGCAATCAATAAGATCACAGTTAAATATAGATTTCCATTGCCTAGGATGGATGCCATTATGGACTGTTTGAGTGGAGCAAAATATTTCACAAAGATAGACTTCAAGAGTGGATACCATCAGATTAGAATCAGAGAAGGAGATGAATGGAAGACTTCATTTAAGACAAATGAAGAATTGCCACCAATCTAGAGTATCATTCATCATATGGACCTTATACCTAGAGCTAGTTTGCCTAACAAAGCAGCACACCAAATGACACCAATAGAAAATGCGGAGCTAAATAGACAAAATATAGGAATTGTTGAGGAAAGGATTGATCAGAGAAAGTTTAAGCCCATGTGCAGTATCTGTAGTACTAGCACCAAAGAAAGATGGAGAATGGAGAATGTGTACAAACTTGAGCAATCAATAAGATCACAGTTAAATATAGCTTTTCATTGCCAAGGATGGATGACATCATGGACTGTTTGAGTGGATCAAAGTATTTCACAAAGATAGACTTGAAGAGTGGATACCATCAAATCAAGATCAAAGAAGGAGATGAGTGGAAGACTACATTTAAGACAAATGAGGGATTGTATGAGTGGTTAGTGATGTCTTTTGGATTGACTAATGCACCAAGTACTTTCATGAGGTTGATGAATGATGTTTGGAAGAAATTCTTGGGTAAGTTTGTTATTGTATACTTGGATGATATTCTAATTTTCAGTAAGACAAAGGAAGAACATTTGTGGCATATTAGACAAGTATTGCAGAGGTTGAGAGAAGAGAAATTGTTGATAAACATCAAGAAATGTAGTTTCATAAAGGAAGAATTGCTATATTTGGGATTTGTGATTTCTGCAGAAGGATTGAAGATGGACCTTGAGAAAGTTAGAGCAATTGTTGAGTGGCCAACACCTATGAACATTGGAGAGGTAAGATCATTTCATGGATTAGCAAGTTTCTACCGGAAGTTCATTAGAAATTTCAGCACAGTATGCACACTAATGACAGAGACAATGAGAGGTGAGAAAAAAGACTTTAAGTGGACATCAGGAGCAGATAAGAGTTTTGAATTGTTGAAGAAGAAGGTGACAAAGCAACTAGTGTTAGCATTACTGGATTTTAACAAAGTATTTCAAGTAGATTGTGATGCCAGTGGAAATGCAATAGGAGTAGTGTTAAGTCAAGAAGGGAGACCAGTAGCATATTTTAGCGAGAAGTTGAATGATGCAACGAGAAGATATTCAGTTTATGACTAGGAGTTCTATGCCATAATTCAAGCTTTGAAGAAGTGGAGACATTACTTGTTGCCTAAAGAATTTGTGTTGTACACTGATCATCAAGCTTTGTAGTATTTGAATAGTTAAGGAAAATTGAATTAGAGACATATGAGATGGGTAGAGTTCATGTAGAGTTACACATTTGTATTGAAGCATAGGAGTGGAAAGTCAAACAAAGTTACAGATTCATTGAGCATAAGGAACCTGCTGATAGAGATGAGAATAGAAGTATTAGGTTTTGACAAATTGAAGCATATGTATGAAGAGGATCTTGATTTCGTAGAACCATGGAAAGCATGTAAAGAACCTGTTGTGACAGACATAAGTAAGTGGTAAGATTATTTCATTCATGAGGATATGTTGTTCAAAGGAAATCAATTGTGTATACCTAGGAGTTCAATGAGAGATAATTTGATCAAGGAGAAACATAGTGGTGGATTGGCAGAACATTTTGGGATTAACAAGACAGTAGCTTTGGTAAGTGAACATTATTTTTGGCCTCAGATATATAAGGATGCAAGCAAGTTTGTTCAGAGTTGTAGAGTTTGTCAAGTTGCAAAAGGGAGTAGTCAGAATACTGGTTTGTACAAATCTTTGACAGTACCAGAGAGACCTTGGGAAGATATAAGCATATATTTCATATTAAGTTTGCCAAGAACACATAGGGGATATGATTCTATATTGGTAGTAGTGGATAGATTTTCAAAGATGTCACATTTCATTCATTGTAAGAAGACAAATGATGCAGTACATGTTGCTGACCTATTTTTCAAGGAGATTGTGAGATTGCATGGATTACCTAAGACTATAGTTTCAGACAGAGATACAAGATTCATTAGATATTTTTGGAAGACATTGTGGAAGAAGATGAAGATAGACCTAAAGTTCAGTTCAACATTTCACCCATAGACAAATGGACAAACTAAAGTGGTAAATAGGAGTTTGGGTAACTTGTTGAGATGTTTGGTAGGAGATAAATCAGGAAATTGGGATCTAATTATACCACAAGTAGAGTTTGCATACAATAATTTAGTGAATAGGAGTACAGGGAAGACACCATTTGAAATTGTGACAGGAGTACAACCTAGAGGAGTTGCAGAGCTGAGAGACATCAATGTGGAGAATAAGAGTGCAGAGGCAGAAGAATTTGTAGGATACATGGAGACACTACATAACCAAGTCAGGAAGCATTTAGAGGAGATGAATAGAAAGTATAAGGAACAAGCAGATGACAAAAGGAGACAGAATTTTTAGTTGGAGATGAAGTAATGGTATATCTAAGAAAGGAGAGATTTCCAATGGGGACATACAACAAGATAAAGATGAAGAAGTTTGGACCATGTAAAATTCTTAAGAAGTTTGATTCAGGGAATGCATATGAAGTGGAGCTACTAGAGACATTTGGTATATCACCTATATTCAACATTGCAGACCTATATCAGTATCATGAGGGAGAGTCAAGTGACAGCACTGAAGATGGTTTGAAGAATCAGTTACCACAACAACAACCAGAGTAGATAGAGAACATCTTGGATAGTAGAGTTGGACACAGTACCAGAGGCAAGCAGTATAGAGAGTATTTGGTAAAGTGGAAAGGAAGATCGGAAGAAGATTCATCATGGATATCTCAGGTTGAGGTAGACCACCTTGGTTTTCCTCTAGCCCCAACAAAGTGAGGGACTCACTTTTTCAACAACCCCAGGTGTCTGATGCAGGAGTATCCTAGGTTGTAGAGCAATCTTGCATCAACCAAAAAATATTTGCATTCTTTTCTTTTTCTTTCATTTCAATTATGGTTCAGTGATTTGCAGTTTGACATTTTCTACTACATTTTTCTGCATTTTCATATCAGAACTCGCAGAGCAGGAATTATCTTCTATACCATGTCAGCTACATCATATCAAGATTTCAAGTGATTTGGATTTGTTTCCTAAGAGTTATCGCTATCAGAAGATCATCAACTTTCATAGAGTAGAGCATTCAGGTAGATAGTTGAGAGAAGGTTTGCGGAGCACTTCCGTGAATTGTGGAGCTAAATGGAACATCATACATGGCACATAAGGACTAGATATACCTTCAACCTTCCTTGAGGTCCACACCAAGTTTCATTCATTTGCGGAGCAATACCATGTGTTGTAGGCCGACCTACATGTTTCTACACGTTTCATCATTCATTGGAGATTGTAACCTCTGATGACCGACGTGGAGGATTTTATGAGCTTGAAGATGATATATATAGATCTCTTAGATGCACTAGGAAGTCAGTTAGCAATTATGATAGTTTAGATCAAGAATTTTATTCTGGGAGGCACTTCAATGCCATATCTTGCATATCTATTGTAACCCGGAAAGCAGGCCTATGAGTCCTTTGATTGTAGCCCACATGTTGCCGGCATATAAGACTTATAATTCTTTGATATATTAGGCATTTGAATATTCAATTGCATTCTATTTTTGTGTTGTTTCCGTTGTGTTTACTCTAGCTGCATGGCTTGAATAGTTCATTCTTTAGACCTTCCTATTGTGACTGCACCAAGTTTGAGAGAAAGAATGCAAGAAAAAAGAGCAATAGATAGTGGTTGATGAGGAAATTAAAAAAATCAAGAAGAGGACAGATGTATGCAATAGGTGTGAAGATTGTGAGGAACCACCAATTGAGAAAGAATATATGAAGAAGACATACTATTTGAGGAAAGATTGGAGAGTGAGTATAGTGATATAGTGAAGCAAAAGGTTGAGAATTAAGGACCACCAAAGTTTGGAATAGTCAATAAAAGGAGTTACATAATTAAAGGAAAATATGGTTGCCGAGGGAGAAGAATTAAGATGGTGGAATTTAGTAATAGACAAAAAGGGTGAAGAATTATTAAAAGGTCTAAGAGTATATGTGAGGATACAATTTCTAGGAAAGAAAATTGAATCTAAGTAGAATCTAAGTAGAACAGTGATGATGAAGTTTGTAGTAGCACACATAAGAAATGATGAGTTAGAAGGAAAGCAAAAGGCACTCTATGGAGTTGCAAAACTATAGTAAGAAAGAATTTGAATTGAATTAGGTATTACACATTAAGCACATACACCATTTTCCTTTGATCTGTTGATAGGCAAAAGGTTGAGAATTAAGGACCACCAAAGTTTGGAATAGTCAATAAAAGGAGTTACATAATTAAAGGAAAATATGGTTGCCGAGGGAGAAGAATTAAGATGGTGGAATTTAGTAATAGACAAAAAGGGTGAAGAATTATTAAAAGGTCTAAGTGTATATGTGAGGATACAATTTCTAGGAAAGAAAATTGAATCTAAGTAGAACAGTGATGATGAAGTTTGTAGTAGCACACATAAGAAATGATGAGTTAGAAGGAAAGCAAAAGGCACTCTATGGAGTTGCAAAACTATAGTAAGAAAGAATCTGAATTGAATTAGGTATTACACATTAAGCACATACACCATGAGGAAGAAGTGGATAGTTGTCAATGGGATTGGATAATTAACTATTGGAAAGGGGGATTGGATAATTAACTATCTAAATGGGTGTTTATTCAGTTAATTATGGAAGAAAGTTATTTAGTGATGTCCTAATTAGGGTTGAAACGGTGAGTGAACAATTTTAGGTGTCTACATTTTGCCCCTCTTTGAGATGGTGTTGTGAAGCAACATCATTTCAAAGAAAGATAAAACATAGTGTTGGGTTGGATAGAAGAAGATGGTAGGATTAGGGATGATGATGCCCTAGCCACTCAAAGAAACAGTGATGAGGAGGGCTGATGGTAGGGATGATGCCCCTTCAAAAGGGTAGATGGGTTTGGAGAACACAGGTGTGCTCTCGAAAGGATGAAGATGGCTAGATTAGAAAGAAGAGAGTGAAATTTAAATAAAAATGGATTGGAAGGATATGATAGGTTGGATGCAGGGGATTGGAGGAAAGGCTCGTGATGGAGGGATAAATGATTGGATGAAAGGATTGGGGGGAGAAGATGGATGGGGTGATAGTCATGCGTAATGCGATATTGTATTTTGAGCAATCTTATTTGATATGGCATGAGACGTTATGCACCAAGGTATAAGGAACTAGGGTGACAATGTGTCCCATGCATAAAAAGATGCCCCAACTCATCACAAGGTGTTTGACAACCTTGGTGAGTACTGTGATGAAACAACTTGATAAGGTCACAAGTAACCCTATGCCGTATAGCACCATGACAGGGAAGACCATGATACTGTTGTGGCAAATAGGTTATAAGGACTGATGCAGATGTAAGATAAAATGATAATGTACACACACAAGCAATCACACTTATACAAAATGATACAAAGACAAACATGATGTTGCCCTTAGTCAAGATGAAAAGTCAAAGATTGATGGATTGTGTTGTTGATGATAAGAACACGAGGATTGGGAACAATATATCCCGATGATGATAATGGATGTTTGATCAAGGCTTGTTGCAAGGCTGGGAACAAGACCAATGAATGTGATTGAATGATTTTGAATAGATTGCTAGCTTGAGATGATCATTGATTAGGATATTTTTGTGATTTTGGATTGTTTGGGAGATTTGGATCGCTGGGGAGATTGCTTTGGTTTGCATTTAGGTATCCTTTAGCTAGATACCAATGACAAGGGAAAATCCAGTCTAAAGACAAAGGATAATAGGATGACTTAGATAAGGTGATTGCATGATGGGGATTGGGACATGGATTCATGATGGATCGAGGATTTAGGATAGAAGGATGGATAGGATATATGGATAGAGGATTTAGGATAGAAGGATAGATAGGGGGTTCAAATGTTATCTCCAAAGACTATGTTGCATAGGAATAGGATGACCCACTCTAGATCTATCATTCATGATGAGGCAGTGGGGGGAGATGGATGTTTGTAGGATATGCTACGAATTGAGATACGCCAAGAGGTGTCCAAAGCATGTTTTGAATATTTTTCCCCTATCCTTATCAGGATCAAAAGAGGGAAGGGAATATGGATGGGAAGACAATATAATAAATAGGGATATATAGGGGATATGATGGATGGGAGATGATAGGAGTATGTGTAGTCAATGGATGGGAGTGATAGGGTAGGTGAGACTTTCCCCCAAGTGTAGGGTGAAAATGGATGGGGGATTATACATGATGCCCATGAGAGGTTTTCATCATGGTACTTGCCCAAGGTGCTACAAGAAGTGGTTTTCACCGTTACACAATTTTTTCTCTTTACTTTTTTTTCTTTTAATTTTTTGATATTTGGATGGGATGGATCGATAGGTGGAGAAAGGGGTTTGGAGGAGGATGGGGACTCAAGCATCTATTTCCATATCAAGGTGGTAGTGTCCCATTGTGGATGGATGTGGCACATAGACCATGTTGATTGTTATTGCATGCGTGGATGTTGGTTGATGGACAAGGTGATTGTGCGGAGGGAAGATGGAATGGATGGAATAGATGGATGAAGTATGGATGGAAGGTGAATGAAGGATGGATGGATTATGTGAAAGCATGGATCATAGGAATGTGTTGGGGAAGATATATTGGATGGTGGGGATAGGATGGCGGGATAGATGCATGGGGGAATGTTGTGGGGTCGAGGGGAACTAGGACTAACGTTTGCACACACCATGACAGATTTTGAAGTTTTTGATTTTGATGGGGTGTGGGGAGTAATAGGGATTTTGGATTCATGATGGGTTTTTGATTATGGGATTGTGATGGGGTGTTGTGGGATTGCCAATTCAGGGATTTAGGGACCCAAATGGACTTATAATTTTTAAATTTTTTTGATTGCGTGCAGGATGGGGGAGAGGGATTTTAGGATTTGTGGATGGAGTGGAATTTGGATGCTTCACTTGGATTTATCATTTTTTTTTCTTGCGGACCGACATCATTTTTATTTTTTCTTCTGGAGGTGTGGGTTTTTGAAGCCTTTTAGACGGATTTTGTGTATCAATGCCCAGTAACTTGATAGCTCTTAGGTGCTTGTGGATTTTTTTGTTTTACGTGTGGAGGCATCCAAAGTATTATTTTTGAATGCCATGGGTTTGGAGGTAGATTTTTTGTTAAACAATGTGTGCACTTGTTGGTCATGATTAGGGATTTTGGGGGATAGGGATTTAGAGATATGAGATTTATGGATGGGGGTGTTGAGGTTGGGTGGATTAGGGGAATTGAGGATGGGGGTATTAGGGGTTGGGAAGAGGGGAGGAAGAGTGGATTTTAGGATGGGTCAACATTTGGAGTTAGGGATGAAATAAAATGGAGAGATAGTGGTATACTTTTTGTGGGTGTATGATGATGGAGGGGGATAGCAACAAATGGTTTGGAAGCATGACGAAGGGCACATATGGTGGAAGAATTTGCCTTAGGAGGCATGAAGGTGGTACCAACATTTTTGGATTATTTACCTTGGGATATGTAACCAAGGCCATGCATATGCAGATGCATTTTGACATGGATGCACTCCAATATTCCTTGTTCATGAAGGCCTAAGCCTATGCCTTGATCATTCATATTTTGGAGCATGTGATTGGTGATGGGATATTTGTTGTTTTGGACACAAGACGTGAGTCCATTATTAGATGGGGGAGAATGAGTGGTGGATAGAAGTTATTCCTCTCCTAAGAGAGAACCACCACATATGAAGGTGTTGGGACTAAGAGGATATGATGATAGATTTGGGATGGGGTTGATAGGAGGTGGCAAAGGGTTAATGGGAGATGACAAAGGATCAATAGGGGATGATGGGGGATCAATAGGATATGGTGTGGGATCGGGAAAGGGATGGGTTTGGATGCTTGGATCTTGATTGGGATGGGGGTTGGATGTTTCCACATGCTTTGGACTAGGCTCTTGACATAGCTAAATTTTCATGGATGGTGTGATGGGGGAGGAGTGTTTAACTTCATTTGGCATTTGAATAGATTCCTTAGATCCCAGGGTGGATGGAGGAATGAGGGATGTGTAGGATAGGACTTTGGATAGGAAGGAGGAAGGGGATGGTGTGGTTTTGATAGGTGTTAGGTGGGTGAGGGTGTCATCAATGACACATTTGGGTGATTTTGGATGAGTTGGATGGCATGACTCCTCAAGTTTGTTTTTGTGATTTTTCTCTAGATCCTTACCTAGGAGTCCTTAGAGAAAACTTGAGAAGGATGATTTGGATTTAGTGAGAGAATTGGATGGTAGATTGGATGGTGGGGATGGTTGATTGTGAGATGGTGGATTTGGATAAGCGAGATAGGGATATGGTTGATAAGGAGATGAAGGAGTTGGATAAGAGGTGGAGGTAATGATGACTTCATATGAGAATGGATGTTGGGATATGGATGGGGGATAGAACGGATTTCCCTTGTCAAGGGTAGTGTAAGGGTGACCATAAGGTATGCAATTAGGTATGAGGGCATAGCTTGTGCTAGCCAATGCATGGTCATAAGGTGCATGCATGTTTATATATGGCAGAACTTACTTTCAATGATTTCATCAAGGTTTTTAATTTCATCTTGGTCAACAAGACTATCATCATCATCGAAGTTGTAAGATGGATTCATGATTTGGGCTTGGATTTGGGATGATGTGATGTAGGATGAATTGATGATTTTGACTAGGATTTTGGATTAGAGGGGGTTGATTTTATTGGATTGATTGATTTGGATTGATCAAGGTCAAGGATGCAACACACTTGATACTAGGATGGATTTGATTTAATTTGATTAATTAAAGTCAATGATGTAGGAAACTTGATCTTGGTTGGATTTGGATTGGTTGGGGTTGAATTGCATTAGGCCTAAGGCCCTTTGATGGTTGGATTGGGTTGGATTTGATTAGGCCAAGGGCCCTTTGATGTTTATTGACGGGATGGGGGAGATTTGGCTTGTTTTGACAAAGGCACTCCAGTAGCATACAAAGGTGCTTGTCTAGGACAAAGGTCCCTATCTACCCTACATAGGTTCTTGATCATGCACAGGGGCACTTGTTTGTGAAAATAGGGATTATAGAGGCGCTTGTTTATGAAACATGGCCTCAAAGTGGATGTTAGGGCTTGAATTTGATGGGTTTTGATGGAATTGAAGGGTAATGATTAAGGATTAGGTATAGGACCCTTGTATTATGATTTGGAGGAAAAAAAGATTACGTTTAGATGAAATTAAATGGACTATGATAAGGATTCATAGAACGTTGAAGGGGTCAAGTCCTTAACCAAATTTTGATTTTCAAGGGATGATTTTTGATTAAGGATTGGGATTGGATGTTGATTAGGGATGGATAGATGGATAATGGATAATTGATTTGGGATGAGGGATGATTGGATTAGATTGGTATTTTGGGTGAAATGGTTATGGGGATAAGGGGATAAGATTAGGATGATAATGATGAATTGGGTTAAGCTCAATGATGGGATTATGATTAGGGATAATGGATTGGATTAGGATATGATAGAATGATTAGGATTATGGAAAGGATAATGGATGAGATGATTGGGAATGCTTATATGGGATAATTATGGGATTAAGGGATAAGTGGATAAGGTGATTAGGATTAGTTAGTGGATAATGTATAGGATTTGATTAGGTTTAGGATAGATGATGAAATTGGATGAGGAGGATGGATTATGATGTGGATTAAAGAAGAATGGATTAGGTGAATAATGGATTGGATTAGGGACGAAGATGATTAGGATTGGAAGATGGAATTGGATTAAGGAAAGTGGATTATGATGTGGATTAAGGATAAGTGATTAGAATGATGGAGGATTTGATTAAGCTCAATGATGGGATTAATTAGGATAATGATGGAAGGTGATTAGGTGGATAAGATGGATTAGGATTAGGATCCAATGATAATGGATTGGGATTGGATGATTTGGAGATAATTGGGATGATTAGGAGGAAGTTGGATTGGGTATGATTAAGATAAGGTGGATAATTTGGATTTGGTTGAAGATGGATGATTAGAAGGTGATTAGAGATAGCTTGACCTTGGGCAATTGCAAACAATAAATTCACACACAAGTAGAAGTTTGAAAAAAGATTTTGATTTTGGTTTAAGGGAGTGCATGAGTTTTGATAATGAAGACACACCAAGCACAATAACACCCTAGATTTTTCAAGTGGTAGTATCAATCCTTGTGGGCCCACAAATATGCTATTTATGAAGTGATTGATAGAGAGGGAATGCAAGGTCATGTACCACCTATGCACCCCTTAACTTGGAGACCAAAGCCTTTCCCAAAGTGAGTTTTATCTCCCCACTATGAAAGCATGATGTGAGTAACTTTTTGGGCCTAACAGGCTTACAATGCACCACAAGGATGGATGGTCGAAAGGTCTTATACTAGGATGTACAAGGCCTCTAAGGATGTCCCCAATATATGCGAGGTACGCGGGACCAAAGTCCATGAGATGAGGGGTATATCTAATGGCGTAGTACGAGAGTGTAACCCACTCTCCACTTTGCATGGTATAAAGTTCTTGCAAGCTTAGCCTAAGCGACAAATGTCTCCCAATGGGAGCCTTTCGATTCTCTCCCAAATTTGTATACCTCACCAAAAAACATGGGTTTTGGTCATCCCCTTGGTTATGAAATCCAAGGTAGGCCTACTAGAAGAAAGAAACTTAGGTTCTTTTTATCTCCAAGATCACGAAATGGAGCGAGGAGAGAGCATACACACACTAGGTTCTTGGGATTGATCAATGATAAACAAGATTAGATCAAGTCAAATTTTTTGAACTCCAAGATCGCCAAATAACACGAGGAGAGAGCATACACTTTGGCTTGATATCAAACAAGGCAACAATGTTCATTAACCTATTATAAAATAAATGTTCCTAATTTAGTGCAAAAAAGATAGGCCCTTCCACAAGCATGCTACAAGTACATGTTAGTAGTTGATTTTCTTGTTTTGGACCAATGATGGCTGCACAAAAAGTTGTTAGAAAATTAGGCATATAATGATTAGATTCAAAGGTTAAATGGCACAAATCCCAAGATAAATGATTAAATTTTTCAACATTTATAGAGGCGCTTGTTTACATACATAGGCGCTTAGATATAAAACAATCTGAAAACATGATATTTTGATGAAAAAATGACTTTAAGTGATTTTAGGAAATTTGAGTAGTGTTTCTCTTTGTAAAAGTTACCCCTTGTCAAAAAATTGAAAGTTAGGCACCCCAAATTTGATAAAAATGTGATTTAAAAGCCCCAAATACACAGGCGTTTAGTTATCTTGCACTTGTGTTTAGTTTTTATGGAGGTAATTAGATATGAAAAGGGTTGGAAAAACTTGAGTTTGGGCTACAAAAAAGATGATTAGAGGTAAAAAAAGGGTTAGGATCATGATAAAAATTTTAGTACATGAAAACCCTGCAAAATAACTTGATTAGACCTCAAAAAAGTTAATTTTAAGCCCAAAAATGAAGGATGGAAGATTTGGGATGTCAGCTTCACACAAGGGCACTTAAACACCCTACACAAGCACTCATGTAAGAGAAAGGAACTCAGATATGTACAGGGGTGCTTAGAAAGGTGATGGAGGCACTCAGGTGTGATTTTTAGCCCAAAAAAGTGCTACGGAGGGTGCTAAAATAGGCCATTGAGGCGCTCAAATAGACCCTGCAAGCTATAAGAGGCTTCAAACCACTAAAAGGATGTTAGATAAAGATCAAGGGGTCCCACCGGGTTTGCTAAAATGTGTACATATAGAAAATGAACATAAAATAGAACAAACTAAGCCAATATTAGCCTATTCTACTTATAATCTAATGCAAGCTCTGATAGAGCTAATAAGAAATGCATGCATATAATGAAGTTACAAAGCCAATTACATACACAATCCTTGCTTGTTTTGGATTTGCTATTGATGTTGATATTTTGGTTGCTCCTCAATGTGACAACATAACCTTGCATAACATGGAGACTTGAAAATAACTTGGTTGATGTTGAATTTATAGATTTTTGGGATGATGGATGGAGGGCTAGGATTGATTTGGAAGATCAATGGTTGAAGATTGTTGAGAGGATTGGATTGATGAGAGGCCACCAAGTGGCATGATATGATTGAAGGATAAAGGTTGTCCTTGGATCAAGGAAAGATCAAGGGTGGAGGATGGCCTTGGATAAAGTGGATGGAGAGGATCAAAGGAGGACAAAAGGACCTTTTGTACAAAGGACTTGCCCATCCCTTTGTAAGAGACTCATGTGGTCTTGTTCAAAAGCCCATGCCTTTGTACATGTTTGAAGATGTGAGGGGTTTGAATGGGTTAATAAAGGATTTGGAATGTGCAAGCATGTGATTAAGTTGGTTAGGTGGATTAGTCAACTTAACCAAAAGTGTACAAAATAAGGAATTAAATAAATAGAAATATTTATTTAATTTTTGGATGAGGAATGTGTGAGGCCCACCCTTGTGCGATAGGTTTAGTTGCACTATTGGACTTAATTGTATTGCTTTACCTAGGCTTAGGATTTGGTATATGGTATTGTGACCTTACCCAAGAGGCAATATGGTGTTGTGGATCTATTTATAATGTAGTTGTGTTTGATTTGAGTATGCGTAGGAGATGTATGCCTTAGTTCAGATTGATTGTATATCACTCGATTGTTCTTGAAAATGATCCTTAGTGAAATTGCTGTTAGGACACCTTTATTACACCTCCTAATTTGACCTTTGAGACTTGTATCTATGGATTATATTTTGACACTAGACATTATTGGGAATTGTTGATCCCATCCATTAGACTTTCGATGGCATTATTTTTGTGATTTGAGTAGATAGATGTGTTGTTATATTATTGATGAGGTATCTATATATGCTTAGGTTATATGTTGCTTCTATGAAGATGAATGTCTTGAATTACTTGATGCAATTGAATTTATAGGATGAGCTAATTTGAGTCGATAGACTACTATATTGATTTACGATTTCATGATCAAGATTGTGTTGTTGGAAAGTAAATTGATTTGGGAATATAGTGAATTTTACCATGTGTTATGGAAGTAACCTAATTGAATGTATGAACTTGTGCAACCTTGTGTGTGTAATTTGAATTTCTTTGGCTATGATATGCATTGGACTATTGATGTGTGTAAGTGTGCAGGGTATTTCCATGGCCAATGGAAACCAGAGGTCTCACAAGTAACCCTAGGAATTATCCCCGTGATGACAACCTAGTCCCTAAGGTGGACAAAAATTATATGTTGTTTGAGCATGAATGTATTGTGTTATTAATTTATTTTGGTTTATTTGAGTCTCCTAAGGTTGACTTAGGATGACGTGGATGATGAGTGTCATCCATGTGTCCATTTTCGTTCATGAGTTTTAGGGGCTTTTTAAATGATGATTTGTGAGCTTTTTTATGTTAATTTCATGTGTTTAAGGGTCCTAGGTCAAGTACCTATGGGTTAGGTACCTTACAGACCTCAAATCATGAGTTTTAACTTAGATTTGACCACTCTATTTGACCATGGCAGTTAGGTGGCGAGATTAGGGTTTTGGGAAGAGGGTTAGGTGACTTGTCACATCCAAATCCCACAACCCTAGGTTCATGTAAGGGCTTGGAGGAATCCCAAGGGTCTCACATGTGTGAGCACACATTGTAAGAGCCTTTGGGAAGAGAACCCCAAGTACTTCCCTTTTCCCCATGTCTCACACGTGTGAGGAGAAGTGTGGAGAGATGTGCTCTCGATGAGGAATGAGAGGATGGCAAGCGTCACCTCCCTACTCCTCAATATCTCACACATGTGGGGATTTGGGATTGAGAGAGTGAATGAGAAGGTGACAAGTGTCACCTCCTCACTCATGGGGATGGTTTTTAGAGACCTATTTATCTCCCTCTTGTTGAGATTAGAGGGGTTCTTTCTTTTGGTTTTTGGAGTTGGATTTTGGGAAGGATCTTTGGCTTGGAAGGGAGATTGAACTAAGGATATTTAGAGTTGGATCTTGGAAGGCTTCACCAACTACCTCCTTTCACTTGAGACTTGAGAGGTAGGCTCTCAAGGCTTCAAGATCTTCTTGCTTTTGCATTTTATTTCATGTATGTTTTTGACATGTTTATGTGCTTGGCTTATGTGTTTTTCTTTGTGTGTTGTGAAGGGTTAAAGGGTTGTTGGAGTGAGCTCTCTATGTGAGAGAGCTCACCTTGAATAGGATGAGATAGGAGTGAACCTCCTTGAGGAAAGCCACTCCTTGATGAGGAGATTTGGTAGGCTTTGACCTTGTTTTTGGGAGATCTTGGTATGAGTTTGGATGGCATGAGTGCCTTGGATTTTTGGAGCCGTAAGTTTGTTTATTTGATAGGAAGAGGCTATGAGGTTTGGAGAAATGAGATTGGGTTATATGATTCTTGATGTTCTTTCCCCTTGATTGAGTGAAGTACACTCTCTCTCCCTTGAAATCCATATTCATGGATCTTGTTGTTAAGAACCCTTGGGTTGTGTGTTAATGTGTTTGTTATGAGTGTGCTTGGAATCCCTTATGTGTGTGTATAAGACCGGGTTCTTGTGGGCCTCCTAGCTTGGGGGATGGCTTGCAATCAAGCCTAAGGATGAGAGGTGAGCTTCCCTTGGCCATGGGAAGAGTTTTATTGTCTTGCAAGCTTTCTTGGCTCTATGGAGAGGGACTATGAGAGAGGCCTTTTTAAGGTGGTTTGTGGTTTTGAGAAAGTTATAGTTTGTATGGCAATGTAAATGTCTTGGCTCATTGAGCTTGTAAATGGTTGGATGTATGAGAGAGCAAATCTCTCTCTTGGGAAATCCCATGTGTTGTAATAGTTCCTTTGTAATATGTATTTGTCTCAAAAAGGACAATGAATATTAGAAGCATTATTTTTCATACCTTGGTTATATCTTTGAGAACCGAAATACTTGGTTTAATGTTCTCTCTCTCTCTCTCATACATGCTATCTAGTGTTTTTTGTCTACCATAAAAGAAAAAGATAGGACTCAACCTCCTTTGCATGTTAAATAAATGGTTGTTTAAGTTTAATAAAGTTGGATCTATATAATGTAGAAAAATATATTTTTACATATATGTGTTTTACCCTTGCACTCTCTATGTTTATCAATTATATATATGATTTGGTCATTCTCTGTTTTTATAAAAGAAAAAAAATAGAGACAAGAAAGATATATATATATATATAATTATTAACTTGTTATAAATATTAAAGTTAGGGCGAAATGTTAGAAGAGAGATTTTGTTTTGAATCACTATTATTTTTGTTAAATTTCTTTAAATCTTTTTCCTAAGTTTATCGCTATTGGTTTGGGGGGGAAGGGATGGCAGGGTTGAGCCCTATCCACCCTCCCTTGTGGGCCTTGGGGCCGGGGTCGGGGACCCCGTCCCCATAGAGCCTGTGGGCTCAGTGGGGTAGGAACCCCCACTCCCGGGCCCCCCACAGGCCGGCGGCCATGTAGACCAATGGTCTGTGGTGGCCATGCCACCTCCGCACAACCTAAACCCTCCATTTATTATTAAACTCTGCGTTTTTTTATTTAAAACTTTTTGTGGTTATTTCGCTGGTCACCCTTCTGTATTTACCTTCGATCTACAATATATATGTATATATATTTAGTCCAATCTTTGTATATATACAATATATATAAAATTCAAGCCCTTCTCTTATATCAACAAATTATATATATATATATATATATATATATATATATATATATATATATATATATATATATATATATATATATATATATATATATATATATATATATATATATATATGAAGAATATATATATATATTGCCTTTGTTAATATCTCTCTTAAATGCATTTTTATTTCAAACTACTTTTGGAGGGAAACAAATTCAAACTTTTAGTAAACTAAGACATTTGGAAATTTAAAACTTAGAAACATTGAAAAAATAGAAACATTAGAAAACTATAGACTTGGGAGAAATAATCAACCATGAGGGAAGAGATTTCTCTTTTCATTTCTCCTCCAACCTGCAAACAAGAATATTAGCTTTTGAGTGAAATGAGAAACGCTAATCTTTTATAAACTTGTTTTAGGGTTGAGTGTGTTGCCCTAATGTTTAGGGTGTGTTAAATAGTTCTTAAACCCTCTTTGCTTCCCCAAAACTCACTTAAGTGAAAATTAGTTTTATTGTATAGTTCTATAGTTTTGATTTTGATTTATTGCATTTTGATTTAGATTGCTCCCTAGTTCACTTGTAAAGTTATGCTGTCAAAATTTGGAAAATTAGTTGCCCGAGTAATGTTAAATTGTCAAATTTTTTGGAGACCTGATAGTTGGATCAGGGTTTTAAATGGGCATTTGAGTTAGTTATATTTATGGCAAATTTTATTGTAACGGTTAAATGTTATTTTTGTATAGTTGATTTAAAGGTTTCCCATTTTAATTTAGTATAGTTAGATTTTTTGAAAGGTTTTAAATTTAATTTATTTCAATAATTAGGTGATTGGTGTTGGATTAGATTAGATTATAGTTTTATTTTCTTCTGCATTATAGATTAATTTAATTGATTATTTTAGTTTTAGGATTAGGGTTTCGACCTTTAAAATTTGGAAAATTAGTTGCCCGAGTAATGTTAAATTGTCAATTTTTTTGGAGACCTGATAGTTGGATCAGGGTTTTAAATGGGCATTTGAGTTAGTTATATTTATGGCAAATTTTATTGTAACGGTTAAATGTTATTTTTGTATAGTTGATTTAAAGGTTTCCCATTTTAATTTAGTATAGTTAGATTTTTTGAAAGGCTTTAAATTTAATTTATTTCAATAATTAGGTGATTGGTGTTGGATTAGATTAGATTATAGTTTTATTTTCTTCTGCATTATAGATTAATTTAATTGATTATTTTAGTTTTAGGATTAGGGTTTCGACTTAAAGGTCGAAACCGGTTTTCTCATTCTCACCTAGGAAACCCTAGGGTCGGTTTCTCGATGGAGGCCTTCCCTCATGGTGATGCTTGTTGCAACGCCCAAACCTAGTAGGTTAACCCCCATATCTAAGGGATGCGAAAGACGTTTCACACTTTCTTGACTTCTTATATTTTCTACCTCGCTTTCATGCGGCGTGCTTAACGCTAGTTGCACATGCGACAACATTAAGTACGTATACCGTCGAGCATACATGTTGCATGTGAGGGGGTTTTAGCGTCGAGTTAGAAAATTTTTGTTAGTTCGGTTTTCATGTCCACGTTTAAAATGTGGGCATGATAGAATGGGGATATTTGATAAATGGATATTTGATAAATGGATATTTGATAAATGTTAGACTACTGAAAATGATTGATTAGTTGAATAAATGATTAAATTTATTCAATTAATGCTAGGAGATTGTATGGATGAATAGTGATAAAATATTATTTAATCACATGGATCTAGGAGATTGTATGGATGAATAGTGATAAAATATTATTTAATCAGGGGGATTTGATAATTAACTATCTAAATGTGTGTTTATTCAGTTAATTATCTAGAAGAAAGTGGTTTAGTGATGTCCTGATTATGGTTGAAGCAGTGAGTGGACAATTTTAGGTGTCTACAACTATAGTAGGACATGAGTATGTTTCCTTATAAGTAAATTTAGTCTTTAGTCAATTTAAAGAGTTTAAGGCTCTTGTGGAAAATTAGATTGGTAAAAAGATTGAGTGTTTGAGGATCGACAATGGTGATGATTTTTGTTTGGCAAATTTTGATAGGTTTTGTAAAGATCATGGAATAGAAAGGCACAAGATAACTCTATATACCCCTTAGTAGAATGGAGTTGTAGAAAGAATGAACATAGTGCTGATGGAGAGGGCTAGGAGTATGCTTAGTGGAGTTGTCCTAGAACAAAATTTTGGGTAGAAGTAGTTGCCACAACTTGTTATCCGGTTAACATGTCTCATACATCAACTCTTGTTGATAAGACACCTATGGAGGTGTGGTTAGGAAAAAGCCCCCATTGATACATCTTTGAGTTTTTGGTTGTGAGACATACGAACATGTTCCTAGGGAGAAGTAGTCAAAGTTAGGGAACAAGGCTGTAAAATGTATCTCCATCAGCTATGGTGTTGTGTTAAAGGGTACAAGCTTTGGGATTTTGTGGTTGAGAGAGTTTTGTAGAGCAGAAGTGTTATCTTTAGAGAAGTCAAGCCTTCTTCCATAGTATTGCAACTAGAGAAGGATGGAAAGAAATATGTGGCTCAATTAACCCCAAAGACTGACAAGGTTGAACTAGAAGCTCATGAAGGACATGAAGAGGAGGAGAGCTTAGATAGTTCAGAGAGTTTTGAAGAAGAGACAAAACCTCCACCTCAGTCATTGAGGAAGTCCAATCAGAAAAAATAACCATACAGGCATACTCCTAATTGGAGATGTATTTTTGCTTTGTTTACTAATAGTAATGAGCCTAGGATTGTAAAGGAGGCTATGGGTATAAATGATGTAGATTCCTAGAATGTGGCCATGGAAGAAGAGATGTCTGTGTTAAAAAATGATACATGGGATCCAGTACTTTTGCCTGATGGATGTAAATGGGTGTTTAAGAAGAAAATTGGTTCAGATGGTAGTGTTGAGAAGTACAAGGCAAGATTTGTTGCAAATGGTTATTTCCAAGTTGATGGAATTGAATATGGTTATATTTTCTCTCCAGTTGCTAAGTTGACATCTATTCAATTTCTATTATCACTTCTTGCAGCGTATGATCTTGAGATTGAACAAATGGATGTGAAGACAACTTTTCTTCATGGTGATTTGGACGAAGAGATTTATATGGAATAGACGAAACACTACATTGAGAAAGGTAAAGAACATTTGGTTTGTAAGTTGAATAAAATTTTGTATGGTCTTAAGTAATCTTTTAGGATGTGGTACCAAAATTTTGATTCCTTTGTGTTAAGTTTGGATTTATGAGATCTAAATCAGATCATTATATCTATTATAAGATGTACAATGATCATAGTCTCATTATTGCATTATATGTTGATGATATATTATTTTTTGGTAATGAGAAGTGTATGATTTGTGAATTGAAGTCTCAGCTTTCAGCATAGTTTAAAATAAAATACTTAAGGACAACTAGGTACATCTTAGGTATGGAAATCAAAAGAGATAGAGCTAACATAAAGCCTTGGTTGGGCTAGAGTAAGTATTTGAACTCAATGTTGGAGAGATTCAACATGTCAACTTGGATGCCATTGTGTGTTTCTGTTATGATGGAGACAAAGTTATCAATTGAGTGTTAGATTCAGGACAGATAACTGAGAGGCGGGGGGGTGAATCAGTTGTCCAAAACTTTCTTCCAATAAAATATTTAAATCCACTTTGTAATTCAGTAGCATAATAATAAATCAATCATGAAACATAATGCATTAAATCAAGAGCAGAAACACATCAACACATAAGACACTAAGATTTTGACGTGGAAAACCCGGTTAAGGGAAAAACCACGGGGTGATTAACCCAAGATTGTATTCCTTGTTAGAAGAATAGAAGGAACAAAATGGCACATGCTAATTAGGGCTTACTGCCTGAGCACACTGCTCACAAGAGGCCCATTGGCTACAAGAGACACACTGTCTACAAAATAATAAGTATCACATACTTGAACTGGAGAATAGCATCTTCACCATGCTTGAGTCAGTTCCATTTAAGCCCAATACTTTTGCTCTTCTTTTCACTCTCCTCTTCGCTACAACACACTCATCTTCACAAGATCACTTTGAAATGACTTTACAATTCCTTATTTATACAAGACATCGACTTAGGAATAATCATATAAGTTGGCAAACATTACAGAGCAAATACATAAATACATCATGACTAATTGCAAAAGACTTCACGCAAAACAACACACTATCAGCCACACAGATTTGAGACTTCAATCTTCTTCTAGGAACACGCCAATCTTCACATAACATCTTCAAGATCATCCGCATGATGTGTAACTCATCCGGTCGGCCAGAATTAGGAAGAACACCATCATCCGGTAATAATTCTTCAATTGCGAGCTCAAACTCCAATGCGGACCACCAACACAAACTAGACATGATCCAAAGACCTCCACAAGCTTGCCTGAATCACTAGGAACGTCCACACTATATCTGCTTACTGAAATCCTTATCTCCTTCATCCAGAACCTCAAGAACACAGTCTATCATCACTGTCACAATGGAGTAGATGCTTGCGGACCTCCAGACCATGAACTGATTGAGTTGTCAATTCATATTGACTTCCTAAACATTCCCTTAAATCTGTAGAACAAGATATTGCATTTCTGGATCTCACCGGACCTATCTGTGTCACTCTGTCACCTCTGAACACCTGCCGGAACCAGTTTTACTTGAGTAGCCACAACTTCTTCAGATCTTTATGGGGACCTCTAAAATCTTTACTGGATCACCTTAAGACACATATCTACAAACCCTTTGATGCGCATCCTCTGATCTTCATCTTAGCTAGGATCTTTAGCTTACTGTCTTCACTGTTCTTCTCTGTTCCTAATTAGGACTAATTTTCTCAATATCCTCAGCACATAGCTCATCCAATCCTTATCATCAATGCAACAGGAGTATGTTGACATCAATGACAACACCAGTTAGGCCCATACTTGCAACATTGAGGATTGTCTAAATTCTCCTAATGAGATGGAGGATATGCGTATAGTACCTTATGCTAGTGTTGTTGGACGTTTGATGTATGTCATGGCCTATACAAGACTAGACATTGCCCAACCAGTGAAAGTCCTTAGTTATTTTATGGCTAATCTTGGACAGGTACATTGGGATGTTGTGAAGAGGGTCTTCAGATATTTGTGAGGTACTTTTGAGTATTCCATTTGTTATCATGGTTATCCTATAGGGACCTAACATTTAGTGTATATTCATGGATATATGGATTCTAATTGGGCTAGTGATATTGATAGTAGGAGATCCACCAGTGGATATGTTTTCACTATATTTGGTGGTGTAATCAATTGAATGAGTAAGTGACAAGTTGTGGTCACTTTGTCCACTACAGAAGCAAAGTACATGGTAACTACTTATGCTTGTAAGGAAGCCATCTGAAAGAGATTGTGTTCAGATGTTGGGCTAGATGTAGGAGCCATTCATTGTGACAATCAGAGTGCCATATGTCTGGAAATGAACCCGACCTTTCATGCAAGGATGAATCACATTGATGTCCAATATTGTTTTGATCATAATAGAGGATGGAAGGGTGATGTTGGAGAAGGTTGATACTTTGATGAATGTTGTCAATTTATTGACAAATCTAGTGAGCATAAACAAGTTTAGGTGGTGTAGTGAGTCTTTGGGCCTCTTGGCCCTTAGTAATTAGTTTTCAGTGTTGGTAAGTTTCCCCTTTGCTCTTGCAGGTGGGAGAATGTAAGGAAATGTGTCTCAACCTTGCACCTAATGTTAAGATTATAATATGGCTATTGGGTTTCAAGAGACTCTCTTAGTACAATGTAGCCTAAACGGATTAGGATGTTTGGCCATTGAAAATAGACTTCCACTAGCATTCACCCTCCCACCTCAATGTGTTGGCACCGTCAATTCGATCACATGAGGTCTGGAAGAAAAAATATGGCTATTGGCTCTTAAGAGAGCCTCTCATCCCAATGTACCCTAGAAGGATTGGGATGCTTGGCTACTAAAAAGAGACCTCCACCAACATGCACCCACCCACCTTGACGTGTTGAAGCCATCAACTCGATTCCATGAGGTGCAGAAGAAAAAACATGGCTATTGGCTATTAAAAGACTCTTTCGGTCCATTGTATCTTGGAAGGATCAAGATGCTTGGTTAATGAAAAGAGACATCCACTAGCATTCACTTACCCACTATGATGTGTTGGCATTGTTCATTCGGTCTCATGTGGTGCAAAACAAAAAATATGGCTATTGACTCTTAAGAGACTCTCTCATTCTAATGTATCCTGGAAGGATCCAGATGCTTGGCCACAAAAAGGAGACCTCCACTGACATTCACCCACCCATTTCGATGTGTTGGCATTATTGGTTTGGTCCCACAAAGTTCAGAAGAAAAATATGGCTATTAGCTTTTAAGAGACTCTCTCGATCCAATGTATAGCCCAAAAGGATAATGACTATTTGGCCATAGAAAAGAGACATCTAATAGCATTCACCCACCTACACTGACGCATTAGCACTATTAGTTTGATCCCACGAGGTGCAAAAGAAAAAAAATATGGCTATTGGCTTTTAAGAGACTCTCAGTCCAATGTAGCCCAGAAGGATTGGGATGCTTGGTCACTAAAAGGAGACCTCCACTAGCATTCATTCACCTACCCTAATGTGTTAACATTATTAGTTTGGTCCCAGGGGTTATAGAATGTAAAATTTCACTCCTTGCACTCTTCCATTAAAGAAAATTGAAGCATATTGCAACATTATGTTTGTTACCACCATGAGCAAATGAATTTGAGTTAGAAAAAGTTGAGGTAGGTATTTGTAGGTGGACCTAATATCCACCTATACGTGTAAACATGACAATTTTAGGATCCACGGTTTGAGAGAATAGTCAGGATAAATTTTGGCACCTTTTAGGTCTTAGGGCTCCTAAGAGACTCTCAGTTCAATGTAGCCCAGAAGGATCAGGATGCTTGGCCATCAAAAAGAGACCTCCACTAGTATTCATCCACCCACCTCGATATGTTGACACCATCAGTTTGGTCCCAAGAGGTGCAGAATGCAAAATTTCACTCCTAGCACCCTTTCATCAAACAAATCTAAAGTATTTTACAACATTACATTTGTTGCCACCATAGACAATTGAACTATAGTTGTAAAAAATTGAGGTAGGTATTTATAGGTGGACTTGATATTTACCTATACATGTAAATAAGACGGTCCTAGGTGCCACAATTTGAGAGAATAACAGGGCCAAAGTTGGGCACCTTTTTAGTCTTAGGGCTCTTAAGAGACTCTCTTGATCCAATGTAGCTTGGAAGGATCAAGATGCTTGGCCACTAAAAATATACCTCCACTAGTAGTCACACACCCATCATAATGTGTTGGCACAATCCATTTAGTCCTAGGAGGTGTCAAATATAAAATTTCACTCTTAGCACACTTTCACTTAATGAAATTGAAGCATTTTGCAACATTGCATTCGTTGCCACTGCAGCCAAATTAATTTGAGTTAGCAAAAATTAAGGTAGGTATTTATAGGTAGACTTGACATCCACTTGCACATGTAAATGAGATATTCCTAGGTGGCACGATTTGGGAGAACAATAGGGCCAAATTTGACATCTTTTTGGTCTTAGGGCTTTTAAGAGATTCTCTTAGTCTATTGTAGCCCAAAAGGATCAAGATGCTTGTCCATTGAAAAGAGACCTCCAATAGCATTAACCTTTCCACCCTAATATGTTGGTATTGCCAGTTCAGTCCCAAGAGGTACGAAATATATAATTTCATTTCTAGCACCCTTTCACTGAATGAAACTGAAGAACTTTACAACATTACATTCATTGCCATCACATGAAAATAAATTCAAGTTAGAAAAAATTAAGGTAGGTATCTATAGGTGGACCTGACATCCATCTATACATGCAAATTAGACATTCCTAGGTGCCATGATTTGAGAGAACAACAGGGCCAAAGTTTGACACCTTTTTAGTCTTAGGGATCTTAAGAGACTTTGTCATTCCAATGTAGCCCAAAAGGGTTAGGATGATTGGCCACCAAAATGAGACCTCCACTAACATTCACTCACCCACCCCAACATGTTGGCATTGTTAGTTGAATCCTAAGAGGTGTAGAATGTAAAATTTTAGTCCTAGCATCTTTTCATTAAGTCAAACTAAAGAATTTTGCAACATTGTGTTCATTATCACCACGGGAAAATGAATTCAAGTTAGAAAAATTTAAGGTAGATATATTTAGGTGGACCTAATATCCACTTGTAAATGCAAACAAAACATTCCTAGGTGCCATAGTTTGAGAGAACAACAGGGCCAAAGTTTGACACCTTTTTGGTCTTAGGGATTTTAAGAGACTCTCTTGGTCTAACATATCCTAGAAGGACTAAGATAGTTGGCCATTGAAAAGAGACTTCCATTAATATTCACCACCCACCCCAACATATTGCACCATTAGTTTTCTCCAAAGAGATGTAGAATACAAAATTTTACTCCTAGCACCCTTTCATTGAACAAAATTGAAGTATTTTACAACATTGCATTTTTGGCCACCATAGGAAAATGAATTTGAGTTGGAAAAAATTGAGGTAGTTATTTGTAGGTAGACTTGACATCCACTTGTACATGAAAATTATAAATTCTTAGGTTCCACAATTTGAGAGAACAATAGGGCCAAAGTTTGATACCTTTTTGGTCTTAGGGCTCTTAAGAGACTCTCTTAGTCCAATGTAGCTTAGAATGATTAGGATGATTAAACATTGAAAAGATACCTCCACTAGCATTCACCTACCCACCTCGATGTGCTAGAGAAATTGATTCAGCCCCACGAGGTGTGAAATGTAAAATTTCACTCTTAGCACCCTTTAATTGAATGAAATTGAAGCATTTTGCAACATTGTTTTCATTGCCACCATGGGAAAAAAATTGAGTTAACAAAAACTAAGGTAGGTATTTGTAGGTGGACCCGATGTTCCACTTATACATGCAAGTGAGAAATTCCTATGTGCCATGGTTTGAGAGAACAATAGGGCAAAATTTTGACACCTTTTTTATTTAGGGCTCTTAAGAGACTCTCTTTGTCCAATGTATCCCAGAAGGATTGGGATGCTTGGCCATTAAAAAGACACCTCCAATAGCATTTATTTGCCCACATTGATGTGTTAGCACCATTAGTTCGATCCCATGAGGTGTGGAATGCAAAATTTCACTCCTAACACCTTTTAGCTAAATAAAACTGGAGCATTTTGCAACATTGTGTTTGTTGCCAGTTAGAAAAACCTAAGGCATGTATTTATAGGTAGTCTTGATATCCACCTATACGTGTAAATGAGACATTCCTAGGTGCCATGATTTGAGAGAATAGTGGGACCAATTTTTTTCACCTTTCTACTCTTAGGGCTCTTAAGAAACCCCTCTCAATCTAGAGTAGCCCAAAAGGATCGTTATTCTTGGCCACTAAAGGACACCTTCACTAGCAGTCACCTATCCAACTCGACATGTTGGTGCCATCATTTTGGTCTCACGAGGTGTATAATTCAAAATTTCACACCTAGCACCCTTTCATTGAATGAATTCTCTCCTTGAGTCTCTCTCTTCCTCTTGTCCTCACTTCTGCTCTTTCCCTAACTCTCTCTCTCTATAACTAAACATTGAAAGTTAAACCATAAACATATGAAATTTAAATTGTAAACCCTAAACAATGGACCTAACCATTTAACCTTATAGATAAATAACTAAATTTGAATTTGAAATCTATCTTTCTCTCTCCCTCTCTCTTTGATAGATAAACAAATAAATTTTAATGTGAACTCTCTCTCTCTCTCTCTCTCTCTCTCTCTCTCTCTCTCCCTATATATCTCTCTCTCTCATAGATAAACAAATTTGATACATGGGAGTACAATAGAGGAAAGACTTAGTTATAGGAATTAGTCAAGGTAGATTTGATGAATAGAGAATTTCCTTGCAATTAGATGGATTAGTGGTAATTGTTTTGAAAATTGTGAGTTTATTGTTAGTTTTTAAAGTTTCTTTTCATTTTAGGAATATAAAATTCTCTACTTACAACACTAACTATGAGAAGGTGAAAGCTTGTTTGGCACCACTAACCTACATTAATAGTATGAGTAAAAATAAATAAATAAAAGAAAAGAAAAATATGCTCAAATTATAAAATTTAAGAAGTACATACCATGCTTACAAACTATGTAACCTTTGTGTCATTCCGCCAATTCAATCCAATAAACCATGCAAATCCGCTCTACTCTTTATGGTGCAAAGTATTGCTTCATAATTAGACTCACAAACTTTCTACAAGTTCTTATTCAATGGTCTACCTCCATATTTGATCAATTAAACATTTGATGCCACAACAATGTTATAATAATGGGAATTTTTCTATATGCATCAAAGTTCTCAAATAATCATATTTTGGAATTTTTCATTGGGTACCTTCTAAGTCATGTTCCAGTAACAACTACCCTATAATATACTCAATGTCTTCTCCATCTATGATAGGGGTTGTTAATTTTCTTCCTCAACACAATGACACAAATAATAATCTATTCCTTTTTCATCATCTTCATCTATAATAACTGCATAAACATACCATGCATTAAATTGTACAAAAAAAGATTAATTCAATAAATGGAACAAAAATACTACATAATAAGATAAAATTTTAATTTTTATTAAATAATGAATCTATAATATGGGGTTGAACTAGATCTGAAATATAGTCATAGTTAACTGATGATTCCATTTCCATGAGTTATAGTACTCTTGGAAGTTGATACATCTCAAGTGGGATTAAATTTCTAGCATACCATTCATTAACCCACTCTTTTGACTCACACTCATTCCAAGCAAAATCTATACATGAACAAAAAACACCATCTACCTCATATGAATAGTCCATGAAACTATATTTGAGCTTCTAAAAGAGTGGAACTCACTCAATCTTGTCACTATAAAATAATTTTTATATTTTGCAATGTTAATTTCTACCAACTAATGTTTTTTATGAACTATAGACTTATCTTCATTACTTGGACCCATTATAGAGTTACACCTATTGAAAGGCACAAGACAACTGAGAGGGGGGGTGAATTAGTTGTATCAAAAACTTTAATTTCTATAAGCCAAAACACTTTCACATTCACTTAACCTAACTCCTTATTCTGTTATGAACATTAACCATGAATTACAGAATCAAAACATGAACACATCAACACGATACACATATGAACACTAGATTTTTATATGGAAAACCCTAAACAAGGAAAAACCATGATGAGTGTTAGCTCACAATATAATGTAATAACAATACCGAATATCAAAAGTGGCTCACTACCCAAAAGAATGGCTCATTGCCAAAGAGTAGCTCACTGCCGAGGGTTGGCTCACTGTCGGGGGAGGCTCACTGCTAAAGGGTGAACTGATTTAGTAGCATCTACACCATGCTTGAGTTTAGTTCCATTAAAGCGCAATATATCTCCTCTGTTATGCTCTGCTTTTACACTTCACACTTATCTTCGCATCTTCACACCATCACACCTCAAACATGAATTCATTACATACATTTATACCTATCATCAACCTTGGAATGAACATCAAGGTCGGCATTACATTCTACAACCATTGGAACTTTCTCAAAGGTCGGCATACATACTTAGATTAAATTAGGACTAGACCTAAACAAACTTGTGGGGTGAATGAATGAAGGATGAACACATCATGGCTTAGCTTGGACCCAAATACATCCTCACACACTTGGACACACTTCCACAATCCACGAATCACCTCCGCAATAAGTGTGACGAACTAGGTCAGCCAAAACTTATGCACATATCAAGAACACAGAGAAACATGCTTGCAAGATCTTCATTGTAGCTTGTAGATCAATCACACGTCTTCAACACATTTCGGAGACATCTACAAATAGCATAGAGTCACTTGGTAGCCAACAAATCCAACTACAATAGATCTCACTTGGACACAACATATATCACTTGAAGAGCATATCACAGACTGCTTTTTATTAGACACTGTCAAACTCTGCTAGTCACTAGCTTGCCTTTAGGAGCACTAAATGACAAATCCTTTTGAATGAAGATGACTAAGGACCTTATTAGCTTAAGTCTAGAACCACAAAGCTAAAATCCAATGTGCGGAGTAAAACACTTTCTCCCTGTCACTCTGCAAACCTTGCCAAGCACAGTCTTGACACTGGTGAATAGAACTTTTTCTGCACAGTGATCCAGACCACCAAATTTTGGATTTATCATCTTCAAACACTTCTCTAAATCATATCCAAAGCTCATACTCCGGTCTTCAATACAGAGAAAATGCGGAGCAAAATACTCAGACAATGTTCTTCAATCAATCAACAAACATCAATATCAAAAGATACAGTTGGCACCAATGACAATACAAATATGTTGACATCAATGATGACACCAGTTAGCACATACTTGCAACAATCCCCCCCTTGTCATTGATGGCAACATATGATGTGAAAAATATGTTCTATTATCAAGGCACAATTCTCTATCAGCACTCCTCCTTTCTTTTTACACCTCTGCACTTTTACTCCCCCTGAGTTTTTCACATGATCTCTCTCCCCCTTTGACATCAATGGAAAAGGGCATCACATCTCTTCTACTGCACATACTTGCACACTGCTACTCTAATAAGTCTAAAAATATTCTTTACTCCCCCTGAATAGAACAATCATTTCAAACCACTACCTGCTCCTCTTGAGAGGTAGCCTCCAACATTAGTCCAAGAGAAGAAATGTACTTTGAAGCACACTGGACTGATGCACCTCCTTATGCATCTAGTTCAAGGAAGGAGGGGAAATAACCTCTAATTTCTCTTGGAGGTACGCAAATGTGTCTTTTGGAAGGGCCTTAGCGAATATATGAACAACTTGATCTTTTGTAGGCACATACTCAAGATTTACCTCATTCTCTGCAACTTCCTCCCTCAAAAAGTGATACTTGATTGAAATTTGGTTTGTCTTTGAATGCATTAATAGATTCTTTGAAATATTTATGGAACTTGTGTTATCACAAAGAATAGGAATTGGCCCATCAAACTTGACTTTGATATCCTTCAAGGTTTGCTTCATCCAGAGCACATGAGTGCAACATGATACTGCAACAATATATTCTGCTTTTGCAGTAGACAAGGAGATTGATTCTTATTTCTTGCTATGCTAGGATACTACCCTATCTCCAAGGAAGAATACACCTCCACTTGTGCTTTTTCTATCATCAGCACATCCAGCCCAGTCTGCATCTGTATAGGCACTTAAGGAAAACTCATTGTTCTTGGGCTACCACAAGCCATAATCAGAAGTGCCCTTCAACTACCTAAATATCCTCTTTACTACCATCACATGTGATTCTTTGGGATCTGATTGAAATCTAGCCATAAGGCAGATTGCATGCATGATATCTAGTCTGGTAGCAGTTAGGTAAAGTAATCCTCCAATCATTGATTTGTACTTACTTTGATCAACCTTAGGAGATTCATCATTCTTTCTTAGTTTACAACTAGTAACCATAAGAGTACATACCAGTTTAGAGTCTTCCATTCCAAAATTCTTCAATAATTCCTTGACATATTTTGATTGAGAAATGAAAATGCCTTTGTCTGTTTGATTGATTTGTAGTTCAAGGAAGAAATTCATCTCACCAGACATAGACATCTCAAACTCATTATTGCAAAATTATTGCACTTCATTTGCAAAATTATTGCACATCTCTTCATTTCCACCAAATATGATATCATCTACATAGACTTCAATAATCAAGATTTGATCTTTGCTTACCTTGATATACAAATTACTATCTGTGGGCCCTTTATTGAAACCTTTCTGCAACAGATACTTATCTAGTCTTGCATACCAAGCTTTGGGAGCTTTCTTCAATCCATACAAGGCCTTCTTCAACTTACAAACCATGTCTGGTTTGTCTGATAACTGGAACCCATCCGATTGCTCTATATAGACTTCTTCTAACTCACCATTCAGGAAGGCATATTTCACATCCATCTGATATACCTTGAAGTCTTTGTGTCTTGCAAATGCCAAAAATAGTCTGATAGCTTCCATTCTTGCCACCGAAGCATAGGTCTCTTCATAATCAATTCCTTCAACTTGGGAGTAGCCTTTATGTACAAGTCTTGCCTTGTTTCTCACAACTTCTCCAACTTCATTTAGTTTGTTATGGAAAACCCACTTTGTTGCAATCACATTCTTGTTTGCAGGTCTTGGGGCACGTTCCCAAGTCTTATTCTTCTCAATCTAAGATAATTCTTCTTTCATTGCCTTAATCCAATGTTCATTATTGCATGCTTCATTTACTATTTTAGGTTCCATCTTTGAAAGTAGACAAAGATTTACTTGTTCCTCTGCAATCCTACTTCTTGTCATCACACCTTTCCTTTTGTCACCAATAATCCAATCTTCAGAATGATCTCTTTGCACATACCTTGGAGTTTTAGGAGTTCTTACCGGAGCCTCAGCTTGAGTTTCTTCTTCTTCCAGAGTAGCTTGTTCTTTAGTCTAAACTTCCTTTTCTTTTCCTTTTTCAACCTTTTCTGTATCAGTAGGTTCATTTGTCTCATATCCATTTGGTTGAATATCTTCATCTACCTTCACATTTGCACTTTCAATGATCTTTTTCAATGTTTTGTTATAGCACCGGTAAGCCTTGCTCTTAGTAGAGTATCTAAGGAATATGCCTTCATCACTTCTAGCATCAAAATTTCCTAATTCTTCATCTCTTCTGATGTAGCATTTACTTCCAAATACTTTAAAGTATTTAACAGTAGGAGTTCTACCATACCACAACTCATAAGGTGTCTTTGTTTCTTCTGCTCTAATTTGCAATCTGTTCTGAATGTAAATAGCAGTGTGTATTGCTTCTTTCTAGTACACTTCCAGTAGGTTTGCTTCTTTGATCATTATTCTGGCAGCTTCTTGAACAATTCTATTCTTTCTTTCAACCACTCCATTTTGTTGAGGAGTCCAGGGAGTAGACAACTGTCTCTTCATTTTATGTTCTTCATAAAAAGCATTGAACTCATTTGAAGTGAACTCACCACCTCTGTCAAATCTTAAGCATTTGATTCTCAAATCTAATTAATTTTCAACCATAGTTTTGAATGCCTTGAACTTATCTAAAGCTTCTGTCTTTTCTCTAAGGAAAGTAACCCAAGTCATTCTTGAAAAATCATCAACGAGAAGCATGAAATACCTTTCACCTTGCAGAATTCTTGTTCTTGTGGGATCACATGTGTCTATATGCACCAACTCCAACAAACTGATAGATGATTGTTCTTTGTTTTTGGAGGTAGTCTTTGTCATCTTCCCAAACTGGCATTCTTTGCATATAGCATTGGTAGGCTTCACAATCTTGGGCAGGTCTCTTATAGCTTGAACACTACTTATTCTCACCAGATTATTGAAGTTAATATGACACATTATCTTATGCAATAGCCAAATCTCATCTATCTTAGCCAATAGACAACAATTTTTAGTACCTTTCAAATGATAGACATTACCATGAGTCTTCTTACCAGTGGCAATTAGGGTTCTTGAACTATTCTGTATATTACACCCATTGTCCTTGAACACAAGATTATACCCTTTGTTACACATTTGTCCAACACTTAGTAGATTATGCTTTAGGCCCTTGACATAAAGAACATCATCTATATTATGCTTACTATCAAAAGTAATAGATTCTTTTCCACAAATCTTACCAGCTGCATCATCACCAAACTTGATAAGTCCTCCATCATACTTTTCAAAATTAACAAACTTACTCTTGTCTCCTGTCATGTGGTTTGAACATCCACTGTCAATGATCCATTCATCTTCCTTTTCAGCATGGAATGTAGACAACTCTCCTTCACTTTCTTCCTTCACACAGCTTGCAAGATTAGCAGAAAAAGGTTCTTCTCTAAGTTCAATAACAAGCATTCACTACTATTGCCATCATCAAAATTAGATTCATCATCATTTACACCTTCATCATCTCTAACATAGTAACTTTTTCTTACCATTTTTCCTTTGATTTCATTAATTTCAAATCTCTGTTAGGACATCTTGAAGCATAGTGACCAATTTTACCACAATTGAAATATTTGAAAGGTAACTTACCTTTGAACTTTCCACTACTGGCCCTTTTCATCCTGCTTGCAAATTTGGCTTCAAGTTCTACAAAATCTTCTTAATGTGATTCTATAACATATTTGTCTGATCTAGTAGTCTTTTCTTCCTTGGCCTTGAAGGTGGTCTCAGTTTTTACAGGGCCATCAATAGAAGCAAACTCTCTTATCTCAAAAGTAGTTAGTTTACCAAGTAATTGATCTTTTGTAAGCTTGCCCATATCAAGCAACTCTTCAATGGAAGATACCTTGTGACTATAAGATTTGGGAAGAGTTTTGAGTATCTTATCTGTAACATCCTCATCCTTTAATTCTCCACCAAGACCCCTAATGCTGCTGACAACTTCATCAATCTTCTATAAGTAACTTGTTATGTTCTCATCTTTAGCCATTCACATGGTTTCATATGTGGTCTTCAAGTTCTGCAACTTGGCCTTCTTGATAGATGCATCACCTTCATAGATTTGCTTTAATTTGTCCCATATCTCATAGGTAGATTCTAGATTTACAACTTTTGCCATTTCAGTGTTATACAGGGCATTTAATAGAGCATTTTTAGCTTTATAATTAGCCTCAAAATATTTAACCTCTTCTTCAGTCTCCAGACCATCTTTAGGTACTGTGTACTTATTCTTAACCATTTTCCAAACATGATAACCAATAGAAATAAGATAACTTTGCATTCATACCTTCCAGTAGGCATAATCAGATCCATTGAACTGAGGAATGTCTTTCCTATGTGCCATCCCGGATCTACCTTAAGTTGTTAGGATTTCTTCAAAGGAACCTTGCTCTGATACCAATTGTTGAAAGGAACAAGACAACTGAGGGGGGGGGGGTGAATCAGTTGTATCAACAAATTTAATTTATTTAAGCCAAAACACTTTTACATTCACTTAACCTAACTCCTTATTCTGTTATGAACATTAACCATGAATTGCATAATCAAAACATGAACACATCAACACCATACACATATGAATACCATATTTTTACGTGGAAAACCCTAAATAGGAAAAAACCACAGTGAGTTTTAGCTCACAATGTAATGTAATAACAATACCAATATCAAAAGTGGCTCACTGTGAAAGGGCTCACTGCCCAGAAGAATGGCTCACTGCGAAAGGGCTCACTGCCCAGAAGAATGGCTCGCTGTCGAGGGTTGGTTCACTACCGGGGGTGGATCAGTACTAAGGGTGGCTCACTTCCAAAGGGTGAACTGATTTAGTAGCATCTACACCATGCCTGAGTTCAGTTCTATTGAAGCACAATATATCTCCTCTGGTATGCTCTAGTTTTACACTTCACACTTATCTTCACATCTTCGCACCATCACACCTCAAACATGAATTCATTACATACATTTATACCTATCATCAACCTTGGAATGAACATCAAGGTTGACATTACATTCTACAACCATTGGAACTTTCTCCAAGGTCGGCATTACATTCTACAACCATTGGAACTTTCTCCAAGGTCGGTGACAGGCTCTTGTGAGGTCCTAACACTTTAGTTGAAAAATATATCAGTTTTGTCGACCGAGTAGTGTCCAAGGCTATATGTAATAGGGGATATTTTTGAACATCTCATTTAGGAACAGTTTTCTGAATTTTTGAAAAGATTTTAAAACATAATTTAAACTAGAAAGCATGTAAATTCTAAACTAGAAAGCATTCAAATCTTTAATCTAGAATACAGATAAATTCTAATCTATAAATTCACACATGTAATTTAAACTATGAACTTGAAAGGCTAATTTGCTAATTGAAACATGTGGGAAACTTTAAACTAAACAGTTAACAAATACAACAAATGCTCCAAAAATTTCAAATAAACAGACTTCAAAGAAAAATTATTATTTTAAACACCAGAACCTGCAGGAACACAATAGAGCTATATATGAGATGAGATTAATCTAAACAAAATATTTAAGAACATAAATAATACATATGAAAATACTAATCTATTCTATAATGCCTCGAGTGGCTAGCTCATGGGAGATTCTATTGTCAACTTAGATCACATTCAACACTGTAACAACTATGAAGTAAATTCCATCCATATCACCATTGCTTAGAAAAGAGTGATTAGAATAAAATTGATGGTATCCATTTCATTGAAAAAAGTAACACATAACATAACTATTGATCACTCCTAAAAAGATTATTTTTTTTTCATCACACAGCATAGTATATATATCCAAGTTTTGAGCAACTATTTATGACGACACTACTCTAAGATCCTATATTTCAGATGGCGGTTACATGCCATTGAAGGAGTCTTAAAAGCAAACATAATTTAAACTAACTAATGTTCATGACATAAAACATAGTAAAGGTCTTGAGTGGATCCGTAAAGTCTCAAATATTCTTAACAGAAAATAACAAAATGCTTTAAAAGAAGTCTTCCACTATGCATGCCTAAATTTTGGCGCCCCAACTTCCGGTGCTATGACTTCAACCGCTTGAAGTCCACTCCTTTCATAGGCCATGCATAAGTCTTGCACAATTACTCAAAGTCTATACCATTATATCAACATTAGTAGCTAATTCCAATCAATTCAAGAAATTAAGATTTATACACTATTTTATCAAAAGTAGACAATTATTGCTTCTAAAAATAAACAAATTGGCATGGCTAGGGTGGTTGGCAAGAACAAAAAGGGGTATTTATCTCATCATAAGAATGAGGTTGTTTATACCTCATCACCCTCCCCTTCCTATGCCTTGGTAGGTCCTCTTGCTCTCTGATGGGCCCTCTGTCTTTCTAAATCCTTCTTTCTATATAGTTCATCATATTTTTGCATCCCTCTCCTTCCTCATCTACATGATCAGGATACTTAAGAAAACCCTTGTTGAACTTAATTCTCATCTGCCATGCGTGTAAGTCCCTGGGATCCTGTTTTGTAGTTACTAAGACTGTAGGGGATAGTTGAAGGAGCAATGGAGGTCTATAGCACATTCCTATCCACTTGGTTTTGAGCTGCTATAATATTTTTGTTAATGCTTCAGCCCTTCTGTAGGACCACCTTAGGTTGGTGGGGGAGATCTTCTCCCACCATTTCAGATACATAGGTAAAGGAGTATACCTTTCTTCGTAAGCATTCCAGGCTCTGTCTATTAACTGTGGACCATTAACTTTGAAATCTTCATAACAAATCCTAATGCTTTCATTATACTTTTCTTTCATAGATTCATACTTCTTAGTTCTCTTAAATTGTGCTTTGAAAGCAAAAGGCTTGCAGTTAGGTTATCTCATTTGAAGCCCTACAGTTCTTTCTGTTGGGAGATACTCCCTTGTTCTATCTTGCCAGTGAAGTTGATTCCACATATTGGACATGAATGCCCTACGTTGAACTTCCCCCACAAAAAGATTAATAAAGAAATCACTATATTTTTCTAGAAACAAATTGTGTATAAAGAATTCACATAGTAGATTCTGCTGATCAGATGGTGCCCCTTTGAATGCTTCTAGGAATCGCTGATCATCTAGATCATGAGGTAGGTTGCAGGTGTTTAGGGTGCAATTAGGATAGGGTTTGATTTGATGGTTTATGTGTATCCTCCTTTCACCCTAAAGTATTCAAGGACCTTGGGTCAAGTAAGACTCTACTATCAGGCCCTTGGTCACTTAGAATGTAGGGAAAATTAGATTTATGTGATTTGATTGTTTGATTATGCCCAATTACACTTAAAACCCTAATTATGCAAATATGGAAGCAAACAGATGAATACCAGAAAATACTACTACAGAAAGATGTAAAATAACAAACAAATTTGTACTAGTGTCTGAAGTTCAGGAAGCGGAACAGTCGAGGACTAATGAGCGGGCGCCCTAGTCCAGTGCCCTAATTTTTGTCAGGATCTGGGAGCTTTATCTGTAACCTATTCTTTCTATCTCAGAGATTCTTCCGTTGCGGGATCTAGAGGACTAATGAGCAGGCACCTGAGTCCAGGACCCTGTTTTCAACTCTGACCTTCAATTTCAACACTCTGCAACCCTTCTATGCAACTCCACTTTTCCTTCTTCCTCAACCTATAACCTGCAATCGCAGGAAAATGGGGAGGGGGTTGTGGTGTTTAGAGGCTTGCCTCAGTCAAGCCTCGGAGAGACATTCAAATCTTCCAAACACCATTGTCAGATAGAGAGTGCGTGACCTTGGAGGACATAGGCAAAAACCAAATGATAAATGCTTGAAAACATAAATGATATCACCTTATAGTGAAGATCTCATGGAAGGAAGAAGCTCTTCATGCCATGAGGAGATGGATGCTCAAATCTGCAAATACAAACACATAAACAACACAATATCTGCTCTAACACACAATGAATGCCTTCAATCACATTTAGAATGCCAATGCTCATGAAATTTTTATCTAATGATCATCTAGTTTCTATCTAGTTTACAAATGAATGCCTAAACATGCTTATATATGCCACTACAAACATTCCTGCCAACAAATTCGTAATTCAAACTTACTGTGTCAGCCTAGGACCTAAATAAAGGTCACAAACCGACACTTAAAATTTGGGCCTGACCCAAAATAGGGCAAGACTAGGACGCGGGCGCCCAAGTCCTCCCCCTTATTTCGGGTATGGTCTATCTCAAGTGGTCCCCCTAGGTCCTATTTGCCATGACACTTAGGGGTTTTCTCATCAAGATGCCAAAATGTGATGTAAGATGTCCTAAATGCAGATTAAAGACACATAAGCTAAACCTTAAGAGGGAAAAGCCCCCAAGGGGACATTTTATGACATTACATTTAGCCCCCACTTTAATGTATGTATAAATGCAAGGCCAATACATGCATTAAAGTATGGTCGACAAACACAGCAAACATGCTAAGCATGGAGAAGACACACTAATCACGGAGAAGACAGTAACAGGCACACAAAACACAGAGAAGATAGTTACAGTCACGCAAAATAAGAAGAATACAATATTGAAGACATGCAAAACACAATGAATACAGTGAATGTAGAGAAGACGGAGATGATTTTTTTTCTTTTTCTTTTTCATTTTCATATATGTATGAAATGTAGATGCAAGTATAGGAAAGTAAACACACCACCCATGATGCAAGAGGGACTCATCGCCATCAGTCTTTAAACTGCATATGGGGCAACACACACACAATACACGCCAAACAAATCAAACACACCACACAAATCCCAAAGCATAGGAGGGACTCATCGCCACTGGTCTTTAAACCATGCTTGGGAACAAACACGCAATACACACACACTTTGAAGACATGGAGAAAATATGACACACAAGCGATTGAGTGTTCCTATTTCTAGGCTCATCACCATCTCAGGTACATTATAGGCACACACCGATGATTGTGCGTCGCCACAACAATCACCAAAGGCACGCTTAAGGGTTGAGTTAGTCACAAAACTGCTCTCCTCCTCCGCAGAGGACTTTTAGAAAATGATAGGATGTGCACTCTCTTCAAGAAATACACCATCCCCACCTCCACAGAGGGCTTAAGATGATTGATGATTGATTGATTGCAAATAAAACTCAGAGTGCAGGAGGGACTTATTTCCACTAGTCTTTAAGATTGCACCTGAGGACAAGCACATTGCTAATATCTACAACAGATAACTTACCTTATATTTGCCCCCACCTTAAGGTGGTTGATATCAGGTATCGATATCAAGCATGTTAAGGTAGGAAGAAAACACACAAAGGAACACGGACTCTCACAAAGCACATGCCCCCCAGAGGTGACATGTACTTTACGATCGCCAAATATTCCCACAAACACATCCCTGTAAGAAACATGTTAGTGTCCACATAATCATGATAAACAACATCAATGAATATGATCAATCACACAAAAAGCCAAGGTTACACTACAAATTCGGAGATCGAGGATAACCGTGGGGCTATATCGTGAAAATCTTAGAATCGAGTGTCACCAAGGTGAGATTCAAAGACAAACAAAGTGTACGAAGTAGTAGTATTGTTATGTTTTGTAAGAGAAATAAGACATCATCAAGATCACTATGCAGAAAGCACAAAGTGCTTTTACTAGCCAAGCGTTGGATAATATATTACAACCCCATCGTCATATTAAGAACTAAGTCCAATTTTTGATTTCTTGCTAAAGGGACACTAGGTCCACATCAGTATAAAAGTTTTTCGTCATCCGCCTGCTAGATAGAAACACTAGAGGAAGGGAAACAATAAATCGAGAGAAGAGAAACAAGTGTCTTAAGGACAGTCACATAGGAGGGTGCCCCCAAGTCACCAACTGCAACACTATGTCTGTAAGACACAACACACAATAATGAAAAATAGAGGAGAAGTAATATAGAAGAATGATGATACAAATAGAAGAATGTCACAACAGAGGTGGTCTCCTGGTATCTTGGACCTTACAAGAGAATTAGGGGTCATCCAAGGAGGTCTAAACAACACATAACACATCACGGGGGGAACACATCACGAGAGATAAAGGGTTAGAAATACTTACCTGGTAGGGTCATTGTACTAAGTGTTGTCATCAAGCAAATCATCGTCATCTTCCCACTCCTGAATTGTAGAAGCCCAACTCCTGTTCTTGTTTTCAAGTTGCTCATTCTTAGGATCATCTATGTTTGGTTCAATGTTTTCTTGTTGAGATTCAAGCCATTGGGCATATTCTTGTTGTCTCCTCCTCCTTTCTCTTACTTTTCTATTTCTTTTTGTCTTACCACTTATCTCTTGTAAGGTAGTGTTTTTCTCTTTCATAGGTTTTTGTGCTTTAGAGGAGGAAGCACTAGGATCAAATTTCATTTGCCTAGGTGGAATGTTTTGCTGTTGACAATTACCTCCCGATCCTTGTAGGGATGATAGAGGAAGAACTTCAGCATAGGGTCATTTTGCCTTTGATCTAGGATTCTCTTCAAATGCGAGTTGTTTGTCTCTTGTTATTTCTTGTCTAGAATGATCGGCCACTTGATGTAATAATTTTATTTTGTAGTTTCTATAGCTCAAAAATTTAAAGTCTATTCATGGCTCTGATTCTTTTTTAGATCTTTCCCAAAAGTAATCTAGTGTACAATGTTGTATTGTAACTAAAGGTTGATACTTATTGCGAGGGATGGTAATCACTTGTCCATTCAAAGGAAATTTTACACAATTATGAATTGTTGAAGGGACAACTTTCATAGCCTTTAACCATGGATGTCCCAATTTTATGTGAAAGAGATCAGAAACGGGGACAACATCAAACCATTTTTCTACATGTTTCTCAAAGATAGTGACCAATAAAGATATCTTCCCATAAGTGTTTATAAAGGTTCCCTTATGTGTCTTAATCATCATATCCGAAGGGTCGTAAGATCCTTGCATTAATTGATGTGAAAAGAGGAACTCTTCGGTAGCTACATTGGTCATGCAATTAGGATCAATAAGGGTTCCATCCACAGGATTTCTCAATATTTTCATAGTGATATAAAGAGGTCCTTCAATGTCTTCAATTGTTCTATCATGAGGTGTAAACACAATTTCAGGTTTGGGGACCTTTCTTTTCAAGTACGGCCTAGGAGGGAACCTATTGTTATTATTGCGATTGGAAGCCATGTGTATATGTATTAAATCAATGCAAGATCATATTTTAAAATCTTTTCCAAATTTATGCAAAAGACAAGTGCGAAACTATATGCAAAAATGACCTAAAATGCTTGATTTTTTTGTACTTTTTTGATGCAAATAAGTGAAAGAAAAGGTGTTGTAAGGAAATTAATCAGGGGAAGAAAATAATATGTCTAATATTAGTCCAATACATCAATAATATCCTTCACAACACACTTTTGATGCAAATCTAGAATTATGATAAGCCAAAATCTAGTGGAAGTACACTAAAATATGCGGTTTTTACCAAATCTCAATGCAAAAGAGTATGACAAAGGGTATTGTGAGGAAAATGATGATGGAAAAAAAATTATATCAGAAATAAAAACCACCTAATGCCAAAAAATTGTCACAACACGCTTATAGTGCCACTCAAGATCAAACCCTAGTGAAAATATAGCAAAAATATGCATTTTTTCACAATTTTTCAATTCCAAGACCTAGCAAAATGGGTGTTGTAAGGAGTTTTAGGAGGTACAGAAAATAATAGCAATAATATAAGTCACCTCAAGCTATAAAACTTGTCACAACATGCTTAGAGTGTAAATCTAGGTCAAACCCTAGGGCAAATATAGCAAAAATATGCAAATTTTCACCAATTTTTCAATACAAGAGCCCAATAAAAAGGTGTTGTGAAGATTTTTAGGAGGGGCAGAAGATAATAATCCTGATAAAAGCTAGATAGTGCAAAAATATTCTTCACAACATGCCTATGGTACGAATCTAGAGAGTCGTTAAGGCCAAATCTAGTGAAAATCAAGGTTTTTCAAGCCCTAGGTTTGAGAATTTAATGCAAAATGCTATATGGATACCTTGCAATCTGATTTATGATGAAAATTAATTCCACTCAGATCTGAAAATAATTTTCAAATCCTATAATGTAAAAGGCAAGTGCAAATCTAATGAAAATAAATGAAAAATACTAGTTTTTGTTGAATTTTTTAATGTAAAATGCAAATTTTTGAGATCTAAATGCAAATTTACACCAAAATGCAACACTACAGCCAAATGCAAATTTGAATGAGTGTCTAAGATCAGTAGAAAAATCTAAAGAAAGATTTTAACTACAAACCCTATTTTTTGAAATTACTAGGTTACATGAAAAATTTTAAAATTTCTAACGAAACCCTAGCAATTTTATGATGAAAATGCCATGCAAGTGATTGAATTTTTGTAATTTTCTGCAATTTATCTCAGATCTAATGCAAAAATCAGATATTTTAATGAAATTCAAATTAATTGATGAAAACTTTATGAAAATACAAACCCTAGAATGCACTTTTTTTCAAATTTTTCAATTTTTTTTTGTAATTTTTCCAATGCAATAAAATGAACAATGAAATGAATGAATGTAAATCTAAAGCAAAACACTCAAAAAGGTGCCAAATTCATTAAAAACATGGGTTCAACAAAATGTTTAGGGTGTAATTAGGATAGGGTTTGATTTGATGGTTTATGTGTATCCTCCTTTCACCCTAAAGCATTCAAGGACCTTAGGTCGAGTAAGACTCTACTATCAGGCCCTTGGCCACTTAGAATGTAGGTAAAATTAGATTTATGTGATTTGATTGCTTGATTATGCCCAATTATGCTTAAAACCCTAATTATGCAAATATGGAAGCAAACAGACGAATACCAAAAAATGGTACTACAAAAAGATATAAAATAAAAGATAAATGTGTACCAATTTTTTAAGTTCGAGAAGTGGAACAATCGGGGACTAATGAGCAGGTGCCCTAGTGCAGTGCCCTAATTTTTTTCAGGATCTGGGAGCTTTATCTGCAACCTGTTCTTGTTGTCTCAGAGATTCTTCCATTGCGGGATCTGGAGGACTAATGAGTGGGCACCCGAGTCCAGGTCCCTATTTTTAGCTTTGATTTTCAATTCTGACACTCTGCAACCCTTCTCTGCAACTCCACTTTTCCTACTTCCTCAACCTACAACCTGCAATCATGGGAAAATGGGGAGGGGGTTGTGGTGTTTAGAGGCTTCCTTTAGTCGAGCCCTGGAGAGACATTCAAGTCTTCTGAACACTATTGTTAGATAGAGAGTGCATGCCCTTGGAGGATAGAGGCAAAAACCAAATGACAAATGCTTGAAAACATAAATGATATCACATTGTAGTGAAGATCTTATGGAAGGAAGAAGCTCTTCATGCCATGAGGAGATGGATGCTCAAATCTGTAAATACAAACACATAAACAACACAATATCTACTCTAACACACAATGAATGTCTTAAATCACCTTTAGAATGCCAATGCTCATGAAATTTTTATCTAATAATCATCTAGTTTCCATCTAGTTTACAAATAAATGCCTAAACATGCTTATATATGCAACTACAAACATTCCCGCCAAGACTTTTGAAAGTCAAACTTACCGTGCCAGCCTAGGACCTAAATAACCATCACAAATTGACACTTAAAATTTGGGCCTGACCTAAAATAGGGCAGGACTAGGGTGCGGGTGCCTAAGCCCTCCCCCCTATTTTGGGCAGGGTCTATCTCAAGTGGTCCCCCTAGGTCCTATTTGCCATGAAACTTAGGGGTTTTCTTGTGGGGATGCCAAAATGTGATGCAAGATGTCCTAAATGCAGATTAAAGACCTGGGAGCTAAACCTTAAGAGGGAAAAGCCCCTAAGGGGACATTTTCTGACGTTACAATATGAAATTCTTAAAAGTTTCCATCTTAATAATTGTTCATTGAGAAACATGGAATACAATCTAGATGGCTTTCTGTAGGCCTTAACATTTCTCCAATGTTGCATGCATCTATTTTGGCTTGATACAACCTGTCATAAGATTCTTTTAGTAACACCATTTCCTTTTTGAGTCTAGTATTTTCAGCTCCTGCTTGCCTTAGGAAATGGCATATCTCCATCCACTTGGTCAACATAGGAGGAATGTGGACTTGGAACCACTCCATCTTAGTTGGCTCAGTTTGCACTTCTTTTGATTCCATCATTGGTTTCACATTGATTCCTACAAATCTTGCTCTAGCTCAATAGTTCTGCTCAGAGCCGCATTGAGTTCAAGTTTTTGTTTTTCTTGTTTTTCTACAAATGCTTTGAGAAATTGCACTAGATTATCAGTTAAACTTTTAATTTGTTTATATTTTTTAGATAAACTAACCAAATACTCTTTATCCTTCCCATCGATTTGTTGCACTTGAGACTGCAACTCTCTAATGATTTTATCCTTCTGCTCCAATTGGGCCCCTAAAGCTGTGATTTCTTGATCCATTTGCTTCAAAAGTTTAGTGTGCTTATTTTCTGCTATTGCTTATTTATTTGCTCCTCATTTTGTTGTAGTTTATCTTTTAACTGAACAATTTCTACCTTCAATTCTTCTAATTCTATTTTTATGTGATCATATCTTTCAATTTCTGCATTAGTGGAAAGGGGAAAAATAGAAATCTCTGCATCATTGCCAATCACATGTCCTTCATTATTTACTTCTAGTGGACCTTATTCTATGTCATCGGCAACCAGGGGAGACAATTGTTCACTTAGGGGGACTGTGTTAATTGCCTGTATTTCCAATGGCTGATGTGAAGGGGAAATTGGTTCTATAGACTCATCCTCAACAAGTATGTAGTTTGATAATTGTTCTCCTATTTGTCCTCATCTTGTCTCAGGTGGGACAACCACCTTTTCAGACTCAGGGGGCTTATTGCTATCTAGAGTTTTCTTTTCACCTAACTGGGCTGTATTTTCACACGGCTGGGCTGCTGTTTCACCAGGCTGCACTACATTTGCACTTGACTGGGGTACATTTTCACATGACTAGACCACATTCTCATATGATTGGACTACAGTTTCATAAGGTTGCATATCTTATCTTTTCTTTTTAGGAATATGTGGCTGATCACAAGCCGTAACACAACTGAATTCAGTAGTCAATCATTTGCTTCTCCTTAAAGGGGGAGGTCTTTGTAATTTCATCTTAGGCCTCTTTTCCTTTTTGTGGGGATGAGTATTCTCATCTTCAGAATCTACGAAATCCACATTTTCTTGTTTTTCTAAGGTCTCTGGCATATTCTGTAGTTTAGGTCTTTCCTTAGGGTCTGAAAGGTTTGATGGATTTTCTCGTGCTCCACTGTTAGGAGCTTTTCTTGCATCTTGAGGCACAGGGGCATCTTGAGGCATAGGGGAAGGTTCTTTCAAATTTTGTGCTGCCAATCCGGATGACTCACCTTCCTCAAAATGTCTTGAGGGTTCAGGGTTTTCAAATTTCTGAAGAAATCTCTGCCATTTTTCTTTTCTTTAAGAAATGATGTTTGCAAATTAGATAAATAAGACCATGATGTTTTAATGGCCTTGACCCAATTTTGAACCTCTCTTTCATATTGACAAGGGAATCACTGAGGAAAGCAGGAAGGTTAACCCTTAAATCAAGGTTTTCAATGCCATGGCACAGGTGAGTGAGTAACCGGAAGGGGGCCCAACTATGGTGGCACATTGCCCCTCACATGTAAAGTATTTGATGATCCAGACAACTACCATTCTCCATGGCTCTGCAATAGACATTCTCTGAAACCCCTTATTTTGTCCATGGGTATTCACAACTAACAGAGGATGAGGTTCTCCCTCCCTTATGAAAAGTTCTATCATTCTTTGATAAGAAATATTTGTAGTTTCTGTTAAATTCACACCTTCATGTTTAATGCGAAACAAGCTAGAAATGATTTGAGGGCTTACCTTAAACTTCTTGCCACACACCATCATTTGCCCATCTGGGAAGTTTTCTACAAATTCCTTGACCAGTTGCGTGTTATGCCCCTCAAATTTCTTCATGAACTCAAGCCATCCTATCCTTTGAAACAACTTGGAAATATTACTCAGTGCCGACAATTTATCTGGGGAAGTTGGTTCTGATTTGCACTTAGCTCCTCCCATTCTGTCTCTTCCTGGCAATTCTGCTAAGTGTCTACTGAATGTCGTGGCACTCTAATGGTGAAAAACTATTTCAACAAGACTGTTATGCAGACTAAAGAAAATGTAATCTCATGACCACCTGTACTTTGACAATGCTGATGGGACATAGATTAATTCAACCATTTGGCTTCGCTACATTTTAATCATTATTTTGCATGGCATAGAGTGGATAGGTAGAGTCTTCACAAATAAACAAGGTTTTCATTACACTTTAAAACCCAAATTCAAAGGTCAACTTGCAAAAGTGGAAAGAATAGTTAGTGGCTCTGAAATCATCATTGAAAGGTTGATTTGGCATGCGATGGGACCCATCCAAACCATTTGCAAAGGCAGAACAAACTTGGTTTTGGTACTTCCTTCTTTAGGCCTCTAAATCCCTTATAGCCCTCCAAACAGAGACAACCATCAATATCTTTTGACTCAAGTCTACTAACTCAAATCTTAGATAATCTAGAGATACCCATTTGGACTCCCCATTACATATTTCAAAATAGGTGTGGGTTGTTTTGGACAGTATGGTCCAACCTATAACCCCTCCTAGTGACCTAGAGCCCCAATTAGGTCAAATTTGTGAAGCAACCACCCTTTCAGAGACTCACAAAACTAAACCAATCATTTGGACACCTCTAGGGCATGGTAAAACTAAGGATTCTTTAGGTTTTGGGTTCCCAAAATGGACTGCAACTGATTGGTCCTATGTTGTTGCTCTTTTCACACTCCTAGCACATGGTCTTGCTAGGTCTCATCAATAGAACTCCACCAATAACAAACTCCTGCCCAAAATGCTTTTGAAAAACATCAAAACAAACATTAAAGAATCCATCCCACTGATCAAAGAGTTTTGGAGTCAGTGGAATGGTGAGAACATCCTAATTTTCTGTCAGAACCCTAGTTGAGGGTTCTCAAACCACCTTACAGAAAAATGTGAATTTGTATGCTCTAAAGAAGTTTCAAGAATTCAATCTATATGCATTTGAAAGGTTACTCGCAGGGCTTTCATCCAATCATGTCCAACAACCACCACTTGTCTATACAAAGGCAGAGTATGTGCAGCAACAATAAAAAAATAGTATACACAGGCAGAAAACTGTTATAACTTGTTTATTTCTTCACCAAAAATGCTTCTCCATTCACAATGGGAATTTGCAATGTTTTATGAAGCTAGCCTTAGGGTCTTGGAGTATTTGGAGGATGGGAGGACTGGTAAACTGTCCCCAACCACTGAACTGCCCTATTTGTTAACTGTAGCAACTAATTACAAAGTTTAACAGAGGCATCGTTTGTGGTTTAGCCTTAACAATGCCTTCAAACACCTCTATGATGTAAATAAGCCTTGGACTAGGCATTAGACCTCTTGACACTACCTTACATGCCTTAGCAAGGCTTACAATCATGAATTTGGTATGACTACCTCCTTTTACAATGTATGATGCTATGGCCATCTATTACACCTTATGACTGCTCCATTATAACATGACATCAACAAGAAATGTTTTTGGACATGGTCCTTATTACAAGCATGAGAGTGGTCTTCCAAGACCTTATGACCACATGACCAAACATGGGACAAACAAAAACAATCATGGATCTTCATGATCCTCTTGGTGCTCCTGCACCATACTCCTCAGGTGGAAAAAATCAAGTCTCTTGAGGAATCAGATTAGCAACTGTGACACCATGCTTCAATATGTCTTCTTCACTCATCCAAGTGGCATCTTCAATGGGTAAGCCACTCCACTTGACAAGAAACTATTTGTATGTCTTCTTTCTAGTCTTTTTGAGGACCTTGGCATCAAGAATGCATTCCAACTTCAATGGTTGATTGGGTGGAAGACCCTTAACCCATTCTTCATCTCTTGTTGTTGTCATACCTACTTCTGAATCTGCATTATGATCACCTTTGAAAGGAAACAAGTCTGAAACATTAAAGATAGGAGATATGGCCAAGCCTTGAGGGAGCTCAATCTCATAGGCATTGGACCCAAACTTGTGCACAATCCGACATGGTCTTATCTTCTTCATGAGGAGTTTTGATAGTTGCCCCTTTGGAAGTCTCTCCTTCTTCAAATGTGCCATGACCAAATCCCCAACCTTGTATTGTACATCTCTCCTTCTCTCATTGGCTTTCTCCTTGTACTTTTTATTGTTCCTTTGAAGAGTTTCTCTTACATTATCATGGATGTCCTTCATGGCCAATGCAAAGTCTTCACTTTGAGCACTCTTCCTGTCCAATCCATGGAGATCTCTCAATTCAAGAATACCTCTTGGGTGAACACTATAGACAACCTCAAATGGACTCCTTCCTGTACCTCTATTGGTGGAATCATTGTAAGCAAACTCAGCTTGAGGGATGATCATATCCCATGCCTCTCCATGCTGCTTTGTAAGACATCTAAGGAGATTTCCCAAAGACCTATTCACTACCTCAGTTTGGCCATTAGTCTGAGGGTGATAGGTTGAAGTAAATGACAATTGAGTGCCCAACTTCTTCCACAAGGTATGCCAAAAGTGACCTACAAACTCTGGATCCCTATCAGTCACAATGTTAAGAGGCAAAACATGGATTCTATCAATTTCTTTGAAGAATAAACCAACAATGTGTGAAGCATCATTAGTGCATTTACATGGCAAGAAATGAGCCATCTTACTGAATCTATCCACCACAAGAAATATGCTATCAAAGCCTCTTTGAGTCCTAGGAAGACCCAAGACAAAATCCATGCTAATACTTTCCCATGGCCTATTAGGAATAGGAAGTGGCTGATATAGACTAGCATTAGATGAAGTACCCTTTGCCCTTTGACAAATACTACAACATTCAACAAATTTTCTGATAACTGATTGCATTTTAGGCCAAAAATAAAACCTCTTCACCTGATCCAATGTTTTATCCAGCCCAAAGTGACCTCCTAGTCCACCACAATGTTTTTCCTTTATGATGTTCTCCCTCATGGAACACCTAGGAACACATAATTGGCTGCCTTTGAACAACAACCCCTGCTGCAACAAAAACTAAGAAAAATTAGAATGATAAGAGTCTGAAAACTGTGAACAAACTTCATATACCTCCTTGAAATCTTCATCATCTTGATACATATGTTTGAGAGCATCAACCCCTACATTTTGCAATTGAATTTTTTGAACCATACACACCCTTCTACTCAATGCATCTGCCACTTTGTTGGCCTGTCCCTTCTTGTGTTTGATTGAAAAAGTATATGCTTGGAGTTGTTCAACCCATTTCATATGCCTATGGTTGAGTTTCTCCTATGAATTCAGAAAACTAAGTGCATGGTTGTCAGTATAAACAATAAACTCTTTAGGCAAAAGATAGTGCCTCCATTTTTTCAAAGCTTGCACCATTGCATAAAATTCCAAGTCATAAGTAGAGTACTTTCTCTTAGCATCATTCAATTTTTTACTAAAGAAAGTAGCTGGCCCGCCTTCTTGAGTTAGGACGGCCCCTATAGCAAGGTTACTAGCATCACATTCCACTACAAACAACTTGTTAGAGTTGGGCAAAACAAGAATGGGCTGTTGTGCTACTTTTTGTTTCAGAATTTCAAAAGAATCATTGGCTACCTTTGTCCAAAAAAATTTACATTTTTTCCCCCCTTTGATGGTATCCAAAATTGGTGCACAAATATGACTAAAACCCCTTATGAACTTCCTATAAAATGTTGCCAAACCATGAAAACTTTTTACATCATCTGCTGTTTTTGGAGTTGGCCATGACAAAATGGCCTCTACCTTTGCTGGATCCATCTTCAAACTACCTTTGGAAATGACAAAACCAAGATAGGTGAGTTCTTCCTTCATGAAGACACTCTTTCCATGTTGATCATCAATTGTTCATCATGTAACTTCTTCAAAACCTGATCCAAATGTTGCAAATGCTCTTCCTTAGTCTTGCTAAAAACAAGAATGTCATCCAAGTATACCACAACAAATTTACCAATGAAATCTTGCAACACTTCATTCATGAGATGCATAAAAGTACTTGGGGCATTAGATAGAACAAATGGCATCACCAACCACTCATAAAGACCATCATTTATTTTGAATGCTGTCTTCCATTCATCCCCTTGCTTTATCCTAATTTGATGATACCCACTCTTAAGATCAATCTTAGAAAAGTATCTAGCCCCTCCCAAATAGTCCATCAGGTCCTTAATCCTTGGCATAGGGAACCTATATCTTATAGTAATCTTGTTAATGGATCTAGAATCCTTACACAACCTCCATTTACCATCCTTTTTAGGGGCTTGGACTGTTGGGACAGCACATGGGCTAAGGCTCTTTCTTACCAATCCCTTATCCAACAATTCTTGCACTTGCTTGGCAATCTCTTCATTTTGAGAAGGTGTCATCTTGTAGGTTGCTTTGTTTGGCAAAGTAGATCCTGGTATGAAGTCAATTTGATGATTTATGTCCCTAATAGGTGGCAACTCATTAGGCATTTCTTCTACTATAATCCCCTTATACCTCTCTAACAATTGCTGCACCTCCTTAGGAACCTCTTCCTTATTAGGATCATGCAAATTAGGACTATTTTTAGGCTTCAAAATCAGAGCATACCCTTGGGTTGCTTCCTCCTTAAGGGTGTCTAGAAACTCCTTACCATTCACAATCATGACACTTGACCCAACACTCTTCTCTACATTCTCATTAAGCAATGGATCCATTCTATACTTCCTACCATTCTTGGTTATGATGAAAGAATTAGTTTTACCATCATGTTGGGATTGAACATCATATTGCCATGGATGTCCTAACAGAAAATGACAAGCATCCATGGGAATTATATCATGCAAAATTTTGTCCTTATATTCCCCTATCTCAAATTCTACCCATGATTGTTCATCTACCAAAACTTGTTGCCCCTTATTCAACCATGATACTTTATAAGGACTAACATGAAGAAGTCTTTTCAATTTCAACTTGTCTACCATTTCAATGGAAACCAAATTTTTAGTTGAGCCTGAATCAATAATTACGTTGCAAATCTTACCATAGGCCTTGCATGTTGTCTTGAACAATGTCTTCCTTTGTGGGGGTTCTTGTGTTTGAGGCACCTTCAACATGGTTCTTCTCATCATCAAACTTTCTCCTTCATGGACTGGGGCTGCACTTCCAATTGGAGAGTTAACACTTTGGCAATCTTCCTCTTGGATCAATTGGTTCCTTCTCTCTCCTCCATGAGAGCTTGAGGCTTTCTTTTGAGGACATTTGAAGGCTAAATGTCCCACTTGGTTGCAATTGTAGCACCTTCTTGTGAAGACATTAGGACCTCTCCCTGGTCCACCAAATCTACCCCTTCCATTGGGTCTCCTTCCTCTAAAGCCTCCTCTAGAACCTGATTCTCCACTTTGTTCTTGGGAACTAGATTCCTGTTGACTCCTTTGGGACTGATTTCTACCTCCAAAACTGCCCCTACCTCTAAAATTTCTACCACCTCTTCCTCTATTTTGCTGCTCACCTTTCCTCTTTAACTTCTCTTCAGCCCTTAACGCCACTTGCAAGCATTTATCCATGATTTCAGGGGTTAATAGACTAATTTCATTTTGGATATTAAACCTTAAACCATTTAGATACCTCGCCACTTTACCTTTTTCATCCTCCATGTATCCACAATGAAGAGAGAACTTGTGGAACTCCTCGGTGTAGGTGGCCACATCCAAATCTCTTTGTTTGAGATTTTACATCTTCTTGTAGATCTGCACCTCATAGTCTGATGGAAGGAATTGGGACTTGATCCTCTTCAACATTCTATTCCATGAAGAGATCACACTCTTCCCATTCTTTACCCTCTCACCTTGCGTGTAATTCCACCATGTAAGAGCAACACCTTTGAGTTTAGTTTTTGCAAACTTCACCCTCTTGTTCTCAGGAATTTTTTTGTATTCAAAGCAGTTGTTTAGGGCCTCAATCCACTCCATGACTTCATCAGCATTCATCTTGCCACTAAACATGAGAATCTCCATCCAAGCCTCTGAATAATCCTTGCCAATTGCCCTGATGGCTTCAAGGAAATGTTTTTGATCTACGGGTACCTCTACCTCTTCTTCATCTTCTTCTTCCTCCTCTTTTTCTTCTTCTTCATCAGCACCTTCATCTATCCTCTTCCCTATCCTCAATGCTCTCAACTCTACTTGGAGTGCTTTTTTGACTCCACTTTTGATCTTTTCTTCCATCTCCTTGAACTTCTTAACCACTTCAGTGGTCATCCCTTTTGGAGGCATATTGCTAGCCTCTCCTTCACTCTCCTCTACTGATATATACTAGGTCTTACACAACCAACAACAGAACCTTTTATGGCTTTGATACCACTATGATGTAGAGGCACTTGGATAGGTAGAGGTCTTCACAAATAGACAAGGTTTTCATTACACTCTAAAACCCAAATTCAAAGGTCAACTTGCAAAAGTGGGAACAATAGTTAGTGGCTCTAAAATTATCATTGAAAGGTTGATTTGGCATGCTATGGGACCCATCCAAACCATTTGCAAAGGCATAACAAACTTGGTTTTGGTACTTCCTTCTTTAGGCCTCTAAATCCCTTGTAGCCGTCCAAACAGAGACAACCAACAATATCTTTTGACTCAGGTCTGCTAGCTCTTAGACAATCTAGAGATACTCATTTGGACTCCCCATGACATATTTCAAAATAGGTGTGGGTTGTTTTGGATAGTATGGTCGAACGTATAACCCCTCCTAATGACCTAGAGCCCCAATTAGGCCAAATTTGTGAAGCAACCACCCTTTCAGAGATTCACAGAACTAAACCAATCATTTGAACACCTCTAGGGCATGGAAAAACTAAGTATTCTTCAAGTTTTGGGGTCCCAAAATGGACTGTAACTAATTGGTCCTATGTTGTTGCTCTTTTCACACTCCTAGCACATGGTCTTGCTAGGTCTCATCAATAGAACTCCACCAATAACAAACTCCTGCCCAAAATGCTTTTGAAAAACATCAAAACAAACATTAAAGAATCCATCCCACTGATCAAAGAGTTTTGGAGTCAGTGGAATGGCAAGAACATCCTAATTTTCTGTCAGAACCCTAGTTGAGGGTTTCTCAGACCACCTTACAGAAAAATGTGAATTTGTATGCTCTAAAGAAGTTTCAAGAATTCAATCTATATGGATTTGAAAGGTTACTCATAGGGCTTTCATTCAATCATGTCCAATAGCCACCACTTGTCTGTACAAAGGCAGAGTACGTGCAACAATAGTTAAAAAAATAGTATACACAGGCAGAAAACTGTTATAACTTGTTTATTTCTTCACCAAAAATGATTCTCCATTCACAATGGGCATCTGCAGTGTTTTATAAAGCTAGCCTCGGGGTCTTGGAGCAATTGGAGGGTAGTTTGGGTCGATGGGAGGACTAGTAAATTGTCCCCAACCACCAAACTGCCCTGTTTATTAACTGCAACAACTAATTACAAAGTTTAACAGAGGCATCGTTTGTGGTTTAGCCTTAACAATGCCTTTAGACACCTCTATAATGTAAATAAGCCTTGGACTAGGCATTAGACCTCTTGACACTACCTTACATGCCTTAGCAAGGCTTATAATCATGAATTTGGTATGACTGCCTTCTTTTACAATGTATGATGCTATGACCATCTATTACACCTTATGATTGCTCCATTATAACATGACATCAACAAGAGATGTTTTTGGACATGGTCCTTATTACAAGCATGAGAGTGGTCTTCCAAGACCTTATTACAACATGACCAAACATGGGACAAACAAAAACAATCATGGATCTTCATGATCCTCTTGGTGCTCCTACACTAGTACAGTCCTCACAATTTACTAAATTTGGAAAGGAAGGCGGAATGTGCTAATTCATTTATTTTTATTCGCAATAATATACCTACTTAAAATAAAAGATGTACATACCTCATGTCTCGTTATTGATTTGAAAGTCGCTTTACTTATGCTAACGTAATATCATCATGGTTGATGGTGTCATTTAATTTGGATGGGATGGAGAAGGGTTGTAATGAATTTATTATAAATGAGAATGAGGTGGCTGAAAATATTTCAATTATTATGACAATGGATTGTCACAATAACATCGTTTATTATGGTAAGAGGTGGTAAGATAAGTGTGAGTTTCTAAGGTGAATTAGCATAGTATATTTTGGCAGTGGCAATGAGTATGTTTTATAGGCCATCAGAGCATTTACTCATAAGAAAAATCACAGGTCAAGAATATTTGGAAAAAAGGTGTCCATGGGATGGATGTACAAAGTATGAACAAGGTTCCAGAGCTTCACTGAAAGATGCGGCCGGGACAAAAGAACAAAATTCTGGAGCATGATGCAATTTGGACTTAACACGTTCTAGAGCATTGTTGAAAGATGCATCGAAATGCAGGAATAAACAAGGGAATGGAACCAATCGAACGAACAAGTTCCGGAGCATCGTTGCAAGATGCACCAAAATTTGTATTCTATTAAAAATGGAGTCTTGCAAAACAGATATAAAATGTAGACAAGTTCAAAAGAATGAAAATACAATAAAAATGCTCTGAAGTGATTATAAGTAAATACACATGCAAGATTTTTTTGTATTTTTTTAACTTACGGATTATACTACCTCTGCCGAAGCAGAGTCAATACATTAATTTTCTCCTTGTATTTCTACCATTCAGGTAAATTCCTCTTTGTTAACAGGTTTATGGTAGATTCGTAGTCAATGACCATTAACTAGGAGAGTTCGAGTATCACCATCAATAGATTTGAGTTGTACTGCTCTATTTGGAAATACTTCAGAAATTTCATATGGACCCAACCAATGATTCCTTAGCTTCCCTTTCTGATCTTTATATTGGGAATCAAATAATAGTGCTCAATCTCCATTGTGGAACTCTCTTTCTTTTATGTGTTTATCATGCCAGGCTTTTCGTTGTTGTTGCACTAACTCAGTCTAGTGAATAGCTTCTAGTCGGAGATCATCTAATTCACTGAGCTGCAAGACTCTTTCAACCTGGGCTCGATCAAAGTCGAGGCCTAGCTCCATTATTGTTCTAAGCGTTTGAAGTTCAAAATCAACAAGTGAGAGGTTTCTTCCCAAAGACTAACTCATAGGGGCTAAGACCGGTAGTCGATTTCCAGGTTGTATTATAGGCCCAAATGGCTTCAGGTAATTTTCTAGCCCAGTCTCTTCTTCCTGATGAAACAATTTTTGCCAAAATGTTTTCAAGTTCCATGTTAGTGACTTCTACTTGACCATTTCCTTTTGGGTGATAAGGCGATGACTTTTTATGGCTTACCTGGAAATGATCAGTAAAGGCTAGAAAAACTTTAGACATAAATTGGGGTCCTTGATCTGTGACAGTTGATCTTGTTAGAATTAGGGCTGACAACTGAGAGGGGGGGGGTGAATCAATTGTCTTAAAACTTTTAAAGCTTGCTGCAACTAATTCTTCTTTACCACTTCTTAACAGATTAATGCCATAATCATGAAAAGCAAGAATTAATAAAACATGACCAAAAACATAAATAACACACTTGACACCAAGATTTTGATGTGGAAACCTGGTTAAGGGAAAAACCACGGTGGGGGTAAACCCACAAAGATTATACTCTATTAAAAGTATTACAAAGGGGAAGGCACATGCCTTCGGGTTCACTGCCCAGAGTTCACTGCTCAAGAGAGGCTCACTGCTTACAAGAATGATTACAGATTGTTTGAATTGCTAAGTAGCATATGTCAATGCAAGAATTCAGTTCTAGTTAAGCACAGAATACTGATTTTACACACTTCATCTTTATTCTGCCTTGCTTACTGCTTTGCCATAATCCGGACCTCAGATCTCTTCTCTTTTGTACTTCTATCTACCTTTTTCATACTTACTCCATATCCACATCACTAACACACCCACAATACTCGAATCCATCTGTTATATATATTCGCATCAACAAACTCAATCACTTATCTGTTAGCCTTATGAAGAACTTAACAAACAATACAAGTACTCTATTCTGTCGGCTGAATCCATACATCAATATTGATGTGTACCATAAATAACACTTGCAAGTCACCATTCATGTCGGCCACTAACATTATATCCCAAACACAACTCACCAAAACACAAGTACTGGATCCGTACAAGGATCTAACACAAGTCGGCCTATTCTTCATTGAACTGTTCTGTTACATTAGGACCCGGTACTCAGATGCTCATAAATTTTAATCCCTTTGTTACCAGAGGCTGAAATCTTGGATTTAGATTGTTCTGACATTCCTCTACACTCCCTCAAATTCTTAACATGTAATAATTAACTGGAGAGATCCACTGACAAAAATACTGAACTCTGCCATATACCACGGTCCTGTCTATCCGGACTGGCTAAATCTTGGAACTAACTTCCGGTATGAACTGAAACTATACTGCGGATGTGTGGAATGGTCTTAGTTGCCATCAATGACAACACCTGTCATACGTAGCAGTGTCTCTTAAAAACAATCTCCCCCGTTGGCATTGATGGCAATACTTAGTGAAAAATGACTAAGTGTCATGACTTACTCCCCCTTTGATGGATTCTTCATTTCCTTTCATTTTTCACTTTCTCTCAGTCCCCCTTTGACATCAATGGCAAGGGGTGGGGTCCACAAATCAAAATTTCCACAAGAAATCTATATGTAAGGTCACATATGTACAGATAATCCATGCATTATATTTACATGAACTTGAGGATATCTACAAAATTATTTTTCAACTGCACAAGTTTAGAGGCCCAACTACTTTTCATGCCATCCAAAATTGAGCTGTGTTCTCTTAGTAGGAATGCCTGTGTTTATGCTTTCTTTAGATCTGAAGTATCACCTGTTCAGAGTGCAACTTGAGATTTTGATAAAGCAGAAAACATTGTTTCTAACTTAGGGGCAATCAATCTCTTGAGCTCACACATTCTCTCCACAAATTGCTCTTTTCTTTAACAAGCTTCTTTATTTCATCAATTAGGCTGATTTCTTGACACTTCTGACTTACCGGAGAAACTGTTAGAGGGTCAAAATTTTGAGATAGATTTAGCAATCTTTGTTCCCGCTCCTTTATCTTCTTCTCAATATCCTCAATAACTTTGGGCCAAGATAGACAAAATTTGTATACATCACCTCCGTCATTGAGAGCATTTTGAATATTCTTTATACTGATATCAAGTATCCTTTTATCATTCCTTATAAGGCCCTTTAGCTCACTAAATCTCTTATCAAAAAATGCATTTCGGATTTTAATCTCTGCAGACTTCTCAAAGGACTCAAAGTGTGTACTTACAGAATTTACAAGGTTCTTCAGATTACCAGAGGGAGAATCAGATGGATTCTTCTGGAAGGTTGGCATTATCTTCTCCAATATACCAGATGCAAGGCCTAATAGCTCACTATCCTCTATGTGGGATTTCAATATCTTTTCACTTGCCTTAGCTTGTGTGAAAGATGCTATCTTCATCATTTGGACTGGAGAGAGAGTTCCAGGTTGATTGGTCCTTGAATCAGTTCTGGTTAATCAAACTCTAGCATCTCTTTACTCAGGAAACTCTTTACTGCATCTGCAGTGTCTCTTGTCACAATTTCTAGACTACCTTCCTTTTCTTGAGTTTTCTTAGTATCAGGAATATTTTGTTTGGGTGCATCAATATTTGCACCATCTTCTTCTGCTTTATCTTTCTTACCTTTGACTTCTTCTTTTTCCACTTCACCTTTCTATGTGTTATCTGTAGGAGGATTCTTTCCTTTGTCCTCACCATCTGCAATCTGTTCTGGAGGATCTTGTGTAGCAGCAATATTCTCAACATTGTCTTCAGTACCAGATTGATCAGGAAGAGTTAGAGTATCTCATGCATCATTAGTTTTATCCACCATCTCTGTATCTTCCTTGTTTATTTGCTCCACTTCCGGAACTGAGGAATCATCGACCTTGGTCTATTGCTCATCCGTTTTTATTTCTTCAATATCTGAGATTGATGAATCAATCCCATCATCAGTCTCTTCTTCAATAAATGGAAGATTGTCTCTTCAATGCACTTAGAAGTATTTCTTGTGTTTCTTTAACTATTTTGTCTAATTCTCCAAGCATCAGTTTGTTCATTCTCTTCTTTCTTTTGAAGTCATCCTTTACTTCTTTGAATATCATATTCTTTTGAACTTGAGTAATTTGAGGGCATAGTTTTATCAATATATGCTCTCTAAGCTTTAAATCCTTGCTTTTTGCATTTTCTTTCTTCAACTCCAAAATATTTACAAGACTTTGAGGAATCTTAGAAGTTATTTCAATCAGGGCTTTATTATAGATATTCAGATATCTAACAGTTGCTTCCTCTAACACCCTCTAATCTGTATCACTATATTCATCATAGAATTGAGTCATGGGTTTCAAATTTCCATCCAAAGTGATTGATTTTATTACATCTTCCACATAAAGTGTGGGCTTCTCAACATATGTATCTGTCTTCTGCCTTTTGCTTGCCCTTTTGCTTCTGGAGGGCTTCTCCTTAGTCACCTTGGCAGCTTTTGTTCCAGAGGATTTCAACTCCTTTACCTCAGCATCTGAATCTATTTCTTCTACATCAACTTTTGTGCTCTTATAGGTTCTTGTGGCGTTTGTTTTTACTCTTTTCCCTTCTTTTCCTAAAGATTCTCCTTCCGGTTTCTTAGGATTGGAAGGTTTTGGGGGAACAGGGGCAGCAACAGAGCTTCTAGTAGTCCTTGATGTGGAGGAGGATCCTATTGGAGCACTTCCTTGTTTCTTATCCTACTTCTCCTTCTCTACCTTTTTAGTTCTTTCCCTGAATTGCCTCACGACTTCCTTTTTGAGACCTAGATTCTCAGCCAACTGCTCAACTTCTTTTCTTACTTTTCTATTGGTTTCAGGTTCTCTAAGCTCAACATGTAGTTTTAAACTTAGCTCCTCATATGTCCCAAATCTTTCAACTGTTGTGTCTTTTGGCTTGCTCATAAGATGTTGAGCATACATATTTAAGATTTTTCCATCTACTTTATACCCCATCGGCATGATCCAAATAGTTCTGGGTTCCATTGCTTCCATTAAGCATTGATCAACGTCAACCATAAAACATATTTCATTCTTATACTTTTCAACAATCAATTTAGGGATTCTTTCCCTTGAATGCATCATACTCTGAAAATTCTTGAAGTATCCCCAGATTGTAGTTTTATGAGATTTATAATCACCAATGCTGCGTAGATGAACTCTGATCTGAATGGCAACTGGCTCATCATTAGTCCAGTGAACACCCTTTACTCCAGGTACTTCATTCATATAGTAGAAGAACAAGCATAGAACGAATGTACCATATTTAATAGTGTTTTGCTTATCTTTCTTGATTTTGTTCAAGTTCTCAATTAGCTAGTTCTGTAACAAATCACATTGGTTATAATCTGCATTCTTCTTCAATATTTGATATGCTGCATATATGACAGTTTTGGAGACAGAATTCTCCTTGCTGGAGTGATATGTCTTGTAGCCAATCACCATGGAAGCAAACTTAACATCCGGTTCTATAATGCATTGATGGTCATTGCCCTCTTGTCAAACTTTGCATCGGTTGCATTGGTAACAATTTGGTTTTTCACAGATTTCAACATGGGTAATCCACTGGTTGAATTTAACCCAGTTGCAATTTTGATAACATCCTTGGTAATCTTGAATGGTTTTAACAGCCATATGAATTCATCATGCATCCGACTCAAAACATACCGGACCCACTCATCTTCATCGAATGTTGGAAACCTCATAATCTAAATAAAATGTTTATCAAGTAGTGCCTTATACTCAGGTTTAAGGTTGTGATTTTCATCCCTGAGATGACTCTCAAACAAATCTACATACCTCGAGTCCCCAAATTCATCTATGTTCGCATGAATATAAACCCTAATAACTTTAGTATGCAGCACACCATATGGAACACTTGAAAATGCACCTAATGTGTTGACTCTATTGACTTGTGTGGATGCTTTTTAAATTTTGGTCGAGGCCTTTCAGTAATATCAATGACCAAAGGTGTAGCCATTGCAAAAAGATTACAAGTTCAAAGCTTCTCAGATAAATACCTTTTTCATGAAATTAGGGTTGACGGATAAATTCACCAGTCGCACTTCAATTCTTTGTCATCTCAGCTCAGACACTATTCTTCTTGCTTTCTTTAGGTGCAAAGTGATTCAAATGAGGAATGAACGAGCTTTTTATGCTCCACAAAACGTAATTTGCCTTGTAATAAATGCTTTGCCCTAACACATCCGATTACACTATTTCTGCATACAGTCGATCTTCAATTGCTCCGCAAATCGTTATATCCACTTTTTTATCTTTTGAAAATCCTTTCAAATGATGTATAATAATCCAAATTATTTTCTCTCATTGTGCCAAATTTAGGCACCCACTTACTGGCTGTGGGATTTTAGATTTTATTGTAGCTCCCCCTGAGCTAGGGCTCTTAATTCAATTCCTGGAGGGATTATCATCACCGGATTCCGGTGTAGACCCATTACTATTATTCACAACACTTTTCTTGACCCATGTATTGCTCATTTCATTTTGGATCTCATTCACATCAATTTTGCCCTTGCCTTTGTCTTGTCTTTGCTTATCCAGTTTTTTATTTACCGAACCTCTTCTTTCATTGTTCCTACTTCTGTAGAATCTTGCAATATGACCAAATCTATTGCAATTAAAGCACACAACATTTCTTTGCTTATATACTTGATTTCCTCTTGATCTGTAATGATTAGCCATGTGTCCAAATCCATTACAAATAAAGCAGTAACATTGAAAGAGTTGCATTTCCTCTATTGTTAGAGTTATTCATTATCATACTTCTGCATTCATTTGATCTATGACCATACCTCTTACACTTGAAGCATTGACCAGAGAAGGATGGACCATTTTGACTTACTCTACTTTTGCACTGAGTGGATTTATGACCAAATTTATTGCATTTGAAGCAATTTCCATTGAAGGATGGATATCTTTGAGCATTAGGCTATCTTACCAGAGGTCTTCTAGATCTGTTTCTCCCATTCCTTGGTTGAAAGTTTCTCTATTCGGATCTAGAGTTTTCACCTTTCTCATATCCAAGACCATGCTTGTCATCACCCTTTTTCTGACTTTCAAGCAGTGCTTCAAGTTTAGCTGAGCTTATCTTGAACTTCTCCTTGTATTCATTTACAACTTCTAGGTCATGTCTGAGAATGACAATTTGCCTCTCAATTTCTTTCTCATTGCCTCTGCTTTCTTGTAGATTAGATTCTAGGAGGCCAGATATTCCATCCAATCTATAGCATTCTTCAGTTCTTTCTTTTAGATTTTGATTCAGGTCTTCTTCAGTTTTCTTCCTATCTTCAATTTCTTTGGTTAGCCTCATCACCCCAGATTCCATCTCATGTTTTAGGACAACAACTTCTTTAGCTAACTTCTCACATTCCTTTGTTTTCTCTTTCAGGGCCTTGTCCTTGTCATTGTCTTCATAATGATTTCCCAATTGAAGAGGTTGTTCCTTCCTCTTTTCATTGGATTTGCTCAATTTTGGTTTTAAAGTCTCAATGGAGTCTTCATCATTTTTAAGGTCCTCTTGCAGCTCTTGGGCTTTTGCTTTGGACTGCTCAAGATCTTCTAATGCGAGTTTAAGTTGTCCTTGGAGGTTGTATTCATCCATTTTACTACCTTCCTAGATCTTCCTCAAGCTGTTAAACTTTTCAAAGGAACCTTGCTCTGATACCAATTGTTAGAATTAGGGCTGACAACTGAGAGGGGGGGTGAATTAGTTGTCTTCAAAATTTTAAAACTTGCTGCAGCTAATTCTTCTTTACCACTTCTTAACAGATTAATGACATAATCATGAAAAGCAAGAATTAATAAAACATGAGCAGAAACATAAATAACATACTTGACACCAAGATTTTGACGTGGGAACCTGATTAAGGGAAAAATCACGGTGGGGGTAAATCCACAAAGATTATACTTTGTTAAAAGTATTACAAAGGGGAAGGCACATGCCTTCGGGCTCACTGGCTAGAACTCACTGCTCAAGAGAGGCTCACTACCTACAAGAATTATTACAAAAAGGATTATAGATTGTTTGAACTGCTAAGTAGCATCTGTCAATGCAAGAATTTAGTTTCGGTTAAGCACATAATACTAATTTTACACACTTCATCTTTATTCTACCCTGTTTACTGCTCTACCATAATCTGGACCTCAGATCTCTTCTCTTTCACACTTATGTTTGCCTTTTTCACACTTACTCCATATCCACATCACTAACACACCCACAATACTCGATTCCATCGGTTATATATATTCACATCAACAAACTCAATCACTTATCTGTCAGCCTTATGAAGAACTTAACAAACAATACAAGTACTCTATTCTTTCAGCTAAATCCATACATCAATATTGATGCGTACTAGAAATAACACTTGTAGGTCACCATTGATGTCATTCACTAACATTATATCCCATACACAACTCACCAAAACACTTCTACTGGTTCCGCACAAGGATCTAACACAAGTCGGCCTGTTCTTCACTAAACTGTTCTGTCATATTAGGACTCGGTACTCAGATGCTCATAAATTTTAATCCTTTTTGTTACTGGAGGATGAAATCTTGGATTTAGATTGTTCTGACATTCCTCTACACTCCCTCAGATTCACAACATGCAATAATTAACTAGAGAGATCCGCTGACATAAATACTGAACTCTGCCATATACCCTGTTCTTGTCTATCCGGACTAGATAAATCTTAGAACTAACTTTCGGTATGAATTGAAACTGTACTGCAGATGTGTAGAATAGTGTTAGTTGCCATTAGTGATAACACCTATAATGCATAGTAGTGTCTCTTGCCAATGGATCTAGGGGCCCCAAATATGAGAAAAATCCTGTTATACAGGAAGTTAGTAACTTGTTCTTCCCTAGCAACTCCCAAGGCTTGGACTTCCACCCACTTAGTCAGATAGTCAGTACAAACCAAAATGTATTATTTTCCTTGTGATGGAGGGTCTATGGAATAGATACAATCCAATCCCCACTTTTTAAATGGTTCAAAAACTACCTACAGTTGCAGAGGCATCTCATTGGATGCTTTAGGTCTTCCTACCTGTTGGCATTCATCACAACGACGAACATAGTTTTTCACATGTTTATGCATAGAGGGCCAGTAATATCCCGTGCCTAAGATATTATGGGATGTTCTCTTGGTAGATTAATGACCTCCAGAGGGATCATCATGACAGGCTCTGAGGATGCTGTATGTTTAATCTGATCTGACATAGCATTGCAAAACTAGATCAGGACCACATCAAAATAGCATTCCATTAATCCATTTAAACTGAGCACTTTCTTGAATGAGGCATTTCTTTTGTTTTGATATAAATTTTGGTGGCAATTCAGAAGTAGCAACATAGTTGGTGATGTCTGCAAACCAGGGGGTTTTAATGGAGATGGAAAATACATTTTCATATGGGAATTCATCTTGTACAGGAGCACAATTGCCATTGCGTTGTTTGATTCGGGATAAGAAATTTGTGACTACATTAAACTTCCCAGGTTTTTCAATGATGGTCACATTAAATTCTTGGAGAAGCAATAACCACCTGATTATTCTTCCATTTACTGCAGGTTTGTTCATTAGGTACTTGATAGCTGAATGATCTGTGAACATCATTACTTTGTACCCTGTGATGTAATGTCAAAATTTATTGATTGCATGCACAACTAAGAATTATTTTTCCATAGCGGTATAGTTTCATTTAGTATTCTTACTAATGAAATAGATGGCATATTTTCCTCTATTCTCATCTTCTTGTCCTAAAACTGCTCCAATAGCATCATTGGAAGCATCTGTATAAATATGGAATGGAAGGTTCCAATTAGGTCCACGTAGGACAGGAGAAACGATGAGTTTCTCCTTAATGATCTCAAATGATGTTTGACATTCTTCTATCTAAAAAAAATCTATATCCTTTTGGAGAAGGGAGAACATGGGTACTGCAATCTTGCTGAAGTTTTCTATGAATATTTGGTAGTATCCAATATGTCCTAAGAAACTTCTGACATTCGTTTGGTTCTTTGGAGTCTCTAGTTGTTGTATCACTTCAGTTTTCTTAGGATCCACTTTTATCCCTTCAGCTAAGATGTGGTTTCCCAACACTATCCCTTTTTCTACCATTATTAAACATTTTTTGTGGCTCAGGGATAGCTGATGGTCTTGTTTAGGGTAAAATTAGATTTTGTTAATCTTTGTTGTTTAGATGTTAAAACCCTCCTTTCCACTAAACATTGAAGGATCTAAGGTCGAGTGGCGAGCACTATCATACCCTAGGTCACTTGCAAATGAAGGGAAACTTGGATTAGGGAATTAATTATCAAATTTTCCTTCTCTTATGTCCAATTAACCATTAAAACCCTAATTATGCAAATACGACAACAAATTGACGAAAGACGGAAAAAGCTCTTGTAGACGGAAGTAAAATAGCAAATCACAGAATACCTATTTTTGAGGTTTCAAGGCAGAACAGTCAGGGACTAAGGTGTGGGTGCCCAAGTCTAAGGTACCTACTTTTGCAAGGAATCTGGACCTCCTTCTGACATTGATCAGCCCTGTAACTTTTGTTTCCCAAGATCTATCTACGAAGGACATTGTTGCAAGCACCCTAGTCTTGGAAGTGCTCCTGTGTCTAACTTCTCTTTAGATCTTGAATCCCTGATGTCTGCCAAGCCTTCCTGCAACTCCACTTTTTCTAGATGCGACACATGTCACCTGTAATCACAAGACTTGGTTTGGGGGTTGTGGTGTTTAGAGATTTGCCTCAGTCAAACCCTGGTGGACACTTAAGTCTCTAAACACTGTTGTCAGATAAAGAGGGCATGCCCTTGTGAGGCAGAGGCCAAAAGCCAAAGGAATCAATGATAAAAACACAATGTTATGTCACCTTGTAGTGAAGCTCTGATGGAGGAAGATGCTCTTCATTCCATGGGAAGATTAATGCTCAAATCTGCAAATATCAACACACAAAACACACCAGTTTGCTCTTGCAACACAATAGAAGCCTTGAATCACCTTGAGAACACTTGAACATCACCCTTGCTATCTAATTGTAATCTAGTTTACAAATGAATGCTTAAGCTTTCTTATATATGCAACTACAAGCACTCCCACCAAGATTTTAAAATTCAAACTTTATCGTGTCAGAAAAATAACCAAATAACAGTCATAAACTGACACGCAGAAATTAGGGTTGCCCCAAAATAAGGAAGGACTAGGGCGCGGGCGCCCAAGTCCTCCCCCCTATTTTTGGGCAGGGTACAACTCAAGGGGTCCTCCTAGGTCCCATTTGTCATATTACCTAGGGCTCATTCCATCGGGATGCCAAAATATGATCTAAAATGGCCTAAATGCACTCTAAAGATCTAGGAGCTAAACCTTATGAGGGAAAAGCCCCGAAGGGGACATTTTTTGACATTACATTTAGCCCCCACTTTAATGTATGCATGAACACGAGGCCCATACATGCATTAAAGTAAGGTCACAAACACAACAAACACATGAAGCATGGAGAAGACATGTCAATCTCATAAATGATAGTAATAGGCACGCAAAACATGGAGAAGATAGTTATAGTCACGTAGAACATAGAGTATACAGTCAATGCATAGAAGACACATTAATGCATGGAAGATAGAAATGATAGCTTTTCTTTTCTTTTTCTCATATATATGAAATGCAAAATGCAAGTACTTGAAAGTAAACAAACCTCCCAAAATGTAGGAGGCACTACTCGAAGGTGCTGGTCTCTGCATATGGGGCAACACACATGCAATACATGCAAAACCTTCCAAAATGCATGAAACACTACTGAAAGGCATTGGTCTCTGCATATGGGGCAACAAACACGCCACACAAAACAAGCATGCCAAAACACACACACTTGAAGACACGGAGAAAACACAGTAGACAAGCGATGGAGTGTACCTATTTCTAGGTCCAACACCATCTCAAGCACATTACAGGCACATACCGACAATTGCGCTTTGCCAAAACAATCGCCGAAGACACGCTTAAGGGTTCAGTTAGTCACGAAACTGCTCCCCACCTCCGTAGAGGACTTTTGAAAATGATAGGATGATGTAATCTACTCTGAGAAATACACCATCCCCACCTCTGCAGAGGGCTTAAGAAAAAAAGATATGCATGATATCCTGCCTCTGCAGAGGGCTTACATGATTGATTGATTGATTGCAAACAAACTCAAGATGCACGATGCACCACTTTGGGGTGCAGGTATCTGCATCTAAGGTCAAAGACATTGCTAAAATCTATAATAGACAGCTTACCTTATATGCCCCCACCTTAAGGTGGTTGATATCAGTTATTGATATCAAGCACGTTAAGGTAGGAAGAAACACACAAGGGAACACCGACTTTCACAAAGCCCATGCCCCCTAGAGGTGACATGTGCTTTACGATCACCAAATGTTCCCATAAACACATCCCTGCAAGAAACATGTTAGTGTCTACAACATCATGATAAACAACATCAATGCATATGATTAACCACACAAAGAGCCAAGGTTATACAACGAATTCAGAGTTCGAGGATAACCAGGGGATATATCACGAAGCTCTCCAGAGCAGCAGTATTGTTAAGGTTTGTAAATGCGATAGAAATATCATAAAATTCACTACGCAGAAAGCATGAGTTCTTCCACTAGCCAAGCGTCAGATAAAATATACAACCCCATCATCATATTAGGAACTAAATCTATTTTTTGATTGCTCTTGAAAGGGACACTAGGTCCGCATCAGTATAAATGTTTGTCGTCATCTGTTCGCTAGATAGAAACACTAGAGGAAGGGAAACAATAAATAAGAGAGGAGAAAACAAGTGTCTTAGGGACAGTCATGTAGGAGGGTGCCCCCAAGTCACCAACCATGACACTATGTTTGTAAGACACAACACTCAATAATGAAATCAGAGAGAGAGCAATATAGAAGAATGATGATACAAATAGAAGAAGGTCACAATAGAGGTGGTCTCTTGGTATCTCGAACCTTACGGGAGAATCTAAAGTCATCCCAGGATGCCTAAACAACACATAACACATCATGGGGGAAGCACATCACGAGAGAGATAAAGGGTTAGAGATACTTACCTATAGGGTCTTCAGATTATATCTTAGAGCTCTCGAACCTCTTGGAGAGGTACTCGATCATGTTTGATGTAAAATTTGAGTGGTTCTTATGAAAGTTTTCTATCGTATGATGTTTGTTCCTTAAATCCTTGATTAGAAGAGACTTTTTGGTGCTTATGAGGGGGAGAACCACTATTATTTCTGACTATTAATTGTCATTTTGCTCTTTTCTAATTTTTAGCGAGTTTTCGTTGTTGAATCTTTCTAGAATAGTAACGGGAATCATCCTGAACCATCTTACTCATTTGTATCGGTTGTTCTTTCCTTTCAAATGCATTTTGATTATCTCCTGATCCATACAGGGATAATGGGGGAGGAACCTCAGCATAAATTCTATTTCTTCTAGGACGATGTGGTTTATCCACTTGTTTCTTATCCACTTCAATCATACCCATGATGCTATCATAGTCCAAGTAATCATCCTCGTCTACTTCCACTAAATCTTTTTCCACCATATTATTTTCAGTATGTTTAGGAAAAGGATTAGTGAAGATTTGTAAATTCTGATTCGGTAGAGCAACCGACTTATTTCCATTATCATTCACACCCGATACCTAGATGACATTTGAATCAATAAGGTCTTGTATCTCATGTTTAAGACACATACATCATTCAGTGTCATGTCCTTGCATCTGATGATAATGACAAAAGGCATTAGCATCGAAGTAAGGTCCTTGTTTACTAGGATCAACAGGCTTGATCGGGGGAAGTTTCAGAATGTTATTACTCATAGCTTGATTCATGATAGAATGATAGGGCTCAGATATCAGAGTAAACTTTCTTAGTTGATATGATGCTTTCTTTGGATTATTTATAGCAGACACATTCGTATTTGGTCCATTGATCTTGATGAAACTCCTATTATTGTTCTTTCTAAAGTTGTTTTGCGATGATCCACCCAAGGATTGACCAACTTGAGCCGATGAGTTTTGGTTTTCATACTGACTAGACGAAAGTTGATAATCATGAAGAGTGGTGCATAAATGTTGAAAGGAGTTGTATTTCATCAAGAGAATCTTATCACAAATATTATGTTGTAGATTTGTAATGAATATCTTTTGAACATCCTCATCTTTCATCTGATATTGAATTTGTACATGAAGTCTTTGATACTGACCAATGAATTCAGTCAACTTTTCTTTTGGACCTTGTTTACATTGAACCAAGTCAATAAGAGTGACTTGGGGTCTGATATTTGCTTGAAAATGTTGTAAAAATTGATCAATCAACTACAAAAAGGAGTGTATTGAATTCAGAGGCAATGAGCAAAACCATTCTAAAGCAGTATCTTTAAGAGATTGTAGGAAAAATTTTGCTAACAAATCCTCTTCAAAATAAAAATCACTACACATAGCTGTAAATGCTGCCACATGAATATTGGGATCACATTTTCCACCATATTTTTCAAAGCGAGGAGTCTCAAAGCTCTCAGGCATAGGAGTTCTCAAGACTGCATAGGATAATGGATTACAGGCATGATATGTTGGTAGACTAGGCTGTGAAAAATTTGTCAAATTTGTTACCTTTTGTTGCAAAGCAATCATGCCCTGTAAAAGTTGGTTTAGGATGACATCTTTGGGAGATGCAGTTTGTTCTGAGGGATTAGAACTAAGGTGAGGAGGTGATTGATCTTGAGATACAATAGGCGGAGGCTAAGAATATGTTAATGGTAGTTGGCCACAATGACAAGTGGAAGATGGTTACGAGTATGTAATAGGTAGCTAGAAATGAGTGGAATATAATTATTCATAGAAGAGGTCCCTTTAGGAATCAAATTCTGATAATTAAATCCAAACTTTGTAATTAGTGCGATTAGATACTCCAACACCAGTAGTAGCATTACTACAAGCATTTGCATTAGTTGTTAAGATTGTTGATGTAAAAGTAGATATTCCCATGGTTGGTATAGGTGCTGAAACTTGAGTATGAGATGGTGATAAAGTGTTATTTATCGTTTGTGTACATTCGGTCACCGACATGATATTGGTTTGTACAATATGTGCTAGACCACGAATTGCATTAACACCATCTTGTCCTTCTTTTATCAATTCTCTTATGTTATGAATTGTAGGCACAACTTCCTTAGCTATTCTCTCATTTTCCATGAATGATTGAAATTCAGCTAGCTCTTTATCCAATTTTTCTATTTGTTCATCAAATACATATCCTGTTGCCTCAATAGTATTATCAACATCATGAAAAGTTTGTTCTTCCATTGTGGTTGGAGGATGTATACTATCTTGCACAATTTGAGTTTCTCCCTTTGTAAAAAAGGTGTCCAAAGTACCAACTTCTTCAAGAGCACTAGATCCCATTAATCTTTTACTTCTTCTCAAAGGGATATTGTTTTTAGGACAACATGTCATAAAGCTTATACAGAAGCATACAATGCACAAACTAAGAGAACAAATCCTAGGAGAAGGATATGATTGACGGCCAAAATGCTTGGTTTTTTGTACTCTTTTCAATGCCAATGAATGAAACAAAGGGCAGTGTAAGGATTTAAATCAAGGGAAGCAAGTTATATGTCTAATATCAGTCCAAAATAGCAATATAATCACTCTCAACACACTCTTGATGCAAATCCAAGATAATGCCAACTCAAAATATAGTGAAAATATGTCGAAATAGGCACTTTTTTCACCAAAATTTGATGCAAAAGAGCATAAAAAAGGGTGTTGTGAGGAAAATGATGATGGACATCAAATAATATCAATAATTATAGCCACTTGGTTCCAAAATACCCAACACAACATAATTTTAGTGCCACTTAAGGTAAAACCCTAGTGAAAATATAGCCAAATATGCAATTTTTCATGATTTTTCAACTCCAAGACCTAGCAAAGGGGTTTTGTAATGAATTTTAGGAGGTAAAGTGAATAATATCAATAATATCAGTCACCTCAATCCATAAAATTGATCACAACACACTTGGAGTGCAAACTATGTCAAACCCTAAGGCAAAAATATCCAAAATGTGTAATTTTTCACCGAATTTTCACCACAAGAGCTTGTTAAAAGGGTGTTGTGAAGATTTTTATGAGAGGTAGAAAATGATTACCCTAATAACAAAAAAATAATACCCAAATATCTTTCACAACACACCTATGGTGCAAGTTTGGAGAGTCGATAAGGCCAATTTTAGTGAAAATCGTTGTTTTTGAAGCCCTCGGTTTGAGATGTTGGGATAAAATTCTATGTGAATGATTTAAAGTATGATTTATGATTAAATTGACTCACTCTCAGATATAAAAATTATTTTGAAGCCTTAGCATGCGAATTGCCCATGCAAATTTAATGAAAATGCATCAAAATTGCTAGTTTTGGTTGAAATTTTCTATGTAAAAATGTAAATATTTTAAATATAAATGCAAATTAACACTAAAATGCAAGAATACAACCAAATGTAAACTTTAATTATCCTCTAAAATTAGTAGAAAATTTTGATAAAAGATTTTGCCTACTAACCCTAGATTTTTGAATTACTAGGTTATATAAAATTATCAAAATTTCCACAAAACCCTAGCAATTAAATGATGAAAATGGAAAACAAATTTCTGATTTTTTGGATTTTTCTGTAGTTTATATCAGATCTAATGCAAAAATCATGAATTAGAAAAATTTAGAAAGAATGGATGCAATTTAGTAAGCCAAACAATGCAATTTTTTTGTATTTTTCCAATTTTTCAAAATTTTTGAATTTTTCTCAATGCAATAAAATAAATGACCAAATGAATGAAATCAATCAATCCAAATCTAAAGAGAAACACTCAAAAAGTTGCAATTTAAGTCCAAATACATGGGTTCACCAAAATATTTAGGTTAAAATTGGATTTTATTAATCTTTGTTGTTTAAATGTTAAAATCCTCCTTTCCACTAAACATTGAAGGATCTAGGGTTGAGTGGCGAGCACCATCATACCCTAGGTCACTTGCAAATGAAGAGAAACTTGGATTAGGGAATTAATTATCAAAATTTCCTTCTCTTATGTCTAATTAACCATTAAAACTTTAATTATGCAAGTACAACAACAAATTGATGAAAGACGAAAAAAACTCTTGCAGACAGAAGTAAAATAGCAAATCACAGAATACCTATTTTCAGGGTTCTGAGGTAGAACAGTCGGGGACTAAGGTGTGGGTACCCAAGTCCAAGGTACCTACTTTTTTGGGGAATCTGGACCTCCTTCTGACACTGATCAGCCTTGTAACTTCTGTTTCTTGAGATCTGTCTACAGAGGACACTGTTGCAAGCGTCCTAGTCTTGGAAGTGCTCCTGTGTCTGACTTCTCTTTAGATCCTGAATCCCTAATGTCTATCAAGCCTTCCTACAACTCTACTTTTTACAAATACGACACCTGTAACCTGTAATCACAAGACTTGGTTTGGGGGTTATGGTGTTTAGAGGTTTGCGTCAGTCAAACCTCGAAGGACACTTAAGTCTCTGAACACTGTTGTCAGATAAAGAGGGCGTACCCTTGTGAGGCAGAGGCCAAAAACCAAATGAATCAATGATAAAAACACAATGTTATGTCACCTTGTAGTGAAGCTCTCATGGAGGAAGATGCTCTTCATGCCATGAGAAGATTGATGCTCAAATATGCAAATATCAACACACAAAACACACCAGTCTGCTCTTGCAACACAATAGAAGCCTTGAATCACCTTGAGAACACTTGAACATCACCCTTGCTATTTAATTCTAGTTTATAAATGAATGCTTAAGCTTGCTTATATATGTAACTACAAGCACTCCCACCAAGATTTTAAAATTCAAACTTTACCGTGTCAGCAAAATAACCAAATAACGGTCATAAATCGACACCCAGAAATTAGGGCTGCCCCAAAATAGGGTAGGACTAGGGCACGGGTGCCCAAGTCCTCCCCCCTATTTTGGGTAGCGTACAGCTCAAGGGATCCTCCTTGGTCCCATTTGTCATGTTACCTAGGGCTCATTCCATCGGGATGCCAAAATATGATCTAAAATGTCCTAAATGCACTCTAAAGACCCGGGAGCTAAACCTTATGAGGGAAAAGCCCCCAAGGGGACATTTTTTGATGTTACAGGTTCTCACATTGCTTCAATACCTTGTCCAAATTTTTAAGAGCTTCATCAGAAGTGGAACTGTACACCTCGAAGTCATCCATGTAGACTTCCATAGAGTCATTTACTAGCTCAACAAATATGGCCAGTACAGCTCTCTAAAATGTTGCAGGAGCGTTGCATAGCCCAAAGGGAAGGACTTGATATGTGAATGTCCCCCAGGGAAAAGTAAAAGTTGTTTTTTCCTAGTCCTCTACTACTACTTGTATTTGGTTATATCCACTGAATCCATCCAGGAATGAGAAATACTTCCTTCCTGCTAAATTATCCAAGACCTATTCTATGAAAGGTAAAGGGAAGTAATCTCTATAGGTAGCTTTGTTGAGCTCTCTATAATCAATGCACAATCTCCACTTCACATTTTTCTTTGGGACTACTACTAGAGGCGAAACCCATTTGTTGTCAAATATGGGATAGATGAATCCTACTTGCAGGAGTTTCTCAATCTCTGTTTTAACAATATCTATGAGAGCAAGGTTAAGTCTTCATTGTGGTTGACGAATGTGTTTAGCATCTTCAGTATAGATATGATGGGTACAAACACTTGGGTGTATTCCTCTCATGTCTGTATAATCCCAAGAAAAAGCTTTAGATCTATTTATCAACACGTCAAATAATTTGAGTTCATCTGACTCTATCAACCAACTGTTGATATTTAAAGTTTTTCTTGGTAGTAACATGATAGTTTTGGTTTTGGGGTAGTTGGAGGTGATAGTGTGAACTTCTCTCGTTAAGGTGTTGAGAGGACAACTATGTAGTATAGTTCTGTGGAGTTTGGCAATATCTTCGAAGAAGTGATCTATTTTTAGAATAATATTATCCAGGGGACACGATAACACTGTGAAGTTGGTGCAATCATGTTCAATGTCATCAGTGTGAATTGGGTGTCCTAAAATCTCTTCTATTTATAACATTTCTACATCACCTGAGTCTACAGCAAGATTTTTCATGTTGTTTTCCAATTCATCTTCCAATTCTTCCCTGTGTTGTTTAATGACTACCATAGCAAGTGAGGCTAGATTCTCTTATTTGTCAGAAGCATCTGGTTCATCAATCCAAACTTGGTTATGTACATCAGGTTGAGCAGGGGATATAGGAATAAGTGTTTGCTATTGGGACCATTTGAAATGGTCATTCCTCCTACTATGCAATCAATCTTATCTGCCACTGTAGCTAACCAAGGTCTACCCAATATTATCGGGTAACTATCCTTGGGTGTGAGGGTCTGGATTATTTGGAAATCCACTGGGTATTCCCAATCATCAACCTTGACAGGAACATTTTCTAGGACACCCTTGGGAATAGCTATAGATTGATTTGCCATTTGTAATATGGTGGTTGTGGGATATAGATCAATGAGTCTTAGTTTTTCCATTACATCCTTTGTCATGACATTGATAGTTGTCCCTAGGTCTACTAGTGCATTAGGAATGGCCACATCATTGATTGTCACTGTAATTAGTGGACTACCTAGGTCATTGTATTTTAGAGTTTAAATCTCTCCAGTTAGAAGATTAGCTAAATATCTATTGATTTGGACCATGTTGATCTGTTTTGGTTTCCTGCTTGGTATTTTTATGCATAGCCATTTAACCAGTTGATTAAGTTCAGGGATTTCTTTAATCACCTGTAATAAGGGAATCTTGATATGGAGTCATTTAATTTCTTATATCAATGCGGTTTCGGTAGGTAAGGCCATGTTCGAAGAGTTTTTTAGGAGAGTCCCTTTTAGGCGCTCTGGAAAAGGTGCTTTAGGCTTCAGCTTCAAGGTGGGATCCTTTGTTGGAAGTTTTGTTGAATGTTGGATAACTTCTTCCTAAGGTAACTCAGAAGTTTTAGGTGAGGATTGTTGAAGAAGCCTTTCTTGGTTACTTGCTGGGTTTGTATCTGAAGGTATGGATGGTGTCTTGGTTCCTTCAATAGATTCTGCATTTGGTTCATCAAGGATCTCAACTATGGTAGGCTGTTGGAGTGTTTTTCCTGACCTCAACTGTAGGTTTCTACAATAGATGGCATTAACTGTAGCCATGTTTTCCTACTCCATGGAATACACTGGTGTGGTTTGATGGTTATTCTTTGGATTAGGGACATGTTGTGCTAGGATTTGTGGTTGGTTGACCTGCTTGTTTTGTTGAGAATTTTGGGGAGCTGGCAATAGGTTTTGTTGTGCATTAGGCATCCTCCTTGGTCCATGATAGAACTGATTTGGAGTCTGATTCCATTGAGGCACAAGATTTTGAGGGTACCATTATTGTTAGGTTTGATTTGACCATTGTGGCTTTCCCCAGGGCTGACCTGCCCATTCAGGTGGTCCCCATGGGTAAGGTCCCCAATTAGGTGGTGCTTGAGGCCAAGGTGCCATCCATAGACTATTGTTCCAATTATTTGGAGGACGCCAGGAGGGATTTGAATTCTGGCCATAGGAGAAATTCCCTCTAGGTCTTTGACCCACAAAATTGATCTCCTCAGTGTGAGATGACCTTTTCTTGGAATTTTTGATTGCATTTAGAATTTCACATTGATCAGTGGGATGACTCTTTTCACAAATTTGGAAATTGTCAGCTTTGTCCAAAGGACATTCTCTTAATAGATGTTTGTTTTGACACTTAGAGTAGTAGATGGATAAGGTTTTAGGAGTACATGTTTTGGCCTATATTCCATCCAGAGTGGTGTTTAAATAAACAAGAATGTTAGTTTTCAAGTTTGCTATTTCCTCGCGTAGTTTACCTATTTCATTTGAACCTCTCAAAAGACTAGATTTACGGATACCTCTTCGAGTATGGGAGAAATTCTAGCATAACTCAGTGATATCGCTGAGTTCAAGTTGGGACACATCTCCTTTTCCCATTAAATCTAGACTTCTCCTAGCATCCTCATCAAGTCCTTTGATAAATATGGTCTTCAGAATTTCTGGGCTTATGGCTTCTTCACCACATTGTTTGGTTAGGAAGATGAACCTATCAAGGTAATCTTCCAGGCTCTCATCTTTTTTCCTTAGTTTGAACAATTCCTCTTTCCTATCACTATCTTTGTAGTAACTCTGATATTTGTCTAAAAAGACGGTTTCCATGTCATCCCACGTGGTTATTGACCCTGAAACTAATCCCATGAACCAATGCATTGCAGCGTCTCTCAGAGTAGAGGGGAAAAGCTTAAGTTTTTGGTTATCATTTTTGTATTCATAAGTTTGACATAGGACTTTGAACTTGAAGAGGAAATGGTGAGGATCTTCAGAGGATAATCCTCTGAAAGTTGGTAAAATAGATGGTGAAATATTGTTCATGGGTGCATCATCATCTTCATTGAGAGCAATAGGATAGGTAAATTTCCGTACCACTCTTCTTGGGTTATCACCATCTCCTTGGTTTGCTCTCCCATCTCCTTGGTTTGCTCTCCATCCATTGAAAGGGTCATTATTGTTATTATCAGCCATGATTTTAAAAGGAATGTTCTCTTCATCAAAGATTGGGTTTGTTGGCTAAATGATCTCCTCTTCAAAGGTCTAGTTTGATGGTTGAACTTCTGGGATATTTTGGGAGGTCTCAGGTTGATTCTTCTCAATCAATTCATAACTAAGTTCTTCAACTGAGACTTCTACCTACCTACTTATGGTTCAAACTACTATTTGGGGGGTTCTTGGTATGAATCTTCTGAGCGGACCTCATTTCTTGACCATGCAAAAAAGAAGTCTGACAACTATATTTTTTTCTAAAAGAGGTATCTAAGCAGACTCCTATTAACACTAGAAAAGAATCAATCCCCGACAACGATGCCAAAAAGTGATAGGTTGTCGTGAGGTCCTAACACTTTAGTTGAAAAATATGAGTTTTGTCGACCAGGTAGTGTCCAAGGCTGTATGCAATAGGGGATATTTTTGAACATCTCATTTAGGAACAATTTTCTAAATTTTTGAAAAGCTTTTAAAACATAATTTAAACTAGAAAGCATGTAAATTCGAAGCTAGAAAGCATTCAAATCTTTAATCTAGAAAATAGATAAATTCTAATCTATAAATTCACACATGCAATTTAAACTATGAACTTGAAAGGCTAATTTTCTAATTGAAACATGCGAGAAACTTTAAACTAAACAGTTAACAAATATAACAGATGCTCCAAAAATTTCAAATAAATAGACTTCAAATAAAATCATTATTTTAAACACCACAACCTACAAGACCACAATAGAGCTATATACAAGATGAGATTAATCTAAACAAAACATTTAAGAACATAAATAACACATATGAAAATATTTATCTATTCTAGAATCCCTCGAGTGGCCAACTCATGGGAGATTCTACTGTCAACTCAGATCACATTCAACATTGTAATAGCTATGAAGTAAATTCCATCTATATCACCATTACTCAGAAAAGAGTACTTAGAATAAAACTGATGGTATCCATTTCATTGAAAAAGGTAACACAAAACATAACTATTGATTGTTCCCAAAAAGATTATTATTATTTTCATTACACAACATAGTATGTATATCCAAGTTTTGAGCAACTATTTATGGCTGCACTACTCTAAGATCATATATTTCAGATGGCAGTTACATGCCATTAAAGGAGTCTTAAAAATAAATAGAATTTAAACTAACTGATGTTCATGACATAAAACATAGTAAAGGCCTTAAGTGGAGCCATAAGGGCTCAAATATTCTCAACAAAAAATAACAAAATGCTTTAAAAGAATTCTTCCACTATACACGCCTAAATTTCTGGTGCCCCAACTTTTGGCATTCTGACTTCAACCACTTGAAGTCCACTCCTTTCATAGGCCATGCATAAGTCCTGCACAAGTACTCAAAGTCTATACCATTATATCAACATTAGTAGCTAATTCCAATCAATTTAAGAAATAAAGATTTATACACCATTTTATTAAAAGTAGACAATTATTGCTTCTAAAAATAAACAAATTGGCATGGCTAGGGTGGTTGGTAAGAACAAAAAGGGGTATTTAGCTCATCATAAGAATGAGGTTGTTTATACCTCATCAGTTGACATACATACATAGATCAAATTAGGACTAGACCAAAACAAACTTGTGGGGTAAATGAATGAAGTATGAATACATCATGTCTTAGCTAAGACCCAAATACATCCTCACATGCTTGGACACACATCCACAATCCACGAATCACCTCCGCAACAAGTGTGACGAACTAGGTCGGCCAGAACTTATGCACATATCAAGAACACATAGAAACATGCTTGCAAGATCTTCATTGTAGCTTGTGGATCAATCACATGTCTTCAACACATTTTGAGACATCTACAAACATCATAGAGTCACTTGGTAGCTAACAAATCCAACCACAACAGATCTCACTTGAAGAACATATCACAGACTGCTTTTTATCAGACACTGTCAAACTCTGCTACTCACTAACTTGTCTTCCAAAGCACCAAATGACAAATCCTTTTGAATGAAGATGACTAAGGACCTTATTAGCTTAAGTCTAGAACCACAAAGCCAAAATCCAATCTGTGGAGAAATGTGGAGCAAAACACTTTCTCCCTGTCACTCTACAAACTTTACCAGGCACAGTCTTCACACTAGTGAATAGAACTTTTTCTGCACAACGATCCGGACCACCAAATTCTGGATTTAGCATCTTCAAACACTTCTCTAAATTATATCCAAAGCTCATACTCTGGTCTTCAATACAGAGAAAATGTGGAGTAAAATACTCAGACAATGTTCTTCAATCAATCAACAAACATCAATAACAGAAGATACAGTTGGCATCGATGACAATACAAATATGTTGACATAAATGACAACACTAGTTAGCACATACTTACAACAACACCATTTGATCATGGATGTTTCATTTGTCAAGTTCACATTATCTCTGTACTTCAACTCTTCTCATACTAAGGCCCTTTTAATACATTCTCTTACACCATCATGCTCCCATTTTAATGTTTGACCTTAGAAAATTTTTATATATGCTAAACACTACTCATCATATGCATCCTACTCAACCAATAGCACATCTATGAGTTCTTAAATTGAGATTTACAATTATCTAACCATATGATATGTCGATCAAATATGATATTCCTACTACTCAAATTACCATAAAACATTTGGAAGCAAGCTTACACAAACGTTGCAGAATGTATGCAATTGTCACTAATATAAAAATGATACTCTGTCAAGATCTTTTTATCTTCCTTTGTACTATTAGGTGCATGAATAAATGCTATATGCACAAATATAGCAACCTGAGTGGAGTTGTACTCTGATTGAACCTCATTTTGTGGTTGTAGTGTATAATTCTTTGTATAGTCTACAATTGACATGATGGTATGAAAATAAAATATGTTTTTACATAACTTGAATTGCAAGTCCACCAATCAATCTATATGTGTATGTCTTGCATATTCATATACTATCTTTTATAAAAATAGGCATAAACTCATATACTAATATTTTTTCACTCACTAATTCACACATTTTTTCCTCTTTACCATCTTTTATAATGTATGCCATTGACTTATATTTTCTAAAACTTTCTAGTTCATTTCTAATTGCATGTGTATTCTCCACATGTACACAATTTCTGAAATATTGCAAACCATCACAACTATCACATGTTGCATCCAAACATGATTTTATATAAAACAATTGTTCATCTACTCTTTCACAAAAATGTTTGGAATGAAATCTCTTGCCGATCTAGGTGGAGCTTCTATCATACATTCTTGTAAAATATCTTTAGTATGCAAAGATACACATGTATGTCAAACAACATCATAATTCATAGAAAATTTAATGTGGACTCTATAACAAGTTGTGTGTGATTTATTTTGACACAAAAAGTTTCGTAATTTTAAAATACCTTTTTGTAGATGAGAAAATTTGGACAAAATATGAAAAATAAAACAAACATGCAATACCTTGATCCAAACCTTTTCGAATACCTCAGATGATAGATGCATGCATGTTCGATTGATGTTGATCACTCACATTCGCAGCATAACACTTGGATTGAGATTGGATAAAAGAAGAAGATAGGTGAGAATGGATGAGATTGAGTGATGCAAAGGTTCTAATGTGATTTCAACAACATAAGGATATCAAACTCAATGTATACAAATGGCTTGTGAGAGGCCATATTTATAGACAAAGGTGAAAGGATGATCAACGGTGGAGGATAAAAGGAGAAATCAATGGATTCAGATCATGGATGAATGTGCAAGTGCCATGTGTCCATAAAAAGGCATTTTATGTAGAAATCTTAGGTGGGTTGTTGATGAAGATAAGATTCCTTTCCAAGATAGAATGCTTTTTCTATTTTGGAGTTGGAGTGATAAGGATAATAGATTTTTATGATTTATTAATTCCCACATTTTGATTTTTCTATTTTATGGACAAAGGGGCCCTCTTACACATTTGGAGGAATATGATAAGGATGGAAGATAAATTAAATTAAATAAATAACATTTATTTAATTTAAGTGGATGATGAATAAATAAATAAAGCAATTGATTTTATTTATTTAATTAATTTTCATTATTTAATGCATAAATAATGAAATGGGACAATTTTGGGTGTCTACACTTTTATTTGAGGATAACTCTACAAATGTAGAGAAAAAATATGTTTGAGTCATATCTAAAAAATGTTTTGGATGTGGCTCATGGTTTTAACAACCAATTCTCCTTTTTACATCTCTTTGATTAGGTGATACTCTTGTATTATTTTTTTAAAAACTTTCAATTAAATATTTTAAGGCCTCAACTATGACTTTATCTTTTCATAGGCGACTACTAAAGAATGCCCATATTTAATTGCTATTCGGGTCCTCAACTTTTTCATGCCTCTCAATAGCTTTCATTAGTGTTTTTTTACTTATTTTTTATGCTTGACTTGTTTTCCTTATTAAGTGAGATTTCTTTGTTTGATTACTTACTATAGTTGATGTAATTACATGTTGTGTAGTATTATTATCTTTGGTGCATGAGGTCAAACTCATCGTTTGATATGCGTTGATTATATTTTTACAATAGATTTTTTACTGTTAATATTTGATATTCTTAGGCAAAGAATCTTCATGATGGCTCTAAACTTAATATTTATTATCATTTCAATAAACAATTGACATATTCCCATTTCATTTAAGTTTTCAAAAAATATTTTTCATATTTTATTAACATTTATTTTACAAGTACGTTTAGGAATTTTATGAGGCATTGATTTTAAAATGTTCTCATCAATTTCGATTAAAAACTTCAGTGTTTTATGCAAAATTCTAGGAGGTGTTGTCAATGGTAAACTTGATTTATTAGATAATTTTTTTTTATTACACAAATTTTGTTCATATTCAAAATTTGGTAAATTTTGTGTTTTCAATGGGTTGATCAATTGGCGTAACATCTAAATTTATATTTGAAATTGCATCGTCATTTTTAATTGGTGATTGAGGATTTTCTACAATATCAAATCGAGATAATAAAGATGATGTACCTTCAACTCCTAAATTCAATTTTTTACTTGCATAATTTTTTTGCATTCATTGCCTTTGTTTCTCTAAATTCTTCTCTTTCATGGTTCTAATGGATGCTTCATGATCTAATTGAATTGAAAAAAATGGTATATCTTTATTTATGTAGTTTAATTTCTTATTTTCATGAAATTGTCTTACTCATTCTCTTTTCTTCACATTCTTGGCTTCATGCTCCTTTGGTGTTTGATTTTTTGGTTATTTTGTTCAGATGATGTTGAATTCTATAATAATCTAACACAATTGGTCAAAATAATAAAAAATGATTGACATTTTATAAATTAAAATACAAAACATGAAATTAGAACGTTTTATGTCAATGTAAGATAAACAATTAGTTACTATTGTCAAACAATTATTCTAATTCCTCAAAACATGAAAATAATGATTGATAATATCAAATTCATTTTAAAAACATGCAATTAGAATTTTTTACATCAATATAAGAAGAAAAAGTGAGATAATTTTGTTAAATAATGATTATAATTTCTCAAAAGAATCAAAATTCCAATTATATGTCACGGAAGACACAATGCATAGGAACAAAAATGTTAGTGTATTTTTTTAATTTCCCTTTGTTGCAAGTATGGGCCTAACCGGTGTTGTCATTAATGTCAACATACTCCTGTTACATTAATGATAAGGACTGGATGAGCTGTGAGCTGAGGATACTGAGAAAAGTAGTCTCAATCAGGAACAGTGAAGGACAGTGATGACAACAAGGTAAAAATCTAAGATAGGTTGAGGATCAGAGTATGCGGATTAAAGGGTTTGTAGATATGTGTCTTAAAATGCTCCAGTAGAGATTTCAGAGGTCCGCATGAAGATATTAAGAAGTTATGGTAGTTCAAGTGAAACTGGTTCTGACAGATGTTCAGTGATGATAGAGTGACACAGATAGGTCCGATGAGGTCTGATAATGCATTATCTCATTCTACGGATTTAAGGAAGTGTTGGGGAAGTTTGTGTGGTGTGTCAAATAGTTTGGTTCATGGTTGGAAGGTCCAGAAGTATCTATTCCTTTGTGACAGTAATGGTAGACTGTGTTCTTGAGGTTTCGGATCGAGAGAAGGATTTCAGTAAGTAGAGGAAGTGTGGATATCCTTGGTGTTTTAGGCAAGTTTGTGGAGGACCTTGGATCGTGCTCAGTTCATGTTTATGGTATGTATTAGAATTGGGGTCCCAGAAATGAAGAATAACTTCCAGATGATGGTGTTCTTGCCAAGACAGGCTGACCGGATGGGTTACACCTCCTGCAGATGATCTTGAGGATGTTATGTGAGGATTGGTGCATTCCTGGATGAAGATTGAAGTCCAAGTTTTGTGTGGCTGACAGTGTGTTGATCCGCGTGAAGTGCTTTTGTAATTAGACATGTTGCATTTGTATATTTGTTTTGTAATATCTGCCGACTTGGATGATCTTTCCTAGGTCGATGTCTTGTATAAATAAGGGATTGTGAAGTCATTTCAGAGTGGACTTGTTGATATGAGCATGTGGTAGCAAGGTGAAGGGCGAAAGGCAGAGCAGAAGGTTTGGGCTTAAATGGAACTGACTCAAGCATGGTGAAGATGCTATTTACCAGTTCAAGTATGTGATACTTATTCTTTTGTAGACAGTGAGTCTCTTGTAGGAAGTGAGCCTCTTGTGAGCAGTGTGCTCAGGCAGTGAGCCCTAATTGGCATGTGCCATTTTATTCCTTCTATTCTTCTAACAGAGAATATTATCTTGGGTTAATCACCCCGTGGTTTTTCCCTTAACCAGGTTTTCCATGTCAAAAATCTTGGTGTTATGTGTGTTAATGTGTATCTGCTCTTAACTTGTTACATTATGCTTTCATGATTGATTAACTATTATGTTCATGTGGAGTTAAGTATTTGATTTAGAAGAAAGTTTTGGACAACTGATTCACGCCCCCTCTTAGTTGTCTACCCTAAGTCTAACAATTGGTATCAGAGCCAAGTTCCTCTGAAAGGAGCTTAACTGCTTGAGGAGATCCAGGATGTCATCCTACCAGAAGGATAGTCCAAAGTTTGATGGAACTAACTTTGCTCTGTGGAAAGGTCGCATGAAATGTCACCTGTAGTGTATGGGTTTTGCATATTGGTCCATGGTTACAAAAGCTTATGTACCTCCACAAGGTGGTCTGACAACCCTAAATGAAATCACAGATGTTGAAAATAATCTGCGGACCAAAGAGGCTCTTTTAAGTGCATTATCTAACTCAAAACTCTCAAATGTTATTGATCTACCAATTGCCTTTGAGATATGGAATAAACTAGAACTTTTGCATGAAGGAGACCAGTATGTTAAATGTGCAAGGTTACAAAGTCTAAAAGGGAAATTTGAAAAACTGAAAATGAGAGATGATGAAAATATTACCTCTTTTATGCCAAGAGTGAATGAGCTAGTTTGTGGAATCATAAATGCAGGTGGAATCCTAAGTGAAGAAGAGATCATTGGCAAAGTTCTCAAATCCCTTCCTGCCTCTTATAAAATCAAGGCTTTTGCAATCGAAGAATTCAGAGCTCACACAACAGTCACAAGAGATCAATTGGTTGGTAAGTTGGCTACTTTTGAAATGGCCGAGTTTGGAGATGATCCTCCAAAGACTGAATCTGCATTCAAAGCCAGTGCCTCTGTAAAAGGGAAACAAAGGTTTGATCTAGGAGAAAACTCTTCAAGAAACCTATCATGGTATGAAGCAGCAAGAAAAGACTTGGAAGAAGAAGAAGCTAAAACTGCTCATCTTGAAGCTCTTATTGCAAAAAGACTGCCAAGAGGATCCGGTAAGTATGAAGGGAAATTACCTTTTAAGTGTTTTAACTGCAACAAAATTGGTCATTTGGCCTCAAGATGTCTGAAAAGATTTTCAAGACCAAATCCTAACAGACCAAGGTTTCAAAAGAATTGTTACTATGTTCATGAAGAAGATGATAATGAAGGAGTAATAGATGATGAATCAAAGACAAGAAACAGATCCGGTAATGAATGGGTGTTTATTGCCATCAAAGAAAAGGAACCAATATCCTCTGTATCTGTCAATCATAAAGTTGAAGAAAAAGCTCTAGCTGCCCAAGTTGAAGCAAAGGATGATTGGGTCATTGATAGTGGATGCTCTCACCATATGACAAGTGACAAGAATAAGTTCTTAAATTTGGAAAAGTATGAAGGAGGAATTGTAAAGTTTGGAGATAATTCAGCTGGCAGAATCAAAGGGAGAGGAACTATTTCTCTTGATGGAAAGAACAAAACTGGTAATGTACTATATGTTGAAGGATTAAAGCACAATCTTCTCAGTGTTGGATAGCTGGTGGACAAAGGCTATGATCTCAGATTCAGGAATAGAAAATACAAGATCTTTGAAAGTTCTGGAACAGAGATTGCATTCGGTACTCAAACTAAAGGTAATATCTTCCACTTGGTTGGTACTGGTAAAAGTTGCTTATTTGCTCAAATTGATCAGAGTTGGTTATGGCATAGGAGGATGTGTCATGTGAATTTTGATAATACCATCAAGATAAGCAATACTCAAGCTGTAAGAGATCTTCCAAAATTAGTGAAACCTACTAATAGCTTATGCAAAGAATGTCAGTTGGGCAAACTGAGCAGAGTCACATTCAAAAATAAGGAATTGTCTTCTACCAGACTGTTGGACTTAGTTCATACTGATCTTTGTGGTCCGGCAAGAGTTAGAAGTATCTAAGGTGATAGATACTTCATGTTGCTAATTGATGACTATTCTCGAATGATATGGGTAACCTTTCTGAAAGAAAAATTAGAAGCACTTGAGAAATTCAAAATATTCAAGGCCATGGTGGAGAATGAAACTAGATTAAAATTGAAATGTCTGACGTCTGATAGAGGTGGAAAATTTACATCCGGTGAGTTCATAGACTTCTGTGAGAAACATGGAATAAAGAGACAGTTGTCTGCCCCTAGAACTCCACAGCAGAATGGAGTAGTTGAGAGAAAAAACTGGACCATCCAAGAAGCATCTAGGACCATGATGATGGAAGCAAATGTTCCTCAGATCTATTGGAGAGAAGCTGTTAGCACTATAGTCTACACTCTCAATCGAGTTCAAATCAGAAACAATACCGGTAAGACTCCTTATGAACTCTAGTTTGGCATTGCTCCCACTGTGAGATACTTCAGAGTTTTTGGTAGCAGATATTACATTAAAAGGGATGAAGATCTAGGAAAGTTTGATGCTAGAAGTGATGAAGGAATATTCTTGGGTTACTCTACTCAAAGCAAAGCATACTGGTATTACAACAAGAGACTGAGAAAGATTGTAGAAAGTGTAAATGTGAAGGTTGATGAAGAAATTGAAAGACCCTCAAGAATTCATGAGTATGATGAAGATGATTAGAATGGTGTTCAGATTCAAAGTATCCAAGCCCCTTTTGAGAAACAAAGTCAAGTGGATCTAGTAAGACTAGAAGAAGAGTTAAGTCTCAATGAGATTGATCAAGGGCTAGAGGTGCAATAAACTCCCAAAGTTCCAAGGTATGTAACTCTAAATCACTCTGAAGATTAGATCATAGGTGACAAAAGCAAAGGAGTGCAAACAAGGAGGAGAATTGCTCAAAATTCAGATGAGTATTGTCTAATTTAAAAGATTGAACCTAAGACATTAAATGAAGCCTACAATGATGAAAACTAGACTAAGGCAATGAAGGAAGAACTGATGCAAATTGAGAAGAATCACACTTGGGATCTTGTTCCCAGACCTAGAAATAAAAATGTGATTGGAACCAAATGGGTCTTTCGGAACAAATTGAATGAAGCCGGTGAAGTGATCAGAAATAAAGCCAGATTAGTTTGTAAAGGTTACTCTCAAATAGAAGGAGTTGATTTTGAAGAAACTTTTGTTTCGGTGGCAAGAATTGAAGCAGTCAGATTATTTCTTGCATTTGCTGCCTTCAAAGATTTCAAAGTGTATCAGATGGATGTCAAGTTTGCATTCCTAAATGGTGATTTAGAAGAAGCGTACATTGAACAACCAGATGGATTTCAATTATCTGAGCATAGTGATATGGTCTGCAAGTTGAAGAAGGCACTATATGGACTAAAGCAAGCCCTAAGAGCATGGTATAAAATATTGGACAAACATCTCTTGAAGATTGGCTTCAACAAAGGTACTGCTGACTGTAACTTATATTTCAAAATTGATCATGCAAACATTTTGATTGTTGAAGTATTTGTTGATGATATCATCTTTGGAGGAAGAGACAGTATGTGCAAAACCTTTGCAAATCAAATGAAAAGTGAGTTTGAGATGTTAATGCTTGGTGAAATGAATTTCTTCTTGGGTCTGCAAATTACTCAAACAAAGAAAGGAATCTTTATTTCCCAAACAAAATATGTGAAAGAATTGTTGAAGAAATTTGGAATGGAAGATTCAAAGCCAATGCTTACTCCCATGGCAACCGGATGTAAGTTGAGCAAAGATGATGACTCTCCTAAGGTAGACCAAACAAAGTATAGATCAATGATTGGAGGATTACTGTATCTCACCCAAACTAGACCAGATATAATGCAGGCTGTTGGTCTTGTTGCGAGATTCCAGGCTGATCCCAGAGAATCTCATGTCATGGCAATCAAAAGGATTTTTAGTATCTAAAAGGAACAGTTGAGTATGGTCTGTGGTATCCTAGAGATCATGATTTCTCTCTTCATGCATATACAGATGCAGATTGGGCAGGAGATGTGGATGACCGGAAGAGTACCAGTGGTGGAGCATTCTTTTTGGGAAAAAGATTGGTGTCTTGGCTAAGCAAGAAACAAGAGGCAATATCTCTGTCTACAATTGAAGTAGAATACATCGCAGCAGCAGGCAACTGCACTCAAGTCTTGTGGATGAAGCAGATGCTAAGAGATATTAATGTAGAATATGAGGAGCCTATCACAATCTTCTATGATAATTCAAGAGCAATAAATATTTCTAAGAATCCAGTGTTGCATTCTAAAACTAAGCATATATCTATCAAGTTTCACTTTTTGAGAGAGCAAGTGAACAAGGATGAAGTAAGATTGGAGTATGTGCCCTCCAAGGATCAGATTGCAGATATCTTTACTAAACCTCTTCCCAAGGACTCTTTTGAGTATCTCAGGGAGAAGTTAGGGGTTAGTGCCCCTCCGATGATGAACTAGGATGCACTGATGTGCATCAGTCCGGTGGGTATCACAGTCACATCTTGTGATCCAGATTGATGTTGGGGAGCTGCTACTTAGGGGGAGTAGCAGGTATGATTCTAAAGTGATGGAAGTTGCAAATATGTGCCCTTTGCCATTGATGTCAAAGGGGGAGAGAAGACATGAAAAACAAGTGGATGATGATCAAAGGGGGAGCAGTAAAAGAAGAGAAGACATGTGAATGGTTGTTGCTGGTAGGGGGAGTTGTGATAGTAAGGAGAGGTCCTTTTCTTGATGGTTTTTCACATCATATGTTGCCATCAATGACAAAGGGGGAGATTGTTGCAAGTATGGCCCTAACCAGTGTTGTCATTGATGTCAACATACTCCTGTTGCATTAATGAGAAGGTCTAGATGAGCTATGAGTTGAGGATACTGAGAAAAGTAGTCTCAATCAGGAACAGTGAAGAATAGTGATGACAACAAGGTAAAAATCTAAGATAGGTTGAGGATTAGAGTATGCAGATTAAAGGGTTTGTAGATATGTGTCTTAAAATGCTCTAGTAGAGATTTCAGAGGTCTGTATGAAGATATGAAGAAGTTATGGCAGTTCAAGTGAAATCGGTTCCGGCAGATGTTCAGTGATGACAGAGTGACACAGATAGGTCCGGTGAGGTCCGGTAATGCATTATCCCATTCTACGGATTTGAGGAAGTGTTGGGGAAGTCTGTGTGGTGTGTCAAATAGTTTGGTTCATGGTTGGAAGGTTTGGAAGTATCTTTTCCTTTGTGACAGTAATGACAGACTGTGTTCTTGAGGTTCTAGATGAAGGAGAGAAGGATTTCAGTAAGTAGAGGAAGTGCGGATGTCCTTGGTGTTTTAGGCAAGTTTGTGGAGGACCTTCGATTGTGCTCAGTTCATGTTTATGGTCCGCATTAGAATTGGGGTCCCAGAAATGAAGAATAACTTCCAGATGATGGTGTTCTTGCCAAGACAGGCCGACTGGATGGGTTACACCTCTTGCGGATGATCTTGAGGATGTTATGTGAGGATTGGCGCATTCCTGGATGAAGATTGAAGTCCAAGCTCTGTGTGGCCGATAGTGTGTTGATCCACATGAAGTGATTTTGTAATTAGACATGTTGCATTTGTATATTTGCTCTGTAATATCTGCCGACTTAGATGATCTTTCCTAAGTCGATGTCTTGTATAAATAAGGGATTGTGAAGTCATTTTAGAGTGGACTTGTTGATATGAGTGTGTGGTAGCAAGGTGAAGGGCGAAAGGCAGAGCAGAAGGTTTGGGCTTAAATGGAACTGACTCAAGCATGGTGAAGATGCTATTTACCAGTTCAAGTATGTGATACTTATTCTTTTGTAGACAGTGAGTCTCTTGTAGGCAGTGAGCCTCTTGTGAGCAGTGTGCTCGGGCAGTGAGCCCTAATTGGCATGTACCATTTTGTTCCTTCTATTCTTCTAACAGAGAATATTATCTTGAGTTAATCACCCCGTGGTTTTTCCCTTAACCAGATTTTCCACGTCAAAAATCTTGGTGTTATGTGTGTTAACGTGTATCTGCTCTTAACTTGTTACATTATGCTTTCATGATTGATTAACTATTATGTTCATGTGGAGTTAAGTATTTGATTTAGAAGAAAGTTTTGGACAACTGATTCACCCCCCCTCTCAGTTGTCTACCCTAAGTCTAACACCCTTATGTTAGGGGATATTTATTTTTCCTCCACATATTATTAAGATTGCTTAGGTTAATTCAACATGGTTATTATGAGACCACATGGCATAATCCATTAGTTACATGTGTTACTCTCACCACTTTTGAGTAGTTGAGTCTCACACCCTCTTTTTGATTTATATGCCACCTCTCATAACCATTTGTTTGTCTTTATCTGAATAGGTACAACCATGTAATTAGGCATTTACCAAGTAGGTAAAACTTCTATCTATTTTGGGTAGTTAGAGTTATTACACTTCTTACATGTATATGCCATTATTTTGTTATATATATAAAACTCATCTCTGCTAGTCAGTGAGAGTAATGTTAGTATTCTCTAAATTCTCTTACAATTTGTCTCTTGAGTTCTCTCTTTTAGGATAATCTCTCCATTCCACTATTTTGATCTTTGATTATCTGTCAATTGGAGTACGTGTGATCTATGACCGACAATAGATTCTAGCTAAGATTCTCACTTTTCATAGAATCTAACATTGTATCAAAGCTTGGTTGTATGGTATAGCTCATTTTCATTGTCTAATTTTTGAGAGATTTAAGACTATAATAGTTGTTAATATTTTTTTTTCAAAAATTTAGTATGCTCTTCTCTTGCATCCTTGGATGATTTAGAGAACCAGAATAATTTAGAAGCAAAATAAACATTTGTATTACTCTGGTTTGGATATATGTGTTCTTGTCAAATCTAGGTGATTACAATTGGTAATCTTGGTAGCATTTTCATCTGTTACATAGTGTCTAGAAAGCTCGAAAAATCAAGATTGACTTTCATTTCACCAAAATTAGAGATTGAAGTACCTAGTTGCAAATAAGGGCTTGAAGCATGGTTCTAGAAGGTAGCTATCATTTCGAAGCACTTTCAGCCCAAACAAACCTTGCCATTGTGCTTAGAAGGCTTGAAAATTTAAAGATTGACTATCAATTCGTTGAATTTAGAGTTTGGAGCATTTGAGGCAAAATTGTTTTACCTCTCATTTGTATGGAGCGCTGTACAATATGGTTGTACAAAACTATTGTAAAAACATTATAATGTAGGAGCACTGCTTCTGTAGTGCCCTCACACCATTTCCACCAGCAATGTCTTCCAGTGACCACCGTTGCACCACCGACAAGTGGTTTGCTCAGTTATTGCCACGTGTGCAGTCGTGTCAACATCACCACCATCGCTAGCGACATCCAGAATAGGTGGTGCCACCAGTCTATGACAAAACCCCTCCTTGTCAGCTTCAAAATATTCCAAGAATATTTCACTTAAATTTAATGGTTTCCTATAATTAGTCTTGTGCCCAACTTTGGGCGGTTTGAGTTTGAAGTTGGTGCTTTCAGTGCACAATCAGTTGTTTTTTGAAAAAAAAAGGTATTAGAATATTCTGATCAAGAAGAATATTCTTGTAGATTTAAGCATATTTTGGTGCTGACATCAGCATGACGTTAGTGTGACGTCGCCCTCCTCACCCAACTTGTACCCCTTTCCCTTGGGCTTTTTAGTTTTATAGGCCAACTTTGGGAGGCTTGTTCTTTGTCATACAAAGGTTTCTTTTGTGCATTTTTTTTTTGTTTTGAGGTAGAACTTCATGTTTTATACTATGATGGGTTATTTTTTTGATTTGATGCTCCATTTTTTAGAAATTAAAGATTCTTCTAAAATTTGTTGCACAATTTTCATTTTGAGACCTTCCAGGAGCCATAACTTGTGCAAACAAACTCTTTTTTGGGTCCCATTTTTTCAGAGTTTATAGTTTCCTATGTACTCTATATTGATACTTTTAATTGATCTCATATTGTACTTGAGCTATAGTTTCATTGTTTTGGCCATTTTGGACCCTGTAAGAATCTGAAAATTTGATATTTGCATTGTAAAACACACTAATTATAAAGTGCCATTCATTGTAATTTTTGAGAGGGTCATTTCAGAAACTAGTGGAAAGAGGGGGTGTCTCATGTGTCTTAATTTTCACACTTCTCTTTTTGCATAACAATCTACTTTTCTGCACTAATGGATCCATCAACAGTTCCTTTTTTGACACCATATAACTATTTTGAATGGAAAGAAAAAATGATAATCTATTTCAAAAAGAAAGGATTACACAGGGTTATGATGGGACTTGAAATAGAACCCACACAAGATGCAAAAAAATTCAAAATTGTTTAATAAATGTGATGAAGCATTTGGTACTCTATGTATGTTAATGTCTCCTGACTTACTTTTTCACATCAAATCTACATCTACACCAAATGTTGTTTCCTCTTTGGTAGATAGGATGAATTGAAGTGTAATCAATTGGAGAATGAATTCATAGGGTTGAGTTCTAGCAGTTTTGATACCATATAAGACTTCTTCAAAACACTAAAAATTATTAGATTGTAGTTGAAGCAACATGGAATAGAAAATAAAGACACACAATTGATCTTCAGTATTGTTTCTAAGCTTGGTCCAAACTATTCTATATTTGTTTCTACTTTTCATGCCACAAAATGTCATGCTTTAGGTTCCAATTAAAAAAATGCCTTCTCTAGATGAGTTTATTGTAGAACTCACTAAGGAGCAAGATAAATTGGTTCACATGCCTTGGCTGCAATTCAAGGCACAAAAGAACAAAAAGGGTCTAGTAAACAAGATAAGAACCAAAAGAATCAAGGAGAGAAGAAAGAAAGATTAGAAACCAGCTACCTCAAATGTAACCAATCAGACCTCTTCATCAAAAGGTGAACAACCTAAAAAGGAGAAGCTTAAGTGTTCCTACTGTAAAAGGCCTGACCATGATGAACACAATTGTTTAAAAAATAGATTGGTCACCTGACACATCAACATCAAGGTGCTTGACTTTCTCAAACAAAGTTCATCAAAAGGGTCTTCAAAGGACACAAAAAAAGAGTAAGGGGAAAGGAAAGGGCAAGGCATTAGTTGTTGCTTCCCAACTTGATTCTTAGATCATTGACTTAGGTACTTCACATCACATGGCTTCTTCACAAGATGGTTTTGCCTCTTTAGAGCCATGTTTTATGCCTGCCATACTTATGGGTGATGACGCTCCTATTGAAATGTGGGAGAGGGTCTATTGACATGGACGAAGGAACATTTCAGGATGTTCTTTGTGTTCCATCTTTATCAACTAATCTCCTATCTATTTATCAGATCACGCACACAGTCTCTGGAAAGAAGGTTGAATTCACACCAGACAATGTGGTTATAATCAGTGAGTTGGACAATGGGTCTACAGTTGCTGTGGGAAAAGTAGATCATCACTCTAGACTATATCAGTTTTCTCATTTTTTTGCCGACTCTTCCTCAACAATATTACTCACTCAAATAAGGTGAGTCATTTGTGGCATCAACAATTTATCTACTTGAATTACCGCTACTTGCAATAGCTCAGTCAACAAGACATGGTTTTAGGGTTGTCTTCTATTCGATTTTCTGATGGAGTTTTCTAGGGATACATTTTTGGTAAGCATCCTAAGGAGAAATATGACAAAGGGCAAATCATGGAGAGCTACACAACTTCTGGAGTTAGTACACAGTGACTTGGCAGGGCTAGATATGTCTTAACTTTCATTGACGATCTTTCCAAATACACTTGGGTTTATTTTCTAAAATAGAAGTCTGAGGTCTTTGAGTCTTTTCAGGACTTCAAATCTTTCATAGAGAAACAATTAGGGAAGGCCATCAAGATTATGTGCACATATAAAGGGGGTGAATATGTTAACCATCAATTTGAATAATTTTGTGCTTCATAAGGTATTGACTTGTAGAACATAGTTCTATGTAGTCCTCAGCAGAATGGTGTTGCAAAGTGCAAGAATAGGTCCTTGTAAGAGATGGCCAATTATATGATACAGTCCAAATCATTGGCACCTCAGTATTGAGTGGAGGCCATCAATTATGTATGTTATATCTAGAACCAAGTTCCTCATCAAGATGTGAAGGGGTAACTCCTTTCTATGCTTGGACTAGTCAAAAATCCACAATTAAGCACTTTTGAGTGTTTGGTTCTCTTGCATGGGTCTACATTCCAATAGAGAAATGCAAAGCTATAGATCCACAAAGAAAGCCTTGCTTATTTGTTGGGTATCTAGATAATGTCAAAGGCTAAAGGCTTCTCTATCCTACCACACATGAGTTGTTCATTGAGAGTAGTTTTCATTTTGAGGACTCTACTAGTTCTTCTCCTACCACTTCTCCATCAACCATCGCATTGGAGACACTGCAAAATGATGATAATTATTCAGAGGATCTTAATCCTCTTGATCATTATGAGGAGTATTCTTCCTCCACTGTTGATGGCAATAGTGATGATGAGGATCCACCTTCCTCTCCTATTCATCATTCAGAGGTTAATGATTCTCCTCCAGACTCTCCTACCATTGGACCTCTTTGGGCTCATCAAACATTTCAATCAACAGGTGATTGGGTTGGTGATCCTTTAGACACTCAAAGAACAAGTTCACATTTTCAAAAGGCTCCACATCTCTTTTGTTTCACCTTTTGATCCACAGTCCTTTCGAGAAGCTTCTGGTATCCCTGAGTGGGATGATACTATGCAAGAAGAGTTTAGTTCCTTGGAAATGAACCATACTTGGGATTTAGTCCCCCTTCCTAAGTGAAAGAAACTTGTTTGATGCAAGTGAATCTATCAAACAAAATTTGCAATAGATGGGTCAGTTGACAAGCAGAAGGCTCACTTGATCACCAAAGGATTCTCCTAGGTTGTTGGGATTGATTACTCTAAGACTTTTGCGGCTAGTTGCCAAAATGAATTCCATCCAATTTTCCCTTGCTATAGCTACAATCCATAATTGGAAAGTTCATTAGATGGATGTGAAGAGTGCTTTTATTCATGGTGACCTTCAGGAGGAAATCTACATGGAGTAGCCACAAGGGTTCATTTAGGATCCTTCATTAGTGTGCCGACTTCAAAAGTCTCTCTATGGTCTCAAATAGGCCCCTCAGGCTTGGTATGCCAAGATGGACTCCTTATTTCTGTCAATAGGGTTCACTTGATGCCATTCTGATATGGATGTATATATTTTGTAGCAAGATGATACTCTCACTTTTCTGGTTCTCTATGTCGATGACTTATTGATCATAGGGAGTCACTCATCCATCATCAAGAAAGTGAAAATTTCTCTTCACAATCGATTTCTAATGTCAGACTTGGGTCTTCTACATTAATTCTTAGGGAATGAGATTACTCATTTATCTTCAGGTATCTTCACTAAACATCCCAAGTACGCACTTGATATGCTCTTCAAATTTCACATGGCTGACTATAAGCTTGAACTGACTCCATTTCTGTGAGAGGTCAGACTTAAGGCTAAGTGTTCTTCATCCTTGGTTGATGGAACTTTATACCAACTTGTTGGGAGACTCATTTATTTTAACTCACATGAGGCCTACTATTTCACATGCCATGGGAATGGTCTCTTGGTTCATTCAAGATACCCATGAGTTGCATTGGAAAATAACTAAGTGAATACTCCATTATGTGCAGGGCACTCAAAATTATGGGATTCAATATGCAGAAGGCATGGATATTGACTTGGTGGGAAACACAGATTCAGATTGGGTAGATGATTGTTAGGATCACAAGTCTACTTCAGGGTATTGCTTCTCACTTGTATTTGATCCAGTTTATTGGTCGAGAAAGAAGCAGTCTGTAATTGCTCTTTCATCTACAGAGGCTGAGTATTGAGAGGTAGTTAATGCCACCATTGAGGCTATTCAGATTCAAAATATTCTCACTAAGTTTGGTATTCCATTCAAAAATCCTACAACCATCTTTTGTGATAATTAGAGTGCAATACATATCTCAAAGAAGCTAGTCCATCACCAACATACCAAACACATTGAGATACACATGCACTATATCCAGGAGTTGATTTATGGGAACATCATTAATCTCAAGTACTGTCAGACATCAAAGCAGATCACAAACATCTTCATCAAAACCTTCAATGAAATAAAGTTCCTTCATCTGTGATCTTTGTTAGGGATGTGTTTAGTTTCTACTTTGTGAGGGACTTCTTAGTCCTTCACTTTCACTCTCTACTTTGGGGGTATTTCTCTCTCTATTTTGGGGGGCTATTCTTTTGTGGGGGAATTCTTTGTAGATGGGTACCTCATCAGACTTCATTTGTTGAGACCCATATTTTCTCCCACCTAATCTACGCTTAAGGGGGGTGTTAGTGTAGGTTTTTTATTTTCCTTATGTTAGGGGATATTTATTTTTCCTACACATATTATTAAGTTTTCTTAGGTTAATTAGGCATGGTTATTATGAGACCACATGGCATAATCCATCAGTTACATGTGTTGCTTTCCCCACTCTTGGGTAGTTGAGTCTGACACCCTCTTTTGGATTTATATGCCACCTCTCATAACCATCTATTTGTCTTTATGAGTAGGTCCAACCATGTAATTTGGCATTTACCAAGTAGGTAAAACTTCCACCTATTTTGGGTAGTTGGAATTATTACACCTTTTGGATGTATATGCTCTTATTTTTCTATATATACAACACTCACCTCTCACCTCTACTAGTCAGTGAGAGTAATATGAGCATTCCCTAAATTCTCTTGCAGTTTGTCTCTTGAGTTATCTCTTTTAAGATAATCTCTCCATTTCACTATTTTGATCTCTGATCATCTGTCAATTGGAGTGCATGTGATCTATGACTAAAATAGATCTTGTCTAAGATTCTCACTTCTTTTAGAATCTAACAAAAAGATCATGTGGGTCTAAAATCATGGGTTTTACCTTTTTGCAAACTATTGCTCTATTTTCTATGTAAACATAAATGTGAGTGCATTATAATTTGCTTTGGGAAATTCCAACCTTTAGGGTTGGATTTTCCTTAGACATCCAACTCAAAGGGTTGGACCTACATGTCACATGTCCAAATTGTTGGAGTATAGACAACATTGAGAGGGGGGGTGAATCAGTGTTGTAGATAAAAACAATTCAATTGACTTCATATCAAAAGCTTGAAAAATAGCTGATGAATGCAAGAAACCAAACACTGTGCAATAAAGGACAAGATATTTAAGTATGAACAACAAATGTACCATGCATCAAATGAGACTATAACACAAAGATTTCAGGAGTGGAAAACCATTATGGGGTAGAAAAACCACTTAGTAAATGCCTCATTGGCTTATTCAAAAACACACCTCACTGGCTACAAAAGAATGTCTCACTGACAAGTAGATTTCCTCACTGGCTCTTTTATATAATCTACCTCACTAGATTGCATCTGCCTCACTGGTATAAACAACAAAGACTTTGACTGAATGGGTAAATATAGAGGATTACTCTGTTTCTCTGAAGCACAACACTTCTTATGTCTTCCTTTGTATACAAGATTACAAAAAGATAAACCCTTGATCACATCTATAGCACCAAATGAAATGAACACCATATATCACCCTGACCCATCAATGCAAATATAAAGACTAATAATGAAGACTTCATTCTAATCTATGAAGATGGTACAAACCATTGCAATTGCATTTCTATCTGATCTGTCATTGCTTTCTGTAATCAATGTGATACTTTGAATCTGCAACACCCTACTATCATCTCACTCTGTCACCATTATAGATTTCACAAATTTTTGCAAAGAAACACACTTATCAACTTCATTCAGCAACACCCTACTATCATATTACTCTATCATGATTATGGATTTTACAAATTTATACAAAGAAACACACTTATCAACTTCATTCAGCAACAACCAATATCTATATTTTTAACAGTTTCTAAAACCCCTTCATACAAAAATCTGTATTCCTTAACATCTCTATGATATAGTCTATAAACACCTTTCAAATTCATTGTATCCACATTAAATTTAGATCCATTCTCACTTAGAAACCTTACGTTTCATGTATCTAAACATATAACAATAAGAATAATTAAATGAATCTGTTACAAAACTGCTTGAAACTGAAACTCAACTGTTTGGCTATCAAATTTCTTAGACGTTTGGTATTCAAACAAAATTTGAATTATATGCTTCAATGCCCTTTCTCGTGCCCTTTAATGTTTAAACATGAGCCGTTAGATTTAATCTTTGGCGCTCAATGGAAGATGTGACCCGTTGATACCGGTTCCTCTAGGAAGAAGGGCCAGTTTCACTATGTTTTAATGACCCTTTAGATGGTGCCCATTAGTGATATGACCTGAGATCCTAGGTCACCTTCTAAATAGAATAAAAGCAACTCTTTTAGGGTGATGGGTATATTAGGGTTTAGTGTAGGCTTTTAGGACTTCAACCTAGACTTTATGTTTTTCTTTCCTTGAAAAATAAGACTATAAGTCTAACACTTAAACACCTCTGCACCATGAATAAGTGTACAACATAATCACTGAGCACACAAAAGAAACATTCTTCATCACCTTATCAAACATGAAGACAACCTAATAAGTCATCACCATGAAGGAACAACATGATACAACAATGCTTTGACCATGCAACCTTATTGGATATTTGATGAAGACATCAACAAGATGCATTACCATTGCATGAAGACATCAACAAGATGTGCTTGAAACAACCTTTAAAATACTTTAACCTTCATTTCATAAGATGATCATTATAAATCAATGTATGTTTATTCTATGTGAATTAACCCTTCTCTGCCACAAACTCAACCTTCTCCATGAAATCCTTTATGCCATAATACAATCCTAAGATGAAATCTTGTAGGCTTAAGATGAGAGATGAACATTCTTTGTGAAATCCTGTAAGTAAATCTCTTGAATCTAAAGTCCTATGTATGAGAACTACATCAAGACCAATATCCCATCAAATGAGCTTCATCAAATTATAACATAACCTATGAATAAGCCTGTGAGCATTTGAGAACAGAATACCATAAAAACCCTAATTAACATGTCTTCAATCCAACTGGTCAAGAGAGTGATATGAGCAAACCCTTGATTCACAATTCAAAATGTCATGATGACCACTCTGAAGATGACCTCCAATCACCTGTGAACAACCTTTAATCACTTGTGAACATATCTTAGACAGCAAACTCCTCATTAATGAAATCAAGACAACATGCATGCATGTATGATATACACCATTAACCCTGATCCTCAAACATCATTAGAATTAGCATGGCATGGATATCATTTTACCTCAACAAATGAACAACTCTATCATGTCATCAAGACATACTTGAGACAAACACATTGTATATCCTTAAAGCATCATCTGTCAAACATGTGAAGCAACACCTCCTGCACAAAAACTCCATGTGAACAAACAAACAAACATGAGCATAACAATGTGAACTATCCTGATTCCTGATGAAGCTTGGCATTGTAGATCATGTGAACTATCAACATATGAACACACCAAACAACATCATGAGCATGAGCACTTTGACATGAATGACAACTGCATCACAACATTCTCCCCCTTTGTCATTGATGGCAAAACCAGAATTGATTTATCCCCCTTTGACATAAATGACAAAGGGTACTAGGAGCAATACTCCCCCTGTAGATAAGTACCTTGCATCTAAGTGCACTATGTTTCCTGTTCAAATGTCCCTGAGATCAAATAGAAAAGGCCTGTTAGAGAGCAAAATGAATATGAATAAGCAAATAAATCCCCCTGTCACTTAAACTCTAATAGATGCTATGCATTACAGTGTGCACATATTCATAGAAGTACATTGCAGAGACTATTGACATGCATGAACCATCCAATTCTCAAGAGAGATTTCCAAAAACTCCATTTCCTATTCATTGGCATTATTGTCATTGAGTTCACACTTGAACTATCCCTGTCCCTTGACAAAAATTCTATCCACCAATACTGCAACACTGACAGATAAACTTCTTTGATTTGGAACTACAACTTTTAAGAAACTCCCACACAATTTCATAACTGCACCCTTCATTGGTGTTGCACTTGAAAGATCCATGTTATTGTGTAGAATCATATGATGAACTATGATCATCCTTACTGTATAATGAGCCCTGCCCTTTTTTTTCAAACTAACTGACTCTTTAACATTCTTCTAATAGAGGTGTCATTGAGATCAAAAACATCATTAACTTGCAAAAACCTGAGTATTAGACACCAAACCATTTAGGCACATCATAATGGAAGGCAAAGCACATCAGACCATATAATGAAGGTGATTTCTTGAACAACTTATTGCTCCTATCCTGAAGGCATCCTAAGATCACATCATGTGAAGTATGCTTCATTTAAACCAAACTCTCAAAGCATAAAAGCATGTCAAGACATGATAGCATATGCATGATAAAGAGGGCTTGAAACATGAAGTTTGAGGGCATAAAACACATGCAACATGAGGTGAAAGACTCTGATCCTTGATATTGCTACTTCTTAAACCACGATCAATGTTATCTCTGCCACATATACCATGACAAGAGAGTCACTCATGAAGATAAAATGAGGTGTGCATTCATTGTACCTCTGATCAGATCAAAGGATCACTGTGCAACAATCAAGAATCATTGTCATGAAAACCAAAACTATCAAAGCCAGCATCACTGTACCACTATAACAGTAAAAAAAATCAATTGAAAGAACTTGAATCACTATGCACCACTACATGAGAAAACCAAAATCTAATCCACTGTATATCAATGACCAAGAATCAAGAATCAAGAAATGAGGGCATCAAGAAAACATCTGAATATACTACTGTACCACTCCACTGCACCACTGCAAGAAATGAAGGCATCAAACTTAATCAACTGAAAGTATCACTATAATATATCACTAAGCACTGTATCACATCACTTGTTGAAGACACCAAGATCACTGCACCATCATGTCCTTGCTAGTCTTCTGCATCACATAAGCTATCTTGATGAACATTAACATTACCTTTGTATACCAACACTATCACCTTTGTAGCAGACCCATAGAATTCTTGTTGGATATCACTGACACAAGAACTTCTATCATGGCATGATGGCAATGATTGCACGAAGATTGGTAAAGAATGGAATCAACTGATTAGAATCAAAATTGACATGATGAAACCTTTGAAGTAATCCTGAGTATTGAAGAAATAAGACACCACCATTGTTTAACATAATGATATGAATCCTCAATAACATGTTGATCCATCTTATAATGATATTCTGAGATAAACATCAAAGCAATATAAACCCCTCTTCAAACAATCAACTCCATATCAAGGACTGCACTGAGATCAAGCAAATGCCACTGTCACCAGCATAATGCAAACAACCAAAGAAAATGTAAAATTTTGTATGTTTACTACTGACATAGTATTGTCTTCACTACTCAAGATACTATACCATAGCATTAGTGGAATGTGAATAGAATACCAAACATAGTCACTACCATTCCAATTAGATATTGTATATTGTTCAAGAAGAACATACTGAAGTCATTGCTACCAAAGGAAATCATACAACTGTGTCAAGTGCTTTAACTACGATCAACCAACTCTAGACGCAAAACCAAACACCTTCACACCATCAAGACACTTTAAACAACAACTTGCAACTAATATACAACAATAACAGGGGACATTAAATATCATCAACAAAGCAATGACCTATACAATCACTAAGTTTGCTACAAGAGTTTACTGCTATTGTCAACAAGATCTTTTGTCCAGTCTTCTCAAAATCTTACTTCTCAACTCAACACAACTTAAGAATGACAACATAAGAAGATTAACACTCCAAAACCATATATGCACTATCAGTCAAAACTCTTGAAGAATACTGTACCCTTATCTCAATGATAGACATAACATAGATCCACTGACCCAAGATAAATAGATCAAATCAATTCAAACACAGTATGATCAAGAAAATTGTTAATACACCTACTGAACTTCCTTGGGGTTTTAGAGATGAAACATTTGACAACTCCCCTATCTTTAAGCTCCTCTTTATGCACTAATAGAGATCATTTGTGCATTATGCAAAAGCTTTGATTCATCCTTCTCTTGGTTTTGCTTTCTTTTCCAAACTTCTATGATCCTTGTTTTCATATGATGGCTAAATGGTTTCACCATATTAGTCTTACAAAACATTTCTTTATGTCCAAACTTATGACACCTATAGCATCTAATTTTAGGACCAATAGAAGAAACAAAAGCATATTCTCTTAACAACCAACAATTCCTTTCTATGTGACCAGCTTGATTGAATTTGTAACACACAATCTTGTAACTCTGATTTGAAGACTTACTAGGACCTTTAGTCTTATTCCACTCTAAACAATAATTTGCTTGAGTTTTACAATTTCTAGCTCTATGGGCATAAACATGACAACAATAACAATAACCATGAAATTGAGAATAATTGTACCTCATTAAATTCTTGGTAGATAGAGATCTTGTAGGCTTGATTGTCCTTCCTCCTTGATCTTTTAGAGTAGAAACATGATAATTCAAGTCTATCTTCTTTTTAGGTGCATTTCTTGCTTTGGAACACTCTCCTTCTTCATAACCTAGACCATTTGTGTCCTTGTAATGCTTTTGTTTGCTCAACATGTCATTCAGCTTGTTTGTGCTTTCTTCAAACTCTTGATATTTCTTGGACAAAACTTTGAGACCTTCATAATCCTTTCTCAAACTGACTATTTCTGTCTCTAACTTCAGACATTCTATTCTTTTTACTTCAAGATCAGATTTAGTCACATCTATTATTCTTTTGGCTTCCTCAATCTCAGTTTTTAGATTTATAATCAATTTGTTAGATTCTTCAACATGACTCTTTAAGTCTACAATATGATTTCTAGCCTCTTCAAATTCTAAAGAAACTTTTGCAAAATCTGCACATACCTTATCTTTGGAATCTTCTTCTAGTTTAAGATGGTCTTTTAATCTTTGATTCTCCTTTCTAAGTTGCTTGATCTGATCTAGGGCACACAAGAGCTCTCCTTCAACATCAACTTCACAATCATATTCATCGAACTCCTATTCATCTTCATCCACATGGAGGACTCCTTCTTTATCATCTATCTTAATACCAAAGTCATTTTTTTATCACACTTTTTGCCAATTTTTAGGGATGGCTCATATAACAATTCATCACATGACATGACTAGGGTTTTCTGTTTAGCCTTTTGCTTGGCATCTTTCTTTTCTCTATTTCTTTTACTCTTTCCCATGGTACTCCACTATCATGACCTACCCAAGCTGGTTAGACTTCAATAGGGAACCTAAGCTCTGATACCACTTGTTGGAGTACAAACAACACTAAGAGGGGGGGTGAATCAGTGTTGTAGATAAAAACAATTCAATTAACTTTTTATCAAAAGATTGAAAAATAGCTGATGAATGCAAGCAACAAACACTGTGCAATAAAGGACAATATATTCAAGTATGAAGAACAAATATACCAAGCATCAAATGAGACCATAACACAGATTTCAAGAGTGGAAAACCCTCATGGGGTAGAAAAACCACTTAGTAAATGCCTCACTGGCTACAAAAGAATGTCTCACTGATAAGTAGATTACCTCACTGGCTCTTTTATACAATCTGCCTCACTTGTTTGCATCTGTCTCACTGGCATAAACAACAAAGATTTTGAATGAATGGGTAAATACAAAGGGTTGCTCTGTTTCTTTGAAGCACAACACTTCTTATGTCTTCCTTTGCATGACAAGATTACAAACAGATAAACCCCTGATCACATCTATAGCAACAAATGAAATGAACACCATATATCACCCTGATCCATCAATGCAAATATAAAGACTAATAATGAAGACTTCATTCTAATCTATGAAGATGGTACAAACCTCTGCAACTGCATTTCTATCTGATTTGTCATTACTTTCTGCAATCAATGTGATACTTTGAATATGCAACACCCTGCTATCATCTCACTCTGTCATCATTATGGATTTCACAAAATTCTGCAAAGAAACACACTTATCAACTTCATTCAACAACACCCTTCTATCATCTTATTCTATCACCATTATGGATTTCACAAATTTCTGCAAAGAAACACACTTATCAACTTCATTCAGCAACAACCAATGTCTCTGTATTTTCAACAATTTCTAAAACCCCTTCATACAAAAATATGTATTCCTTAACATCTCTGTGATAAATTCTATAAACACCTTTCAAATTCATTGTCTCCACATTAACTTCAGATCCATTCTCACTTAGAAACCTTAGGTTTCATGTATCTAAACACAGAACAATAAGAACAGTTACATGAATCTATTACAAAACTGCTTAAAACTGAAACTCAACTGTTTGGCTGTCAAATTTCTTAGACGTTTGGTATTAAAAAAAAATTGAATTATAGCCCTCAATGCCCTTTCTCACACCCTTCAATGTTTAAACATGATCCGTTAGATTTAAGCTTTGGCACTCAATAGAAGATGTGACTTGTTGATAATGGTTCCTCTAGGAAGAAGGGCCAGTTTCACCCTATGTTTTAATGACCCTTTAGATGGTGCTCATTAGTGATATGACCTGAGATCCCAGGTCACCTTCTAAATAGAATAAAAGCAACTCTTTTAGGGTGACGGGTATATTAGGGTTTAGTGTAGGCTTTTAGGACTTCAACCTAGACTTTAGGTTTTTCTTACCTTGAAAAATAAGACTATAAGTCTAACACTTAAACACCTCTACACCATGAATAAGTGTACAACATAATCACTGAGCACACAAAAGAAACATTCTTCATCACCTTATCAAAAATGAAGACCACCTAATACATCATCACCATGAAGGAACAACATGATACAACAATGCTTTGACCATGCAACCTTATTGGATATTCGATGAAGACATCAACAAGATGCATTACCACTGCATGAAGACATCAACAAGATGTGCTTGAAACAACCTATGAAATACTTTAACCTTCATTTCATAATATGATCATTCATAAAGCAATGTATGTTTATTCTATGTGAATTAACCCTTCTCTGCCACAAACTCAACCTTCTCCATGAAATCCTTTATGCCATAATACAATCCTAAGATGAATTCTTGTAAGCTTAAGATGAGAGATGAACATTCTCTGTGAAATCCTATTAGTAAATCTCTTGAATTTGAAGTCCTATGTATGACAACTGCATCAAGACCAATATCGCATCAAATGAGCTTCATCAAATTATAACATAAGCTATGAATAAGCCTGTGAACATTTGAGAATAGAATACCATAAAAACCCTAATTTAATATGTCTTCAATCCAACCGGTCAAGAGAATGATATGAGCAAACCCTTGATTCACAATTCAAAATGTCATGATGACCACTTTGAAGATGACCTCCAATTATCTGTGAACAACCTTTAATCACTTGTGAACATATTTTAGACAACAAATTCCTCATTAATGAACTCAAGACAACATGCATGCATGTATGATATACACCATTAACCCTGATCCTCAAACATCATTAGAATTAGCATGGCATGTATATCATTTTACCTCAACAAATAAACAACTCTATCATGTCATAAAGACACACTTGAGACAAACACATTGTATATCCTTAAAGCATCATCCCTCAAACATGTGAAGCAACACCTCTTGCACAAAAACTCCATGTGAACAAACAAACAAACATGAGCATAACAATGTGAACTATCTTGATTCCTGATGAAGCTTGGCATTGTAGATTACGTGAACTATCAACATATCAACACATCAGACAACATCATGAGCATGAGCACTTTGACATCAATGACAACTGCATCACAACACAAATACATGTTTTGTAGAAAACATAGAAGAACAACTAAATCTTGAGCATGCTCTCCATTAGGTTTGCACATTTTTTAATGTTGATATAAAAAATGCCACAATGACTTCAAGCTCTTTATTACTTTTCTAACCATGCAATTTTTTCTAAAATCTAAAACATTAGGCTTTGCATTTTTAATTTCCTTTTCTAATGTCTTGTTTTTTTGCTAAAAATCTATGTATAGTATTTTTTATGTAATTTTTTTATCCGCTCATCCAAATTTGAAATAAATTACATTTTACACTCCATTCTATACACATTTAAAAAACAATTGATTAGTTTTAAAAAAACTTTATGGGAGATCATGCTCAACTTTTCATTTTTCAGGATGTGTCCACTTTGATAATAATAAAAAATCATATATTTATTAAAAAATTAGCAAAAACATTAAGCATAAACTATGTGAAGTTAGATAATTTTCTATTGAAGCAATTTATGAAACACTTAAAAAAATCAACATTTTAGGGGAGCATATCAAATTCTATGTTATATTTTTTTGATAAAAATCAAAAACATCTTAGGTTTACTGTGTCTACTAGAAAATATAGATCATATGTCTTAGATATGTCTTAGGTCTAGACCAGAGTAATGTATAAAATCTAGGTGTCTTAGGTGTCTTAGGTCTACTATGTCTACTAAGTCTAGACTAGAATAAGGTATAAAATCTAGGTGTCTTAGGTCTACTACATCTATAAAATCTAGGTATCTAGAATAGGTGTCTTAGGTGTCTTACGTCTACTAGAATAGGTGTCTTAGGTCTTAGGTGAGGCCACATGAGTTTCCACCTTCATGTGGTTGGCCTTGTCAGTACAGAATAAATATTTCTTGAAGCTAAGGGAAGCTCTTTTTTGTAGAGAAGTTATGAAACCCTAGTAAAGTTTCATGGTGCTCATGTGAGTTTGGTATCATTATAAATTTGTAGAACTTAACTTTGTAGAACTGTATTTAGAAAGTTGTATGTGAGTTCAATTATCATTCAGGTCTCAAACTTAATAAGCCTCTTCTATCTAGTTCCTTTATATTCAAATAGGATGAACTTGTATCTTGAATCATTGGTGAAATCAACATTTATATGACCAAATATTAAATACAAAACTCATTATTTATTTACTTTGTTTAATTCATTCATTATTTTTTTGTCTTTCCAATGTAATTCATGATTTGAGTGTAATAGTATTTGTTAGTAGTGGTGGAAGTCAAATTGTCTCGAGGTTTAATTTTATTTTTGAATAAAAAATCTTCCATGTTTTATTTATATTTATTATACTATGTTTGTATGCTACTTATGTGGGCCTAAGTTATGTTATTTCATTATATAGCTACCATTCTTGTCTTTTATCTCTATTTACATGGTGTATCATTAAAGAGTTATAAATTAAGTAGTTTAAACTTTAAATAAGATATGCAATAGCTTAATAGAATCTATAGCTTACATCTAGCATGTGCAGGTTGGAATACACACTATGTATTTTAACCTACAATTTTATTCATATCAAGAATCATTTATATCAAAACTTTATATATTGGGTATATAATATGAAATCAGTTATCTTCCTATTCAAGTTATCATGCACCTTTTCATGGTTGATTGACTTATATCCATGTCATATACATCAACTTGAGGATAATATTGATAGTGATTAATAAGTAAATGACATGATAGAGATAAACATAATATTTTTTAAATCAATATTTTATTATTGAAATTTGTATTACATGTCTTCATACACACATGTGTAAATATCAAATATCCATTGTAAATATCAAGAATCATTTATATCAAAACTTTATTAAATATATCAAACATAAATGTCCATGTCAACTATAAACATAAATGTCCATCTGAAACATAAATATGTACATATATAGATGCATAAATGTCCATACATGTCAAATATATTAACATAAATATTCATACATGTCAAATATAAACACCAATGTCCATCCCAAACATAGACATGTCCATGCATAGATGCATATATGTCCATACATTCCAAATATAAACATAAATGTCCATATGTATGATGTCAAATATAAACATAAACATAAGTGAACGGGGTTGTGGTTGAATGGCATAGGCCAAATGGTTCTCACGATGGAGATCCAAGTTTGAATCTCCCAAGTAACATGTGGTTTCTATGTGGCCTCTAAGTTGATTAAGTTGGATAAGTGGATATGTTGATGAGGAGGAGGTCCCCCTTGTGACCTTCAATGCTTACGAAACAAAAAAAATATAAACATAAACATAAACACAAATGTCCATATCTCAGACATAAATGTTTATCTCTCAAACATGTAAACTAGCTGGTTTGATCATCAAGTCAGCTCCTAGGCGAGCAACCCTCAGAGTGAGAATCCTACTTTGATAGATGCAAAGAGCCCTAAAAAAGTGTAATTAAATTAGAATACACACACACACATGTTTCCTACATAGATACATACAAACATGAGATATTTATATATATGGATTTCAATTTGAGAATTAACTCACCTATCCACTATGGTCAAGTGAAGCACGTGTGCATACACACTCTACCCTCAAACTAGGAGTAACACTAGCTACCTCAAGCTACACATGCATGTAAAAGAGAAGAATTAATTTTAAATATAATTTATTTGTGTAGGACTACAAGTATATGTTTAAATTTTACTATATAAATTTAACTTAAAAAATTAAAAATTATATACCTGTGTCATACCAAGATTATAAATATCACCATCTCCAGCGATAATGATGGAATCCATTAACTCATATGTTGTTCTCTCATCTAGTATCTATAACAATGACATGTGCAATAGACTATGAAGGTGAGATGGAATTGATCCTAAAGAAAGCATCTCTACAAAACCCATTCCCCTTACAACCTGCTCAAGTAAATTAGGTGCCATAGGCTGAGCTTGTGGAGCGACAAAATGATCAGTAGATGTTTATGTTGCTCTAGTATGTGACTCTTGTGGCCCACCAGAGGATATAACTATAGGATCTACATCAGAACATTGTGAGTCAACCATTGGACTCTCTAAATCTGCAAGGATGTGACACACATATGAACTAACACCTACTAAAGGAATCCCCAACTATGATGATATCACTTGATATGCTCTCATTAGGTCCTCAGACAAAAAACATGTCACCCTCTGCATCTGACCATCAGTTGTAATGCACTCTAGATACTATGGAGATGGGATGCCTACAACATGATAGAGATCTAAATGAGTAGGTGACTTTTTCAGATGCCTCATCAAGTACTATCTCATGTGATTTGTAGATATCGTCTGAGTTTGTACAACAATCTCAACAATACTCTGAATTGAAGCAATGACCACATGATCACCAATATCATCGAGGGATGGAGAGATTGCAAGCATCCTCTCACCAACCAAGGTCCTATAAGTAGGAGGTGCTTGATCTACATGATGATATGCATCCCTGTTTCATACCCTGCCATGCCCTTGCCCCAAATGTGGAGGTAAATCCAAATAGTTGATTTTGAGGCCTAAATGAACCTCAGTGTACAACTGCTATGAAAAATATAATGAAATTTGGTCATTATTAGGATAATGACCATGGGTAACAAGAAATCTAGGGTAAATCAATGGTGCCATCTAAGGGCATACACACCTGGTCACTTGATATGCACTAACACTAGTTTTGGGGGCATACTAAGGAAAACATTAGGACTTAATAGTTTCTTTTGACACTCTTAGTTGGACTTCACTCAATGGAACATTACTAGAAACCTTTTGCCACATTTGGGCAAGAATAGATACTAACATCTCACCAGAATAAGCACTAACACCCCTAATGAATGTCTAATATAAACTAAACTATCCAATATCTTGTCACAATTTGATCTGTAAACCCCTGTGGTTTGAGGTCCTCTAAAATTAACTTCCATCTACCTATCTCCCTATCTGTATGCCTGAAAAATGAATCCATATCTCCCTATCACATTTACATGTAAATATACTTGAGAGAAGGAACATAACATGATACAAATCCTATGTTAGTTAATTTTCTCTTAAAAGCAAAGACATAAATATAGGAAAATAACAGATAGATAGCTAGTTCACTATACATCCTAGATTATCATATTTTTAACTTATATAAATAAAATACTCAAGAAACATAAATAGTCTAAATGATTAATACACAAGCATTTCAACTCACAAGTTCTAAAGTACAAGGCATGTCATTTAATGAAAATGAAGTCTATTTCATTATCAAATACTTGTAACTTACAAATTACATTTCATATAGTGAAAAATGAAGTCCAATGTTTTTAGTGCTTTCTCTTCCTGTTTCTTTAGGTTGAACCATTTTAGTGGCCTTTTCTGTACTAATGGCTATTTACTTTTCTTATCCACAGGTTGACAAGGATGTGATGAAGGCAACATGAAAATCATTTTACTAGACAATGATATCAGATAGTGACTACATAGAATTTGAGAACTTACAAATTATGAGTGTGATCAAGTAGAATAAATTTAATCTTTTTAAACATATTGAAAACATAATTAACTTTAAATTGTAAACTTTCATTGAATGTTGTCACTGATAATGCTACACACTTTTCCACATTTAAAGAATTGTTGGAGTAAATTATTTTTAATATGGTATTACATTCGTTCAAGATTTAGAAAAATATATGGAAGATCACAAAAGTATATAAATCTTCTAGAGAAGAGAAGACCTAAAGACATAACTTGGAACCACCATCATCTCTTTGCTACAACATGACCTTGTCATTAAACAATCTCTATTAACTTAGTTGATGATATGACATCTACCTCTATATGGTTGTAATGGCAGTTGTTTATTAAGTTAGATTAATAATAAATCTTTAAATTATCAACATAAATAATAAAACTACTTGTGAACATAGTAGAGGTCTAATTTATGTTCAAATTCAAGGAATATAAAGCACTTTCACTTGAGTGTACATGAACTATATTGTTCCTACTCTTATTATTCCTATGCAAGAGTGTTGTTTAAGGGTCTATATTGATTAGAATTTGGTCATGTTTTTTGATAAATATATGTGGAATAATTATTGATAATATATAGTATAATTATGGTGCAAGACTAAATCCTATAACCATGAGTACTATATCAACAAAAGGACGGGCTGCTCAACTACTATATCCTATTATAGATATAGTAATCATGGTTATTATTGATATAAAGGTTAGATCTATAACAATATCATGGTTACCTACCATGAGGTTGCTTCTACCATTATTATTGCACGTGATACATATGGTTAGGACTAGTGATACTATTCCTTCTATATATGTCATGATGTTCCTGTTCATGTGGCCTATACATCACAATGTTCTACTTTTCATTGTAGGCCACCTTTATCTACTCCCATACCTAATTTTCATGCATTTAATAGAGATCACATACTTGAAATGCACTTAAGGGGTATGAGGTGATTGATCAACTTAAAAATACCTACTAAGATCTAGATTGGGACCTAATGTTTTCATCTAAAACATATAGAGATGTATAAAAACAAGCTCTCAAACTATGATAATAGTACTATTTGATGTAAGATAATAGTACCATTTGTTGTAATTTCTTATGATATTAGCATTCTATATCTAAACTAATTCACCATTGATAAAGATTTAAAATTTCTTTTACAAATTTCATGAGTTACCTCCTCCCCAATTTGTTCAAGAGCACGGATCATTATAAATGTCATAGTTAAATATGGTGACATGCAAATTAAAAGAGCTCTAGTTGACAACAAATTTGGATTAAATATTTGTACAAAAACTAAAATTACTTGTGTTTATTGAATTGATATAAAGGTTCTAGATCTATAACAAGATTCATGGTTACCCATAATGAGGCTACTTCTATCGTTATTACGCATGATATGGTTAACACTAGTGATACTATTCCTTCTACATATGTCATGATGTTCTTGTTCATATGGTTAAGACTAGTGATGGTATTCCTCTCTGATTCACACCTCATGCTAATATCGAGGATGATTAGGGAAACTTAAATTTCATGACATCATGTAAGGTAGAATATGACAAAGTTGATAGACATTCTACTATTACTCCTTCACACATGGAAAGTTTTCTACACATGAACAACCACCTTTGGATCTTCATCAAGATACTTCTCACAACGGAGGTATCTAGAACTCATGGAACTCCCAAACTAGTGTTGACTTGATTCCTAATTTATCATTTTCTACACTAACTAGTAAATATACTAAAGGTTTTTCTATCATATAGAAATTGGGATATAATGGAAAAGGCTTAGATTTAAAATAGGAAATAGTAGAACCCATTCAATCAACACAAAAGCAAGACATCCCAAATTGATTTATAATGCATTGTTTATAAGAGTCCATACTATATTTCTAAAAAAGTGGAGGTCCTATGATATTCCATGTAACTGCTACATAGTTGCAAAGTTAGCTACTATAGACATTTCTAATTTAGAAATTAGAGTTTATAACTAAGAAATTAGAGTTTCAAATAGATATTTTAGGGTTTATAATATATTAATTAGGGTTTCAAATAGACATTTTAGGGTTTCAGATTTATAGTTTAGGGTTTCACATCCACATTTTAGGGTTTCAAAATTCACATATTAGGGTTTCAAATTGATGTTTTAGCGTTTCAAAATTCACATATTAGGGTTTCAAAATGATGTTTCAGGTTTTTAATTTGACATTTTAGGGTTTTTAGTTTGATGTTTTATAGTTTCAAATTAACGTTTTAGGGTTCAATCTATCCAAATTTTGGCTATAAAACATTGAAAATATAGTGCATTTACCATATTACAATTTTTCTACAACTATAAATGAAGTCAAAATATGAAATTTTCACCAACTAGTAGAAGATAAATACCTGGTAAAAAATTAAAAATTGATGATGTATGCTTTGCTTGTTGGTGTCGACAGTACCTTGGACACCTTTGTACAAATCCACGTGGCAAATTGATGGAGAATCAGGTTCGTTTCAGTAGAGAGAGTCATCCTTAATGTTGTGCTCAAAGGTCACAATCCATTCTTTCCTATTTGTGGCCTGTCGAGAGAGAAATGATAGGTGATGTAGACAACTAAAATTGACCATGCCTTGTGACATCCTCATTTGAGACACTTGATGAGACATTTTGCCCTAGTAACCTTTCCATCACCTAATTAGTTAAATAAATCATATTTATTTAACTAATCCCATTCTAATCCCTCTAGTCAATTAACTAAATAAATTATATTTATTTAATTAATTCCCACTTTTCCCTCATCCAAATTAATTAAATAAATTAAAGATTTATTTAATTAATGTATTCCACATCATTCCTTTCCAAAATTAAATAATTTTATTATTTAATTCCGCACTTGTCTCTATCTCCACATGGCTAGAATCTTCTAATCCTTTTAAGGTGGGAGCCATTTGACTTTAATTCCTCTCATTCAACCCTCATGAGACACTTATCAAATGACTACAACTCCTTGTCTCACTTAATCCTAGCCATCCATCACCAATCTAATCCTAGTCGTTCATTGCTATCACTCATCTCCTATAAATTAAGCCTCACCCAAGCCATTTGGGACACTTTGAGGGATTCTTAAGGGGGCTCTTGAGGAGATGCATCCATCTTCATGCAACATGATGTTGTTGAAATGACTTTAGATCTCCATATCCATTATCTTCTATCTATCATTATGTTGCAGAAATCATGAGCAATCAACATCTCATTATCCATCTTTCATTTTAAAGAACATAGCTAGTAGATTAGGGTGCATCTACTCCATTCTATAGTGTGTGGAGGACTTGGTTTGAAGGTAAAGGTATTGGGCTTGTTGCATTATCTTTGTATTGCCTTTGATTCATTTTTCCATCCACAAGCGAAAATGACTTTTTCACCTCATATATTGTAAAAAAAAATAAAAATATTATCTCCATTCAAAAAATTTCTTCATTTGAAGATTGATTCACAATCAGTAAAATAATACCTTCGAATGAAGGAAAACCTTTGTTTGAAGGTGATTTCTATGAAATATTTGAACAAAGGTTCCTTCATTCGAAGAAATATTTTCAAACAAAGATGTCTTGCAATTTTTCCCCATCCAAGTTCTAAATTCTAATGTCCCAAGTTTGGGACTCACTATTGTGAGTTTACCCTACTCTTACATTTAGAACCATGAGATAAATCTCCCATGCACCCTATCCTTTTGGATAGACACCATGGAATAAACATCCCATGTACTTGTGATACAATGTGGAGAGATAGATAGATGAGCATTTGTTAGCTTTGTATATAGAATATATGACCTCTTAGGTTCCACATCACAATCCATACATAAGTGTTTACTCACCAACTAAATGGTTATATATAAGAGGATAATCGGGACATTCCAACCTTAAATTTTCACCTAGCAAAAATAAGAAGAATTTCACTATACTATAACCAAACAAATGGCACAACCAAACTCTGCAGACTTTATTGAAACTAGAGGTGAAATTTGGGAATCAAAACACACGAAACTAGACATGCCCCTTGATTGGTGTACTGGGCAATGCACTTGTCCTATGAGGTGGGTTGGGTAGTGCACTTGTACCTACCTAATACCTTGAACAATAAAGATGTACCTTGTCTAATGCACTAAAGGGTACAAATGTACATAGGGAGTGTAGATGTACCAAACTTAAGAATTTAAAAAATTAAAAACTCATATGTATTCTACAAAACTATCTAGTCCTTTTGGCATATTCAAAAATTGAATATTAAAACATGGAAATAAAAAATGGTAAAAGAAAGGTATCGTATGCTTGAAAAGTACAAGTTCCAAGAAATAACCTATTTTCAAATTTTGACAAGACCTTCTATTTGACTCCAATTACACTCAATAAATATCAATTTGACATTTTGATCAAAGGAAAACCCCTACTTTGATTTCATTAACTTCTTGTTCATCATTTCCTAAAAGCATCAATTTTAATTAATTTCCATTCAAATCAAAAGCACAAGCTTTCCAACAACACCATCTAACATTCTAATTGGGCATACAATCATTTCCATGATTTAATTTGAGCTTGATCTCTCTAATCTCTTAATTTGCAATCTAGGTTTTTGAAAACTTTATTCCACAATAAGAAATGAAGGGTTTAGTTTTCCAAATTCATCTTCAAATTTAATACATTCAAAAATAGATTTAACATGCTTTCAACTATTGGAATACTCACTATCACTGAGAGGGGGGGTGAATCAGTGATATACAAAAACCAAAGCATTGAATTTTAACTTTTGACAAGCACAAACATCAATAGAAACACATAAAGATCACCATGACACAAATATTTACGTAGAAACCCCATGAGGGAAAAAACCACTGAGAGTTGCTTGAGTCTACTGCTCAAATCCAACCTCAAAAGAAAGAAGATTACGATTATTTTAAAAGCACCCACTTCAAGGTACAACCACACCTAGTACATTGTTTTCAAGACTCCAATCTCAATGTACAATGCACACTTGATAAACCACATACTCTGCATGAGGCACCAACCCCAATGAGACACCAACCTCAATCAATGAAACTGAGACACCAATCTCCTAAGACTTGACAAGTTTTTTATATGCAATCATTGATTCTAAACAATCTGATTTGCATCAATTTGAATCAAACATACCCTCTGCTAAACAATCTTCAGAATATATTTGTTCTCTCAACACACACACACCAGATCAATAAAATATGTTCACAAGAATGCTCCTCTGTTCATCTCTGTTACAAAATCACTGCGTAATAAAAGTCTTTGCTTTATCTTCTATTCACTCTGTCATTTTCTCACAAAAATATTCATGAAATCATATTTTTTATAACTCACTGCACACAACCTTTGTATTCCTTCAGACAACATAAAAGACACTATAGTGACAACATAAACTAAACTTAAGACAAAACTAAGGATACCTGATAGTTCATTGCCCTCTACAATCAATAATTCTCTGATTCTAGATCAAAGATAATGCTATCAAACCCTGCTATCATTTCTTCTTCTGTCATCATTCATTGCAATCATGATCTCTTCATACTAAACATAGACATTCTTCTATACTCTAATCTCCTCTGCAATTAACATGCTCTCTTACAAACCCTCTATCAATCATTCATCTTCTCTGTGTATTGTCTCTTTTTGCATTCTATTTTACACCATTGAAAACTACTTCTGCAATAAAAATAATTCATCATGAACACTTTCCTTTTCTCTCTTACATCAAAAACCTCTTCATAGAATCTTCTATATTTTCAACATACTTCAAAACCATTACAAAAAAAACCCTCAAAAGCATTCTTTGAAAGACAGAACTGCCTCATAAAAATCCCTCTAACGTACCCTTTCATTAGGGTTTTGTATGTCACAAATTTCTGAGCACAAAATAATTAATAAAACTATTTCAACCTTCTTGCATAGGTCATATGATCAAAAGACCATCAAACTACATACATAACAAATATTTGTTGTAGTTTGAATGATCTTCAAATCTTCATTGTTAAATAACCTCCTTGCGCCCTTGCAAAATCAAATATAGACCTTTGATATTATGTTGGCGCCACATATTTAAAAGGAACTCTGCTAAACCGGTTGCCCTTAGGACATGGGGCCGGTTACCCAACGAGCATGATGACTCAAGTTATCACTTAAGTTGTGGTGACTTATTATAACATGCCAACTTCAAAAAAGAACAAAAAGAGGACCTGTCAAGTTTAAAGCATTATAACATATGTTCTAGGATTTGGGCTATTTAGACTTAGGGTTTTTAGACAATAGGTCTTCTAGGAAATTGAACATCCATGAATTAGGTATTATAGAAATAGTCAAAACCCTATATTTTGTCATAACTTACTGAAAAAATCTAACCTTAAACTTTGACAATTCTACTGTGCAGAGTATGATAGAAATGATACACATTTGGAAGCTTTAAGGCTCTTAGAACTACATTTTTCACACTCTAATTCTATCATAGCTCATTGTTACAAAGCATTACCTTTCACAAGACAAAACCCTAACTCTTTATCTCATGAGACTGAATTATCTTTGACAAATTTTTATCAACATTAACACTATGAATTGAGGAGGAACAACGAGTATCAACATTGTGAAAGTATCACTACTATGACATGAAGATTTGCATCAACATTGTAAACTGAAGAACACAAGAACCTTTACCTTTAGAGGCCTCAAGCCATCAACCAAGTACCTTATTAGCAAGGAAGCAACACTGTCATACTTTGTAACAGAGTACTTTTGGATGTAGTAATCAACATCAACAAAACACTGTAAACTTTGCATTTTGCATCAATGGGAGATCATTATCACTATGAAAGACATTACTAATATGAAATGATTAACACCAGAAAGTATGAACTCCTAAGCATGATCATCAAGACACCATATGACAAACTCCATAAACCACATCAACAAACTCTGACTTGCAACATACATCAGAAACATGAATGCATACCTTCAACATAATGACAAAACCTAATGAACTCTGATAGTCCAACTCCTTTGATCACTCTTTGAACTTTCTCTATGAATAATCAATCCATCCAACTGAGATCCCTAAACACTAAAATCACTCCAAATCTAACTCTTCTGATGACAACAATTGTGAGATCATGGAAAGTTCCTTTGTATATTTGCATCAACCAACATAGAGATGATATGCATCATGAGATGATCAACACCATTTACAAACAAATACCATCAAGTCACTGATCAAAACCATAAAAAAACTCCCTTTTGACATTAATGAAAAACCTATTTCCTACATTAACTTCATTCAATTCCATTCTCCATGTTTCTAGTCTCCTTTAATTTGATTTCTCTAGTCATTCCTAAGGTTTCAATCTATCAAAACCTAGTTTCAAGTCGAATGAGAGAAATCATAGGTTTCACATCAAATTCAATCATTAAATACATGTATTTTCACATATATCCTAAATCATTTCCAATTACCAAATTGAAGTCTTTTTTAAAGCATTTCATGAGAATTCAACCTCTTCAAGAACTCAACTTGAAAATCAATGAAGATGCTAAAACCTTGAAGCAAAACCTTCAAATCCTCAAAAAGCACTAATAAATTTCTCCAATCTCTAATTCGATATTTTGTGAGTGTGTGAATAAGAAAAAGGTAATGTGTTCTAATCAATCCTATTCTTTTATAAAATCCCTCTTTCAAAAAGAACTCAAAACCCTAACTACCCCAATTTTGAAAATAATAAATTAATTCCCTAACTTAAGAAGTATACTTAAAATGTTACAATTTGAATTTGTGCACATCACTAATAAAAAAATCTTAATAAAAAATTAATATTTAATTGTAATTTATTAATTAAACTCTCATAAATCTAATTATAGAACAAGCTTTTATTTCAATCCTTCTAAAGAAATAGCAATTATCAAAATCTTAATTTATAATCCTAAATAAAAAAATTTCACAATGCATAATTAAAATAGGCAACTCTCAAGTCTATCCTAATTGACAAATTGATTTTATTTAAATTATTTACTAATTAATTTCAAATAAAGGCTATTTAAATTTCAAATATAAACTTGTTCTTTTTTCCAACTCAATCATTAATTCCTAATAATTAAATGGAAAGCACATTTAATTATCAATTCTAATTAATTATCTTAATTAATTTATTCAAATAAGTACTTTTTTTTATCAGTGAATTGTATGCTTGAGGCTTGCTCCCTTTATATTAAAATATTTAACAAAATTTAATAGTCTTTGAAAACCACCAATAGAACTTATAAAAACAAGGGATAAACTCACCCTTTGACACATCTAAACCCTACTGCCATAGCTACCAAAAAAATACAGAAAGAGATATATACATATATGTAGATTAATATTATAAAATAACTACCACTCCAGCCTCCGGTCATGCGTTCACATTTGCTGCATAGTAGGTTTCTAGGATTTCTTGCATCCAATCTTCTTCCACTACCAATCTCACCAACTTCTTCAGAGACCCTATTCCTCTGGCTACTCTCCTCCTTCGACCAACAATTTCCTTTACCTCGGCTTCAATGATGAATGGATGCCATTCCACCATGTTACCAACAGCGTTTATCCTATGGAATTCATCTGGCAAAGGGATGCCAATGCTGAGCCAAGTGATGCTCACCACTTCTTGCTAGCCCCTCCAAAACTCTGCCTCCATGAAAGATTCCATCAAAGTTTGTATAGTCCCTTGCCCTTCATTGGCATCCAATAAAACCACCAAAAACATGGAAGATAAATCTGTGTTAAACCTATGTCTATGTTCCATCACCATAAAATGCTCACCCAAGACCCACTCTATGGAAAACAACACAATTCTACTCTTCAGTTTGAAAACTTGTTTCATCCTCTTCTCTGTTATGCCTCTAAGAAAAGACATTTTCCTTTTCTTGCAAATTAGGTGGGTAGGACTGTCCATTATGAGCAGTGCCTTCCCTTTCACCATCTCCCCAAAATACTTTGCATCCTTAATGATGGCTCTACGCCAAATAAATCATTCCACACACTTTTCCAGCCTCATCTTTGCTCATAGACAAGACTGAGTGTCAGATGGGAGAGCTGATGATATTATTAGACGTTAACTCCCATATCAAAGCTCGTTCTGAGTTGATGGCCATATTGGACAAATTGTCCGCTTCCACATTGCCTTCCTAGTACACGTGGTTGAATACCACAGTTTAAAACACCTCCATCTTTGACAATTATTCCCTTAATAATGTATTTAATTTCCAGTTTGTCACACTTCCCTTCCTTAACACATTTATTACTATGGGGGAGTCCTCAATTTCAACTTTTATCACCTTTAGTTGCTCACACATATTGAGGCCTAGGAAGAGAGCTTGTAATTGCACCTCATTGTTTGTTCCCACTGCTAATTTCTTTGCCACTCTTCCTAGGATCTCCCCTTTGTTGTTTCTGACTAGGCAACCAACACTTGATTCCCTAGGATTGCCCTTGGAGGTTCCATCAAAATTCATCTTCACCCAGCCCTTCATTGGCAGTTACCATTTTGTCTCCTTTCATTTTTAAGGGCATCTACACCCCCAACACCCTTAATGGGGGGGGATAATTAATCCATTCCAAACTCTTTTCTTTTTTTCATCCTCATCGGTGAACCTGCCATTAACCCCCATCTGCACTCTATTATTGATCACCTTAGTGATCACTATTTCTAACTTGATCTGAAAGGTCGTAAGCTCCATTCCTTGTTCTTGAAAAATCCTCCTATTCCATTCTTTCCACACTTCCCATAATAAAATGGATGGGGATATTATCTAAATGCTCCCATATTCTGAGGACTGATGAATTATTGGCCATGCCTAAAAAAGGCTCAAAACATCATTGGGTAGAGCCCCTACCAACCCAGTTTGGCACACAACCATCTCCAACATGTCTGTGCAAAAGGGCATTGTAGAAATAGGCGATCCACTGATTCCCTTTCCTTCAAACACATTACGCATCTACTTGGGCCCTCATACCCCAACTTCTGGAATCTATCTCTCATCAGCACTCTTCTCTACAGTTCCGCCCATGCAAAAACCCTAGCTTTGGGGAGACAAACCTTGTTCCAACATTTATGCACAGGTAGTTCCATTTTATCCTTCTCCCCATCAACCACTGCATAGCCAATCTTGGTGTCATATTCACCAATTTTTGAGAAATTCCAATGTAGTCTATCTCTTCTGTGTGAAAGGTGAATTCTCCTTTTCTGTAGGACCTCCTTTAAGGCCATAGACTCTGCTTCTGGAATGTTTGGTGAATCCACTTTGTTCCATTCACACCATTTGATGCCATTTCTTTCCTTCATCTCTACATAATCCACTACTCTAGCTCCCCACCTTGCTGAGAGCACATGTTTGGCAATTGGACAGTCATCACCAATCTTTGGGTAACCCATCCAAGAATCTTCCCAAAACAAAGCAGTTTCCCCATTCCTAATCTCCCACGTGAGGTAATCTATGATTAGATTTCTACAAGAGAGCAAGAAATTTCACAGTCTCGACCCCTTAATTGGATTAGCGGTGGTAAGTATTCTGTCATCCTCGAGGTTGTCCAAATACTTGTTTATGAGAATTTTTACCCACTTCAAATCTAGCTTAGCATGGACTGACCACACTAATTTGGCCCCAAGAGCCCTATTTTGAACAACCTAATTTCTCAGACCCATGCCCCCTGCCATTTTTGGTTCACAAATATTGTCCCATGAGATCAACAGGAATTTTCTTTCCTCTGATGTTCCCTGCCAAAAGAAACTCTGCATCTTCTAATCTATTTCTTTGCTCATGGTTTTTGGCAACCATAGGCATGAGAGCAAGATGGGAATAGCTAAAATTACTGCTTTCAGCATAATTATCCTTCCTACCTAAGAGAGCCACTTCCCCTTTCAAGCATCCATTCTATCATTGATCTTCTTGAGTAGTGGTTCCCACAACCTTGATTGCTTACCCCCTTCAAACAAGGGAAATCCTAAGTATTTGTTGGGTAAGGATTCTTTTTTGAATTCCATAATTCTGAGAATCTCCTGTTGCTTCCTCAACTTTGTAAAGAAGAAAAAGATTTCTGATTTTGAAGTGTTAACATATTGTCCAGAAGCAACCGAGTAGTCTTCCAAGATGTTCTTTATACACCTAGCCTCTTGTCGTTTCGTGGCCCCAAATAGCATTGTATCATCAGTGCATTGCCGATGAGTCAATGGTTCCATATTTCTTGTGATTTGTAATCATTCCGATTGTCTATACTCTACAACCCTCTGTATGTATCTCGTAAGAGCATCCACTATTAGGATGAAAAGGAAGGGGGGCAGGGGATCACCCTGTTTCAAACCCCTAGAAACTTCAAAGAAACCTAGAGGGCTACCATTTATTGAAACCAAAAACCTGGGGCTCGCTACATAACTAAAAATCCAATCTAGAGATCCTCTATCAAAACTGAATGCCTCCATGACTTTAAATAGACACCTCCAGTCAACCCTATCTTATGCCCTTTTTATATCTAATTTTACCAACATCCCACTCCGTTTGGATGAGAGAAGTGAGTGTATGGTCTCTTGAGCTATAATGGTGCCATCATAGATTGACCTCCCTAGGATGAACCTGCTTTTCTCTTTTGAGATAACTTCATCCAGAAATAATTTCAATCTATTAGCAATGGATTTAGCAAGAATCTTGTAGGCTATGTTGTGTAGAGAGATGGGTCTGAAGTCCTCAAAAAAGAGGACTTGTTCTTTCTTTGGAAGCAAAGCTATAAATGTGTTGTTCAAATCCTTCAACATAGTTCTTTTCTTTCAGGACTCTTCCTCCACCTCCCACACATCCTTTTCAATGATATGCCAACACTTGTGGAAAAAGCTTGTAGGAAATCCATCTGGCCCCAGTGTCTTATCCAGATGAAGTTGCAGTGCCTCCGCCTTAAGCTCCTCTTTTGTGAAAGGTGAGTTCAACATTTCATTGTGCTTTGCCTTCACCCTTCTAGGAATACACTCAAGAATCTTTGATTGCATTCTCAAATCTGATGTCTCTTTATTATCCAACAAATCCTCAAAGAAATTGATCCCCAACTGGTTGATTACTTCTTCATCTTCACAGTCAACACCACTTGTCGGCCTAATTTTTGTCACCTAATTTTTTTGTCTTTTGATCCTTGTTAAATTGTGGAAAAAATTTGTGTTCATATCCCCATCTTTTAGCCATAGTTCTCTAGATTTTTTATGCCAAAAAATTCCTTCCTTGGCCAAAACTTCTATGCTTGAACATTAACTCTTTTTCTGCCAAGTAGGAGTCTTGATTCATTCCATTCTTCAAAACCTCTTCATTTAGATTTTTGAGCCTTGCCTCCAAATCTACCTTTTCTTTAAAAATGTCCCCAAAACATGCTCTATTACAGGCCTTCAGATTCTCCTTTAGTTTTCTCAACTTTGAGAAAAGGTTGAACATTCTTGAACCCTTCCGATCCCCCTCTGCCCACCAAGATTCCACCAGGCTGAGAAAATTCTCATCTTGCATCCACATGTTTTCAAATTTGAAAGGGCATCAGATTGGTTTCTTGTCCTCCTTTATTTATAACTGAATTAGAAAGTGATCTAAGCCCAAAATTGGTTGTATAAAGTATTTACATTCTCTTCCAAAGGTTCCTAGATCCCCTAACCATAGGAATCTATCCAATCTTTCTGAAATGTTGCAAAAACCTAGTCTGTGGTTTGTCCAAGTGTAGTTCCCATTCTCTAATGGGATATCCAGTAGATTGTTTGTTGAGATAAAATCCATGAAGTTGACCTGAGATTGGTTTCATTTCTTGAGTCCCCCCAATTTATCATCCCCACTTAGAATAGCATTAAAGTTCCCATCAAGGAAACAAAAGGGATTTAAAGAGTTTTCCATAACTAACCCCAGATCCTCCCAAAATCTTTTCTTGAGTAAAGGTGAGTTAGGGCCATACACATTTATCAATGAGTATTGTAATTTTATAACAACACAAGTCACCTTGGATAATATCCAAAATCTAGAACAACTTACTAGTTCTAGTGAGACATTGTTTGGTCTCCATAGGATTATCAAACCACCCGAAGCACCATCCACATCCACAAAGAAGCCTTCCCATCCTTTCAATCTGAGCTTAAAAAATGATATCCTTCCCAGTGAGCTTTATTTCCTGTAATAGGAAAATGCAGGAGTTTGAAATCTCCATCTGGCATTTAACCAAACACCTCTTGTTAGGAGCATTTAGGCCCCTAACATTCCATGAAGTGATCTTCATGACTATCTGGGAAGGGTGATTCCCTTCCCAGACCTCAACATCATTTGGGTTATCTTCAATTGCCCCTTAGCATCACCATCTTTAGCCATCTTGACACTGGTGGGTTTCCTCCCCTTCTTTGATTCCTCGCAGTGAGGACTAATTAGAGAAGTATACATCTGAGATACCCCTATCTTTTCTAGTGACATAATTTCCCCTTCTTCCAATTCTAGGAATTCTCTGGATTTCACCAGTGTAGTTAATTCCAAAGAGGGTTGATTTACTTCCACCATCTTTAGGGGATTATTTTCTAGAGAATCCTCTTCCAAGTTTTGAGATTCCCTCCATTTTTCCTCCACATGTGTCGATTGGCCAAATTGTGTCTTCTTGCAATCCTTCATCTCCAATCTCTTATCCGAGAGACCAAAAAGGTCCTAGACAAGGTCAAAGTCTGTGTGTTTGTATAGATCCACCTTTCCCTGGTTGGTAGGGCTCTCTCCTTCCTCTATCCAATCCCACAAATATTCAATTTTTTTTTTCCCTGGGAAAGGTTGCATGTTTCATCATTCCATCCATCTCCCCCCACCTCAAAGTCTTCTCCTTTATCATCAGTCCCACTGTCTTTTCTTGTTTCCAAGGACTCTTCTTCTCCTATGCTATCCCCCAACTTTGAAATTTTATTTTCTTTTGTCTTGTCACATCCCATGCCTTGCTCTGACTCTTCACAGGAGTTTTTTATCTTATTTTCCACCGGTCCTTCAAGTTCCACTTTTTGTTTACAGACTCTGTTTGTCAAGACTAAATTTATATGATCGGGAAATTCTTCTGCCATATTGATATTTACACATAATCATGTGTACACTCCTGAATCCCCAACTTCTGTATTTTTGTCTATTTCCAGTAATGTTCCCAAGCAATTCCTAATATCTTTCAAAATCTTAACCGTCCAATACTTAGCAGGCAAGTTATATAATCTTATCCATTGGGGGGTGTAAGAAATCACATGCTCAGTCAGATCAAAATTTAGTTTGCAATCCTTAATATAGAAACCCACACCATCCATCATCCATGTCTAGTAAAAAAAATGGTATTCTAGAAATAAAGAGACACAAATCAAGGTCTAAGGGCTTTGACAAGCTACTGAACTAGGTAGCAAAGTAAATAATGCAAAACAATAAAATATAAGTTTCCTTTATTATTAGCAATCAAAACATTACAATGGGAGTCCAATGGTATTCATACATACCTTGGCCTAAGCCTTACAATCATTTCAATGGTCAGATTAGATTATCCTAGCCTTCTTGTGAAAACCCAAAACAATTTGCCTTCAAATATGAAATCTACAAAAGAAGCTCCAGCAGGAGCCAAAAACTCACTATGGGGAAGTCAACCTCTTTCAGTGTGAAAATCTTCTATTTATAGGCATTGATGACGATCGCCACACTCATCACATGAAGAAGACACGTTTCGGTCATCAATTGGCTCTTGGATCGGTTGTAAAAGCAGTGCACTGGAAAAAAGTGACCCATCAAGATATTGCAAAAAAAATTGGGTCATCTCTCATATTGCAGGAAAAAATGGATCATCTGCATATTGTGAGAAAAATTGGGTCATCTGCATATTGCGGGACATTTAGGGTCATTTGCATCTTGCAAGAAATTTAGGGTCTTCTCCATATTGCGGGATTTTGGGGGTCTACTGCATATTGCGGGATTTCAAGGGTTTACTGCATATCCTATTGACACTCAAAGTTCTGCCGAAGCATAACTTGCTCAATTTTGATCATAATCTCGCCAAACTTGAAATTTTGGACACCCATTTGGCTCCTTAAGTCGATGAAGTCATCACTTGGATATGTGGGATTTCAAGAGTCATTTGCATATATCCTTATGGCAAGGAAAGTCGTGTATATCCTGTTGACATTGAAAGTTCTAAATTTGCATAACTTGTCCAATTTAGCTTGGATCTTCACCAAATTTGAAATGTGAGCACCCATTTGAATCTTCTTTAATATGAAGTCAACACTCAGCCATGAATCCTTAGGAAATTCTCTAGAAATTTGATCATCAACTCCTGTAACAAAACACAAAGGAAAATAAACAAGCAAGAAAACAAAGAAATCTTTTTGGTTGATGAGGATTGCTTGTGGACCTAGATGCTCCTACATCAGACATGCTAGGTAACTAAAATTCTCCATGATTTGGAAAATCATGAACATTTTGGCAAGTTTGGAACCAAAATTCCATACTTGACTAGCTTTGTAGCACTTAGTCAAGAAGCTTCATCTGTAGCTTTGTTCTTCTAGCAGACTAGGTATTCCATGTAGTCCTTTCCTCTAGTATTCTTAGCCACTTGGGATTTAATCACTCTATCTACTTCTTCCATCTTCTTTTCAGGAATCTGATCTAACTATCCTTCTGCATTAGGCAAATGTGAATGTGTACCCCCTTGTAAGCTTGTCTCTCCTTCATGGAACTTGTATAGATCATCAACATTGAAAATAGGAGATATGTCTATCCATGCTGGTAGCTCAATCTCATAGGCATTGGATGAGAACTTCCTCAACACTTTGCGTGGGCCTATTTTCTTAAATTTCAACTTATTGTATGTTCCCCATGGGTACCTTTCTTTCCTCAAATGTGCCAAAACTAAGTCACGTACTTGGAACTCTTGTTCCCTCCTATTCACATCACCATATTCTTCGTATTTCCTTTCAATTTTCTCTAACTTATCCTCCACCTTCTTGTGAACCTCATGAATGTATTCTACAAAATCTTCTACTACAACACTCTTCCTGTTCAAATCTGCACTATCTCTCAGCTTATCAACACCTCTTGGGTTGTACCCATAAACTATTTGGAATGGGTTGTTTCTTGTACTTCTATTCACTAAATTATTCTAATCAAATTCTGCTTGTGCCAAGATAAGATCCCATTGATGTGGTTTGTCTCCCACCAAACATCTTAATAAGTTTTCCAAACGTTTTTCACAATCTTCGTCCATCCATCAGTCTGGGGATGATAGGCTGAATTGAATCCTAATTCAGCGTCCATATTATTCCATAATGTACCCAAAAATGGCCAACAAACTTTGTGTCCCTATTGAAAAATATGATCTTAGGCAGTCCATGCAGCCTGACTACCTCTTTGAAAAATAATGCAGCTATGTGGGATGCATCACTAATTTTCTGACATGGTATGAAATGAACCATCCTTAAAAATCTGCTCACTACAACAAAAATTGAGTCATTAGCTCTCTATGTTCGAGGCATTCCCAGAACAAAATCCATACTCAAGTGCTCCCATAGTCTCTCTGGTATAGGCAACGACTGATATAGTCTTGTGTTTTGTTGTGCTCCTTTAGCATGCTAGCAAATTACATAGCCTTGTACCAATCTCTTCACATCTGCACTCATTCTAGGCCAAAAATAACCTTCACTCAATTGTGCCAATGTCTTATCTATTTCAAAATATCTACTCAAGCCTCTAAAATGATTTTCTCTTATTAGATTATCTCTCATTGAACCTATGGGTGTTACATCCCTAACTTTGGCTTTGTTTTTACAATTTACTTTTATGTGAATGTAAGTGAATTCATGGAAAAATGATTTGATGTTATGATTTAATGTCATTGAAAAACATTGATTTTATTATATCAGTATATGTGATTAGGGATAATGCATATAATTGAATGATTCAACAAATTATATTATGAGAGAGAGAGAGTATATTCTGAGGAGAGGAGAATAGACCTTGGGTTACAATGGTCGTTTGCCAACTGAGTATTAGTGTTTAACAAATTGTGAACTTGGTGTCAATTGATGTAAGTCTTGTTTTGTTAGTTAAACTCTTAGATCTATTCAACAAGTTGTTGATATCTTTTTGATTCTTTTCTGGGTTAGTCGTGTGTGTCGACATTGTCGTTTGTAAAAGAAAATGACGTCTTCAGAGTAGAACGATGTTCATTTACGATTAATGTAAATCTTACGTCAACATTGTCGTAAAATTGTTGTGTTAGCTTCCTTAAGTCATAAAAGGTTAAATTGTGATATTAAAATGTCATATGACGATCTTATCAAGTCAAGTTGATGTGATTTAATGAGGGTCTATGAAGGGGAGACAAGATCAACCCTTTCACATTATTCGTAAGCCTTTCGACTTATTATTATTATCATATATTGATCAAAGCATAAATGATCAAGTAAGGTAGTTGACATGATAAACCATTACTTCAATATATATAAATATCAACTTGAGATTAATATCTCAAAATTATTAATTGCTTGCTCAATCATGGAGAAGCCGTAAGCATGCTTTTAGGAATGCATTTCTTTTATCCCAAGTGGAGGATTGAACAACTCAATGTGATCATTAAATGATTATACAGTGGTATCAATGTGATGTCAGCCTCTTTGAGAGGAATTCATGGTGTTTTAAACCACATTCTCTTCCCACTCCATCCTAAGTCACCACCCATTCGACATATGTTAAACCTTGCACCTTAATAGGATTTAGTTGCAATAGAAGTAGAAGTGGACTATACGTACTTTTCTCTTGGCTCTAACTGTTGGTCGTGGGCAATAATGAGATGAAGACTCATTGATGAGTCATGGGGGAGAGTGGTTTTAAGAGGAAAATGACTCTATGGGAGAGGGGGACCATTCTTCTCAATAGCTATTTTTTGTTTTAATGTCTGGGATTCTTCTCAAGAAGGGCAATGTTGCATTGATCAAGGGAATAGGCTACAACTGTGTGCTATCTATGAGAAGGAGAGAAACCAAGTAGGTTCCTTTCTTACATCTGCACCATATTAAAACTACGTCTTACTGCTTATATCCGTAGAAAAATGATTATCTGATATACTTGTCTAGTTGTAAGATTAAGCGATAGCATTGGAATTGCTACGGCATCCACTCTATGTTTTTAATGATAACTTCACATTCCAGTTTTTTGCATGTCTTGCTATGATTTTAATGTTTCATTTTAGTTTTTCATAATGATGTGTCTCTGATCACACCATTATTCATATATTTTGAGTTCCTATATGAATATATGATTAAGAGAGAATCTGTATCAGTATGGCTTCACCGTTTTAGAAGGTCAAAGATTTATAGACACTATAATCTCTTTTACATTTAGAACCTAGAGTCATTTATGCTCTGTAGCTATTAAAATATTTCTTATTATTTATGAGTAAGCTCATTATGAAATAAATTCTAAGCTATTAGGAATCATATTATAGTCTTTATGAATTCATCTTTGATATCAAGTCTTTCTATTATGAAAATTGTACTTGGTAGAAACCATTAATTAGCTTAAATCTATGAATGTCTCATAAATAGATTTAGTCTCGTTTGAAAGATTTTTCAATGATTTCATAGATGACAGAAGACTAGAGGATCAATACTATTCTTTCTAAGCATTTAGATTATTTATATTATTAATATTATTATGTTATTTTGGTTGAAGGGAAATGGAACCCTAGCATATTTTAATTATTTAAACCTATGTTATTAGTAATTGGTTTAAGTCTCTTTATCAATCTTTGAGACATTTTTGAACCTAGTCAACCAATCTAGGTTGTTATCAACTTAATCTATTTTGTATCAAGTCAAATCCTATGGTCGATATAATTAAGTATTCTATCATGGGAAAGATTTTTACTAGTTGATAAGACTTGAATAATCTCTTAGGGGATAGATCATCGATAAATAATATTCTTTCTATTTTAGAGTTGGGTAAACTAGTAATAATAATTTATTAGTCAAAATTAAGACCTAGGAGGTCAAACTTAGTTCTTTTATCTTCTTAGCATAAGTTAGTTGACTTGAGAAGACCTAGAGGGTTGATAAATTTATCATAGACTTAAACTTGTCAAGAATTGATTAAGTTGTAAGTAATTATCCTTGTTAAATCCATAGATGTGTTCTTCCTTTTGGAAGCAATTGATCATTATCTTTTGGAATAGAGACCTTGGTGAGATAATGTCATGAGATATCTAGACAAAGATTTCCTTTTGAGAATTACGACTCCTCTTGTCATACAAGTCCAAGGTAATCGGTGAGCCAAGAATGTGGACTCCGAGATTGCTTTTGATTAGCAACTATTATTTTATGTTGATTTATTTTGAGATAGGGTATACTCGAAGACATATTTAACTTCTCCTATGTTAAGATTGAAACTATTAAACCAACTCTAGGGTATAGGAGTACTAGGAGATGGAAGTTATAGTTTTTATTATATGATTAATTGAACTTATTATGGAGCTACTTGTGTACAGAAGGCAAAAGTTATCCAAATGTTGTATATCTCTATTTTGATCTATTTCAAGTTGGGTATGATGAGAGATTTAAACCTTAACCCCATACGATTGTTATGAATGTTTTGTTAAAGGTTTATGGGACATGTATGCAAAGGATGTTTTATATGTGTCCATAGCCTATGGTAAAATTGGAAGTCACTAGACTTAAGGAGGCCAAGAGGTTGGAAGTATTTCTTAGATTTTATGATTCAAACCTTTTAGGGTTGATAGATTGAACTTAGTCAAAAGACTAGTTTTTAGAAAATATAGTATTCTTTTAGATATTATATGGGTGAGGATATACCTCAATTACTATGTTTATTCATGTTATGTGAAATGTGAATTGGAGCAATGCCAAGTGGTCTAGGAAAGACTAGAGGTATTTGCTCCCATGTTTTGTTATATTTATGTTATTGTGTTTGGAAACCAAAGACATTTGATATTCCCATGCATTGGGTTAGAAAAGTTAAACCCTAGAATCATAACTTGAAGGATTTAGGAGACCTGTAACTCATATGTCATATATATTTATATAATGGTCAAGAGGGAATGGTCGAGAAGACCATATTGGTCTACAGTAAAAAGGTCAAGAAAACCATAGAGCAAGACAAGAAAAGTCTTATATTACCTTATCAAATTTAAGTGATTCTTGGATAGTGTTGAAACTCATTTTAATGCATCGAGATGTTTGATGTTTGAATCAGAGAGTAGAATGATAGAAAGTCCTAAACCCTATAAATTACAAGTATGCAATGAGGGACTCTTTAAAAGGTTAGATATGCCTGAATCTTAATATTGCAAATATATCCTAGATTAAGGATTGTTCTAAAGTTAGATTGACTAGAATGGATTTATAGTACTGACAAGTTTGTGTCTAGAGTTACTTAATGAAGGGGTAAGTACCCTAACTATGTTTATTCTTACCTATAAGAAAGGAAATAATTACCTAGACTATGATGCTTAGCTTGGGTAAGGTAATCATCTTAGTTGTTAATGAATCAACTTAAAGTTCTTTAAGTGTCGATAAATTCTAGATCTTGGGTATTACAAAGATGCAATGAGTATCCTTGTATAGAAATTTAATCTATAAGGTTTATAGAACTTAGACAATGTCTTGAAAACCTGTCGAAGTTGGGAAGACTAAATTAGAGTTGATAAAACTATATAGTCAAACATAGTTGACCAAGTCAAACTACAGGATGTGATAGTATCCAAGTCAAGTTTGGGTGGGTGAACATTATGATCACGTTCATTGCGAATGTCTATATATATTGAAACTTTGGCCAAAGTAATGCATATGTCTCTGTGTGCATTGTTGGTTCACTGTATCTGGATGCATAACCTATTGGAATGATCATACTTAGCTAGAGGGTATCTAGGGTTGTATGATCGATATAGTTATGTAGGATACAACACTATGTACTCAAATGGCAAATTACCATTGGTCACCTTTGGTCTATACTCTTTGTGAAGGGTAGGGCCACTTCCTATGTGGAAGATGTGTGGGAGACCATCAGTCTGTGGTTGGAGGAAAAGCATTGGGAAGATGCTCTCTCTCTCTAGAAGAAGACATGCAGAGGCTTGCGATAAGGATGTCAGAATTATAGAAGCAACATATCCATTGGATATGTGACTTGTGTTACTTACACTATGTAAAACTTTAACTATTGCAGATGTGTTTAAATTGAAAAGACACAATGTCGTCTTTGTATATTATATCATGATGTGTAGTTCTAAAAAATAAATTATGTAAATTGACGTATCTTGATATTACTTGAAAAAAAAAATCTATCTTTTTCACCTTGTATGTTTTATCTCATGGTAAATATTTGATTTTAGTCTTGTTTAAGAACGTGGATGTTACATATGGTATCAAAGCTACCAAGTTTGGCACTAGGGCTTATGAGTCCACTATGCTAACCTATAGTCAACATTATGAGGTTAGCTAATGTTTGAAAACTGGTTTTATGCTAGAAAGGCGTAGAGAAAAACCAACTGAGGAGTTAAAACTCCAAGAGCAAATAAATTTTGCTGAGCTTGCATATCGGAAAGATTATGAGACTTTGACTAGAAAGGTAAAACCTTGGTCAATTGCTAATCAGACAAAGAGCTCGGGTGAGCAGAGTCTATATGAAGCAACGATCAAAAACCTTGGTTCAAATACTAGGGCCTATTAGCCTATTGTGTCAAACTCAAAATTTTTGAAGACAAGTGAACCTAGGCAAAGTTAAGAAGAACTTAGGGATGGAAGATCCAGAAGTAATCATCAGGATGTAGGAGCCACTGAGTGTTGTTATAATACCATCTAAGTGATCAATGATACATACTCCAGGAAATAGGAGTGGATGTGTTATAACCCTTTGTTATGCAAAATTTTTGAGCAAGAAGAAAGCCTTTAGGGGCTTATTTACTTTTTGTGCTTGTCGCACAATCTCTAACCCTTTGTAAGTTTTTAGAAAATCTGAGTGCAGTGCAGCAATCTACTTCCTTGATAGTGACTGGGTTAGTCACGTAGTACATAGTAAGTGTTTTAATGGTTTTTGACACTTCTTTGGATTTTGGGAAAAATCTTTTTAATATTTGCAAGAATTAACAATGTTTTATTCCTTTATTTTGGAATGGTTTAGTCACTGAATTTTGAAGATTGTTTATTTTATAACCAATTGGTCAACATTTGATTTATTGTTGAAATTGAGCTCAATCTTTTGACTTATTGTTGGAAATGAAATTGCTTATACTTTGATTTTGGATTTAAATTATTATGGTGGATATACCAAAACATTTTGATTGTTCACCATGTTTATGCAATGTTTACTATTATCATGTCCTGGATGGGCCTCTGATGGATTGTGTAGGGGAATAAATTGTAGAGAATGCACTTGGAATGTCCCTAACTCTTTAGAATTAAGAAACCTTATGTGGAAGGAAAATTCATTCCGAAACATAAGCAAGTCATCAAGGAGTAACTAAATTCCTAATCAATATGAAATCTCTTTACTTCTAGAAAAGAATGAAGAGTAATGCTGCAAGATTTGTAGCAAGATTGCCTAAAAGTCAAGGCTGAGCATAAGCACCTAGTAGGACATCCTATGTCTTGAATTAGGATAGATGTTATTCTGTGGTGGTGAACAAACTCACCAAGGCAACTCACTTTATACTTGGGAATCTAAAGGAGGGAGAACCAGCTTTAGTTTGTAAGTATCTGCAATAAGTGGTCAAATTACCTAGAGTTCCTAAGAAGATAATATTTGATAGAGATGCATGTATGACACCAAGGTTTTGGCAAGCTTTGTCTTCAGTGTTAGGAATTTAACTTAATATAACTTAGTTTATCACTCTATGGCAAATGGTCAGATAGAGAGGGTAACTCAAATTTTAGAAGATTTCTTGCAAATGTATTGCAGAGAACAATAATATAAGTGGAAAGAGTGCCCACCTATTATGGAGTTGTTTATAACAACTTCTATAAATCTGCTATCATAATGACTCCATTTGAAACTTTGGACAGAAGAAGATGTCAAACTCCTATAAGTTGGGTAAGCTAGAAGATAAGATTAGCATTAGTTCGAAAATGTTGTCATAAATGGATGAATAGATTGAGCTGATCAGAAAGGATTGACAGAAGTAATTGATAGGCAACATTCACCAAGTAAATTCTCAGTTGGAGAAAAGGTCCTTTCAGGGTTAAATCACCGAAAAGATTCTTAAAGTTCAGATAGTATTCCAAATCAGTCCCTAGATATGAAGGACTCTTCGAAGTTTTCGAAGTTATCAATTTAATTAATTTCATAATCATTTTATTATCATCTATTGCTAGAAGGTATAATGCTTTTTATGATTATATTTGAAAAATATATAGCAGATGACAATTATATTCTTAGAATGTTTTACAGGAACAAGACCTAGGAGAGGTAATGATCAAGCTTTTTAAATGTTCAAAGATCACAAGCTTTGCTTGTGAAACAAAGATATTACTCATTGCAAGGTCTGGTGGGACAACGTACAGAGGGTAATATGACGTAGAAAGTTTACCATAATTTTATAGCAAAGATTTTATCCATTGTTTACGCTTTTGTAGGTTAAACAAAATTTCTATCTTATTAAGGATTGGATACATTGGATCATCAAGGATGATGAATCTTATGGGGGAAGATATGTTACATCCCTAACTTTGGCTTTGTTTTTACTATTTACTTTTATGCGAATATAAGTGAATTCATGGAAAAATGATTTGACGTTATGATTTAATGTCATTGAAAAACATTGATTTTATTATATCAGTATATGCGATTAGGGATAATGCATATAATTGAATGATTCAACAAATTATATTATGATAATTTGATTAGATAATTCATAAGGTTTATGAATGGACTAATGATGCATTGATTCTGATCTAGTGATGCCAAGATGTTTGCAGGAAAATAGGTTTTTGATGACTCTTTAAGAAAGAGAGAGAGAGTATCATCTGAGGTGAGGAGAATAGACCTTGGGTTACAATGGTTGTTTGCCAACTAAGTATTAGTGTTTAACAAATTGTGAACTCGGTGTCGATTGAAGTAAGTCAAGTTTAGTCAGTTAAACTCTTGGATCTATTCGACAAGTTGTCGATATCTTTTTGATTCTTTTTTGGGTTAGTCGTGTGTGTCGACATTGTCATTCGTAAAAGAAATGGCATCTTCAAATTAGAATGATGTCTGTTTATGATTAGCATAAATCTTACGTCGACATTGTTGCAAAATTATTGTGTTAGCTTCCTTAAATCATAGAAGGTTAAATTGTGATATTAAAATGTCATATGATGATCTTATCAAGTCAAGTTGATGTGATTTAATGAGAGTCTGTGAAGGGGAGACAAACTCGACCCTTTCACATTATTCGTAAGCCTTTCAACTTATTATTATTATCATATATTGATCAAAGCATAAATGATCAAGTAAGGTAGTTGACATGATAAACCATTACTTCAATATATATAAATATCGACTTGAGATTACTATCTCAAAATTATTACCTACTTGCTCAATCATGGAGCAGCTGTAGGCATGCTTTTAGGAATGCATTTCTTTTATCCCAAGTGGAGGATTGAACAACTCAATGTCATCATTAAATGATCATACTGTGGTATCAATGTGACACCGGCCTCTTTGAGAGGAATTCGTGGTGTTTTAAACCACATTCTCTTCCCACTCCATGCTAAGTCGCCACCCATTCGACATATGTTAAACCTTGCACCTTAATAGGATTTGGTTACAATGGAAGTAGACATGGACTATACGCACTTTTCTGTTGGCTCTAACTATTGGTCGTGGACAGTAATGAGATGAAGACTCATTGATGAGACATGGGGGAGAGTGGTTTTAAGAGGAAAACAACTCTATGGGAGATGGGGACCATTCTTCTCAGTAGCTAGATTTTGTTTTGCTGTCTGGGATTCTTCTTAGGAAGGGCGACATTGTTGCACTGATCAAGGGAATAGGCTGCAACTGTGTGCTATCTGTGATAAGGAGAGAAATGTAGTAGGCTCCTTTCTTACATCTGCACCATATTAAAACTGTGTCTTACCTCTTATATCTGTAAAAAAATGATTATCTGATATACTTGTCTAGTTGTAAGATTAAGCTATAGCATTGGAATTGCTATGACGTCCACTCTATGTTTTTAATGATAACTTCACATTCCGGTTTTTAGCATGTCTTGCTATGATTTAAATGTGTTTTTTTAGTTTTTCATAATGTTGTGTCTCTGATCACACCATTATTCATATATTTTGAGTTCCTATATGAATATAGGATTAAGAGAGAATCTGTATTAGTATGGCTTCACTGTTTTAGAAGGTCAAAGATTTATGGACACTATAATCTCTTTTACATTTAGAACTTGGAGTTGTTTATGCTTTGTAGCTATTAAAATATTTCTCATTATTTATGAGTAAGCTCATTATGAGAATAAATGCTAAGCTATTAGGAATCATATCATAGTCTTTACAAATTCATCTCTGATATCAAGTCTTTCTATTATGAAAGTTGTACTTGGTAGAAACCATTAATTAGCTTAAATCTATGAATGTCTCATAAATAGATTTAGTCTCGTTTGAAATATTTTTCAATGATTTCATAGATGAAAGAAGACTAGAGGATCAATACTAATCTTTCTAAGCATTTAGATTATTTATATTATTATTATTATATTATTTTGGTTTAAGGGAAATGGAACCCTAGCATAGTTTAATTATTTAAACCTATGTTATTAGTAATCGGCTTAAGTCTCTTTATCAATCTTTGAGACATTTTTGTACCTAGTCAACCAATCTAGGTTGTTATCAACTTAATCTATTTTTTTATCAAGTCAAATCCTATGGTCAATATAATTAAGTAATCTATCATGGGAAAGATTTTTACTAGTTGATAAGACTTGAATAATCTCTTAGGGGATAGATCATCAATAAATAATATTCTTTCTATTTTAAAGTTGGGTAAACTAGTAATAATAATCTATTAGTCAAAATTAGGACCTAGGAGGTCAAACTTAGTTCTTTTATCTTCTTAGCATAAGTCAGTTGACTTGAGAAGACCTAGAGGGTTGATAAATTTATCATAGACGTAAACTTGTCAAGAATTGATTAAGTTGTAAGTAATTATCCTTGTTAAATCCATAGATGTGTTCTTCCTTTTGGAAGCAATTGATCATTATCTTTTGGAATAGAGACCTTGGTGAGATAATGTCATGAGATATCTAGACAAAGATTTCCTTTTGAGAATTATGATTCCTCTTGTCATACAAGTCCAATGTAATCGGTGAGCCAAGAATGTGGACTCCGAGATTGCTTTTGATTAGCAACTATTTGTTTATGTTGATTTATTTTGAGATAGGGTATACTCGAAGACATATTTAACTTCTCCTATGTTAAGATTGAAACTATTAAACCATCTCTAGGGTATAGGAGTACTAGGAGATGGAAGTTATAGTTTTTATTATATGATTAATAGAAATTATTATGGAGCTACTTGTGCACAGAAGGCAAAAGTTATCCAAATGTTGCATATCTCTATTTTGATCTATTTCAAGTTGGGTATGATGAGAGATTTAAACCTTAACCCCATACGATTGTTATGAATGTTTTGTTAAAGGTTTATGGGACATGTACGCAAAGGATGTTATATATGTGTCCATAGCCTATGGTAAAATTGGAAGTCAATAGACCTAAGGAGGCCAATAGGTTGGAAGTATTTATTAGCTTTTATGATTCAAACCTTTTAGGGTTGATAGGTTGAACTTAGTCAAAAGACTAGTTTTTAGAAAATATAGTATTCTTTTAGATATTATATGGGTGAGGATATACCTCAATTACTATGCTTATTTATGTTACATGAAATGTGAATTGGAGTGATGCCAAGTGGTCTAGGAAAGACTAGAGGTATTTGCTCCCATGTTTTGTTATATTTATGTTATTGTGTTTGGAAACCAAAGACATTTGATATTCCCATGCATTGGGTTAGAAAAGTTAAACCCTAGAATCATAACCTGAAGGATTTAGGAGACCTATAACTCTTATGTCATATATATTTATATAATGGTTGACAGGGAATGGTCGAGAAGACCATATTGGTTGACAGTAAAAAGGTCGAGAAAACCATAGAGCAAGACAAGAAAAGTCTTATATTACCTTATCAAATTTAAGTGATTCTTGGATAATGTTGAAACTCGTTTTAATGCATTGAGATGTTTGATGTTTGAATTAGAGAGTAGAATGATAGAAAGTCCTAAACCCTAGCAAGTATGCAATGAGGGACTCTTTAAAAGGTTAGATATGCCTGAATCTTAATATTGCAAATATATCCTAGGTTAAGGATTGTTCTAAAGTCAGATTGACTAGAATGGATTTATAGTATTGACAAGTTTGTGTCTAGAGTTACTAAATGAAGGGGTAAGTACCCTAACTATGTTTATTCTTACTTGTAAGAAAGGAAATAATTACCTAGACTATGATGCTTAGCCTAGGTAAGGTAACCATCTTAGTTGTTAATGAATTGACTTAAAGTTCTTTAAGTGTCGATAAGTTATGGATTTCGGGTATTGCAAAGTTGCAATGAGTATCCTTGTATAGAAAGTTTAGTCAAACATAGTTGACCAAGTCAAATTGCAGGATGTGATAGTATCCAAGTCAAGTTGGGGTGGGTGAACATTATGACCACGTTCATTACGAACGTCTATTTATATTGAAACTTTGGCCAAAGTATTACATATGTCTCTGCGTGCATTGTCGGTTCACTATATCTGGATGCATAACCTATTGGAATGATCATACTTGGCTAGAGTGTATCTAGGGTTGTATGATCGATAGAGTTATGTAGGATACAACACTATGTACTCAAATGGCAAATTACCATTGGTCACCTTTGGTCTATACTCTTCGTGAAGGGTAGGGCCACTTCCTATGTGGAAGATGTGTGGGAGACCACCGATCTGTGGTTGGAGGAAAAACACTGGGAAGATGCTATCTCTCTCTCTAGAAGAAGACATGCCAAGGCTTGCAATAAGGATGTCAGAATTCTAGAAGCAACATATCCATTTGATATGTGACTTGTGTTACTTACACTGTGTAAAACTTTAACTATTGTAGATGTGTTTAAATTGAAAAGATAGAATGTCATCTTTGTATATTATATCATGATGTGTAATTCAGAAAAATAAATTATGTAAATTGATGTATCTTGATATTACTTGAAAAAAAAAATTCTATCTTTTTCACCTTGTATGTTTTATCTCATGGTAAATATTTGATTTTAGTCTTGTTTAAGAACGTGGATGTTACAATGGGTATACATAATTTATGTCCTTTGAACAACAAGCCATCGTGGATGAAATATTCCAACCATGGAATCCTATCTCCCTCCACTGGACTTTTACTAGTTGTCTAGGTTTGCCTAAAATTAGGATCATAAAGATACAAATCCTTCATTGCATCAAATCCAACAACACTGACCCTTAACTCATTCATCAATAAACACCTTCTGCTAAGTGCATCTGTTACCCTATTTGACTTATCACCCTTATGTTTCAAGACAAAGGAATAACTTTGTAGAAACCCCACCCATTTCATATGCATCTGGTTTAACTTATCTTGACTATTGATGTACTACAAGGCATGGTGGTTTGTGTACAATACAAACTCATTTGACAACAAGTAATACCTCCACTTCTTGAAGGCCTGCAATATAGCATAGAATTCTTGGTCATAAACTAAGTATTTCCTCTTTGCTTTATTTAGTTTCTCATTGAAGTAGGCAATGGGTCTACTTTATTGACTTAACACTCCCCCAATTGCACTACCACTAGCATCATAATCCACTTGAAACACTTTGCGAAAGTTTGACAATGCCGACACTGGTTGTTCTATCAGCTTCTTCTTCAATAATTGGAAGCTCTTTTTTACTGTAACTCTTTCCTAACACCCTTTATTGTCTCGGTGATTGGTGCACATATTCCACTAAAATTTATGATGAACTTTCTGTAGAAGCTCGGTAATCCATAAAAACTTCTGGCCTCAAACATGTTTCTGGGTGAAGGCCAATCTATTATTGCCTTAAACTTCTTAGGATCCATCATCAACCCTTCTTTAGACACTACAAAACCTAGATATACTAGTTCCCTTTCATAAAAATACATGTATCCAAGTTTATCATCAACTTATCTTCTTTTAACCTTTGCAAAACTGTCTTTAGGTGCAGTAGATGTTCCTCTTTTGTTTTACTAAAAATTAGAATGTCATCTAAATAAACATGACAAATTTACCAAGGAAAGGCTTCATTACCTCATTCACCAATCTCATAAAGGTGTTGGGTGCATTTATCAACCCAAATGGCATCACTAGCCACTCATACAATCCATCCTTAGTCTTGAATGTTATCTTCCATTCATCTCCTTCTCTATTTCTGATTTGGTGGTATCCACTCTTCAAATCAATATTGCTAAAGTACATTGCTCCACTCAAACAATACATCATGAGGAAATGGAAACATGTACTTAATGGTTATCTTATTTATAGCCCTTGAATCAATGAACATTCGCCATTCCCCATCTTTCTTCGGTGCCAGTACAGTAGGTACAACACATAGACTGAGGCTTTTTCTAATCATCCCCTTATCCAACAACTCTTGCACTTGTCTATTCACCTCTTCATTTTCCATAGGTGTCATTCTATATGGTGCCTTATTTGTTAGGTTTGCACCTGGTATCAAGTCCATGCAGTGACTTATGCTTCTAGTTGGAGGTAATCCATCTGACAAATCCTTCATTTGAATGCCGCTAAATTCATTCAGAGATTCTTGGACTTCTGTGGGAACTTCTGCCCTTTTCTCTACTATCATAATTTCTCCAACCTGAGGTAGGAAGGCATAACATACCTTCTCCTTTCTAATTTCCTTCAAAAACTATTTTCTAGTCACTAGACAAACCCTTTTAGTTTTCTCAACCTCCTCATCCTTATCCTCCAAAGGATTCAACACATACTCAACCCCATCCTTCTTGATTTTAATGCAATTACTCTTGCCATGTCATGAATGGTTTGCCTATCATATTGCCAAGGTTTGCCTAACAGAATGTGGCATGCATCCATTGGCATAACATCACACATTATCTCATCTTTGTAATTGCTAATGTGAAATTTAACAAGGCATTGTTCACTTACCAATAATCGATGTCCCTTTTGCAACCAAGAAACCTTGTAGGGAGTTGGGTGTTTCAACCTCTTCAGTTTTAGCTTCTCCACCATCTCTTTTGACACTAATTTGTTAGTGCTGCTACTAGACCCACAATGACTTTGCAACATTTTCCTCCAGACTTACATCTGGTTCTAAACATATTTCTTCACTGTTCTGGTTCCTCTTGTACCTTCTCTAGTGTTAAAAGAACTTTCCTCAGCATCAAGGGTTCTCCATCCTCAGGTTCTTCTCCAAATTTTGGTGAGGCTACACTTGCCACACTCTCCTCAACTTGTGCTATATGGACTCTAGTCTCTTTTCCTTTGCCACCGCTCTGTTGTACTTGAGGACATTCAAATTCCCTATGTCCAGCCTATCCACACTGGTAACATGTTCCACTAAATCCTCTTCCTCTTCCATAATTTCCTCTACCTCAGGGGTAATCACCTCTTCTTCCACCTCCCTAGGTACTAGTCTGAGAAGAACTTGTTTCTCTTATCCTGAGAACCATGTCTAGGATTTGACTACCCTCTTCCTTTGGAGGATTTACCTCTTCCCATAGAACTATTTTGCCTTCTAGAGATCTTTTCCTCTGCACTCAATGCAAATTGATAGGATTCTTCTATGCTGGTAATTTTGACCATGCTAATTTCATCTTGGATAGAATAATGCAAACCATTCACATACCTAGAGGCCTTCTCAACATCATCTTCAATGTGACCATCACTGATGTTCAATCTATAAAACTCTTCGGTGTAGTTTTGCGCACTTTTCTCCCTCTAAAACATCTTAAACATGGTGATCTGATGGTCTGTAAGCAGACATTTTACCTTCAACTTAGTTAACATCCTCCCAGGTTTTAATCTTTTCCTTTCCTTTTCTCTATCTCTCAACTTACACATGATCCCACCACAGAGATGCATGTCCCTTCAGCTCTGTAATTGCAAGTTTTACCCTCTTAGGGTCTTCAATAGATTCCAACTCAAAATACTTTTCCATCTCTAAAATCTAGTCTATCAACTCATCTAGTTTCAGACTACCACTGTAACTAGGTAACTCTACACGAGGTTTATTGGCAATCTTTATCATTGCGCTCAGAAACTTCCTCTCATATCCATTTTCTCCTTCTTGTGCTTCTTCTTCATTGAATTCTTCCTCATTATCACTCACATCTGTTGGTGTGAACAGGGTTTTCACTAACCGGTTTACCCTAGTGTGGATAATTCATCTTATTTAACTATTTACTAGTTAAATAATATTCACACATCACACATTAATCACACATATTAAGTTGACTTAGTGAGTCTACTAGATGTCTAGTTGTGTGTTGAGTTGTTGATAGTTGGAGTGAGTTGTCTTATCCTCCACATGTGCAATTAGTTATCATCCTCTAATTGGCACATGTTGTAGGAATATCTCCACCTTCCACTCCACCTTCCCATCCATCCTTCTAGCTCTCACCTTGCCTTTATAAGCAAGGCTCTCTTCATGTATTAAGTAATCCAAACAATAATCCTCCTTTTGCATTCAATGATAGAATAGCATCTTTCTTTCATTTGATCTCTCTTGTGCTTTTATGAAGTCCTAGATCCTGGGTGGCTCCAATCATAGCCAACTCATGGTATCAGAGCTCTAGGAAGAATCACTTTGTGTTAGTCATTTTTTTGAGAGATCTTGAGTGCAAATTCATGGTGGATCTTGATGGTTGAGTATGCTCTTCTCTTGCATCAATTGATGACCTGGAGAATCAGAAAAACTTGATAGAAATACCAGTTTTGTGAGGGTTTCCCCTTCTTGCCCTTGTATTGCAGGTGCATTTCGGTGCGTGTTGTTGCAAATCAGACTTCACCATTGCATCTGGAGCAGCCGAAATAGTCAAGATCGCCTTTTGTTTCGTCCAAATCGGACATCGGAGGCAAAATTGACGAGGGTTTCAATTTGGGGCTCTTTGACGTGATCTGGAGGTATCTGCAATTTCAGAGTAGTCTGGGCAAAAATCGTCCTAGCCATCGCGCTCAGGGCGCTTGAAAACCTATAAATCGACTATAAAATCATCCAAATAGGACAAAGTTGGACTGAAAGGCAAAATTTTTTTGCCTCTCAGCCGTATGGAATCTTTGCAGGGTATATTCCTTGTGTGCGGAGGGATATTCTGTAGAATCTTTGACTTCACAGGTGAATCTGAGGCATCAGTGGTCAAATTAGAATCTGTTTATCCATCGGGTAACAATTGAAGTCTGTGGTTTAATTGTTTATCTGCAGGTTTTTAAAGTTTTCTGCGGAGTTTTTTTGTTTAGGGTACATCGTACCCTACTGAATCTGTCGCAGGGTACTCCCTACACAGCAGTTTTAGTGCAGTACGCAGAGTACCCTGTGCATAGAACAAGGCGCAGCAGATCCTGCGGGTGCCACAAGGCACGGGCCCTGCCCAAATGATTCACTTGTTTCTGCGATTTTCTTCAAGACCAGCAGATCACAGGTAATGAACAAACATCAACCATCTAGTAGATCATTGGCAGCGATCTAGGTATTGCTCGGATCTATCATACACCTGTAGAAAATTCCAAAATCTCCTACGGCAATCTTCTTGAATGCTCGGTGGTCATTCAAACTGGCCATCAGTGGCCCTTGCAATTGCCTCACGCCATCATAAAAAATTCACGCTGGATAATTTTCTAAACTCGTTGGGTTGTCCCTATCGGCGATGGTCCGTGTATCCACTGCTCCAGACAACAAAAACTCATCGGTGGTCTTCACGGTTTTGGAATCTCCACTGCACCTCCCACGTGGCGCTAATCTATACACCAAACACAAGCTGTTTACAAAGCAGTTTTGTTGTATGAAACCGGTTGGCACTTTTTGACATCAACGGCCTCTCTAGCATCCATCCTTGGCGGATCGGGTTTGTCTCAGCGGTCAATGCAATCACAGATCAATAATATCCAGCGGTCTCTTTGAAATTGGCCGACAAAACATCTGTCATTCACAATTCTCCCCGGTGAACAGTGACTGAAGGTCATTTTCATCACAGTCGGTAGCCACAAACAGATCCTGACTGTAGTTTTATCAGATCTCGATGATTTTTAAAACTCCGTCGACCTTCCCAGCGTTGAAGGAATTCATTCCCTTGGCAGCATACACTTCGGGGGTTTTCTCTACAAAAAAGGCAGATTCCTTGAATCGGAGACTGGCAGTCAAACTCCCCAAAGGCGGTCTTAGCCTTGAAACTCAGTGGTTTCCTGTATGAGAAGGGTGGTTTCGAGCAGTCGAAGACATTTGGTCAAGGCAGTTTTATGCCCCAAACCCATGGTTTTCCATCTCCTGGAGGTTTCACGATTGTCACCGGTTGGTTTTCAGGTATTTTTTGCTTTTTACAGGTGGGGACAATTTTTTTCGGCCAACAAGGGATATTCCAGGAATATTCTGCCAAAGGGGCCATTTTTGCCCCTCAAAGCCCTAAAAGGGGGCTTTTTTTCTTTTTCACATAACTTTTGCCCATGGAGGCAAAATTAGGCAAACGAGATATCGTCGAAAAAATGATAGAGAGCACTTCGCAGTTGTGTCAGTAGTTTTCTGAAATTCTGCTACAGGTGACTGCTACAGTAGTTTGAAGATAGATCTTCGTTTTCGGCTTTTGAGCTCACAACTTCTTGCCACGATCTCTGATTTTCACAATTCTTGTGGCTTCGGAAAGGTATTTAGGAGCTCTTCAAATCCATTCATGCACTTTTCTTAGATTTTGCTCCAAGTTCATTTTATTTCATTTGTCAATTTTTTGACTTTTGAGTGATAACTTGGGCATTTTGACACTTGAGGAAGTGAAACTTGTTTTGAAGGGATCTATTTGCAGTGGTTAATCATTGTGAGCAATTGTAATCTCCTTTGAATCTCAGTTTTAAGAGATTTTCATGCTTTCTCAATTTTGGTCCCTTGAGGACGATTGTAAATCACACTAAGTATAAAGTGCCACAATTATTCTTTTTTGGGGGGGTGATCTCTTTGATTGAGTAACAGGGGGGTGTCTTGTGTTCTTTTTTGTACTCTTGCATCATGGATTCACACAAACTTCCTCTACTCACACCATATAACTATCATGAGTGGAAAACTAAAATGGAGATTCATTTAAGAAGTTTGAAAATTCATAAGTAACAATGGGTACAGAAATTGAACCAACTGCAGCTGCAGAAAAGAGAAAGTGGTATAATAGATGTGATCAAGCCTATGGAACACTATGCTTGTCTATCTCTCCTAATCTTCTCTTTCATATTGAATCTTGTAAAACACCTAATGAAGTGTGGACTACCTTAGAGAATCTCTTTGGCAAACAAGATACAATGAGGGGTTTCAAATTGGAGAATGAATTAATTGGTTTGAATCCAACTGATTTTGCAAGCATCCAAGACTTCTTCACAAAATTAAAATCACTTAGATTGTAGCTCAAACAATGTGGAATTGAGAAAGAGGACACTCAATTGATTCTTTCAATCCTTGCCAAGCTTGGACCTGACTATTCAGTTTTTGTTTCTACCTTCTATGCTACGATGGATGCACTTGGGAAAGCTTTCACACTGCCTTCACTTGATGAGTTTGCTGCATCACTCACAAGGGAGCAAGCTAAGTTAGTACACATGGGCCAATTGAAGTCTCCTACACCTCAAGTACTTCTTGCTAATCAAGGTTCTAAGGATCAAAATACTTCAACTAACAAAGGCAAGAACCAGAAAAATAAGGATTTCAAGAACAATGAGCAAGCAAAGGAATCAACCAAATCACATAAGTCCTCATCCTCTACCAAGGAGGAATCATCTAAGGAGAGACCAAAGTGTGCATATTGCAAGAAACTAGGACATGATGCGCATAAGTGTTATGAGAAGCAAATTGATGAGTTGACTCACATTATTCAAAAGCACAACATCAAAATGCCATCATCATCACCTAGTACAACCTCTTCTTCGACACTATCATCATCTACACATACAGGGAAAGCAGGCATTGCAAATGGGATAGCCAAAGGAAAAGGACATGTACTCTTTGCTTCAACAAGTCTTCAGTCAGAGAGATGGCTTCTTGATTCTGGAGCTTCTCATCATATGGCATCTTCACAAGGGATGTTCTCTTCATTTGAGTCATGTACTTTGACACCTATCTTGATGGGTAACAATACATACATGCATGCATTTGGAAAAGGGAAAATTGATGTTGGAGAGAATATATTCAACAATGTGTTGTGTGTACCTTCCTTAACATCGAATCTCCTTTCCATCTACCAAATTACTCATTGTGGTGTAGGCAAGACAGTTGAGTTCACTCCTAATTCAGTGATCATATGAGACTTGGAGAGTAGAGATATCATTGCAGTTGGGATGGTTGATCATGCATCTCGCTTGTATACCTTCTCCCATTTTGTTTCTTCTGATGCTATACATCCATTGATGGATATTCACACTCATGCATCAAGTGTGAATCATGTTTTTGAGAAGTTTGGTCACTTGAACCTTGGTGTTCTTTCATCCACTTCGGTTCATGAGACTAGTGCTGAGCTTCCATCACCTCAACCTCCTGCTTCTTCAGAGATTGATATTGACATGGGTTCATCTACTCCAGTTGAGCAGGATCATTCAGGTCTTTCAGACACAGCTTTGTGGGATACTTTCTTGGCAGGTATATCAGACTTGTTTTGTGAGTCTCATATTGCAGATTTGGAGGACACCCTTGAGGGGATATTTCTCCTCTTTGATGATAGTTACAACACAATTGTTCTCCCATCTACTTCATCTTTGGAGGTTGTTCTTCATCAGTCTACATAGAATTTTGGATTGGACACACATCATTGCATTGTGGCATTCTTTGATTCTGACATGTGGACACTTCAGTAGTCTTTAGAGGCATCTATCATGAGACTTTTTCCCTCATTCCTTGAGATGGAGTTTCTTCGACATCAGCCTTTGGACTTGTTTCTTCCTAAGGGGAGAAATGTTGTTTGCAGGTACAGGACACTTTCCAGCGTTCTTCTTCAGACATTCTTCATCGGCACAAGAGCTACTTCATTGTGGGGGGGACCTATGGTCTCACACTTGCTCTCCTATGGGGGGGTATTTGATTGTATATATGTGATAGAAGTTGTCCTTGGGGGGTCATGTTGAGTCCTTCCTACTATCACTTCTTCTTTCACATTCATTGTTTCTGCATTCTCACTTTTGGAGAGGAGTTTTGTCCCATGACGTTTTCTCCTTTTCTCCACTTGAGATTTGTTGTACATGGGTACCTAACATGGTCTAGTAGCCAGGACCCATTCATCCATCTTTTCATCTTGCTTTAGTCAGCTACTCCCTAAGTTGCACTTAAGGGGGGGTGTTGGTGTGAATAGGGTTTTCACTAACCGGTTTACCCTAGTGTGGATAATTCATCTTATTTAACTATTTACTAGTTAAATAATATTCACACATCACACATTAATCACACATATTAAGTTGACTTAATAAGTCTACTAGATGTCTAGTTGTGTCTAGTTAAGTCTAGTTGTGTGTTGAGTTGTTGATAGTTAGAGTGAGTTGTCTTATCCTCCACATGTGCAATTAGTTATCATCCTCTAATTGGCACATGTTGTAGGAATATCTCTACCTTCCACTCCATCCTTCTAGCTCTCACCTTGCCTTTATAAGCAAGGCTCTCTTCATGTATTAAGTAATCCAAACAATAATCCTTCTTTTACATTCAATGATAGAATAACATCTTTCTTTCATTTGATCTCTCTTGTGCTTTCATGAAGTCCTAGATCCTGGGTGGCTCCAATCATAGCCAACTCTAACAACATCCTCTATAGGTACTCCTTTGCATTATGTTCTTTCCATTGCATCTAGCCTAGCTATGATGCCTCTCAACATCTCTACTAATGCTACATCTCCAGCTCTTGGAACTGCTCCTCTTCTACCTCAAGTTCAATGTGCCATGTCTGCAAACCCTCTGCAATTGTAGGTTTTCCTCTTCACTCTACCTAAAACAATTTCCTTTGGGTCCCTTATACAGAAATCCCACAGCCTCAAGGAATTCTAAACCTAAGCTCTCATACCACTTGATGTAGATCAAGGTCTAGGGGCTTTGAGAAGCCACTGAACCATGCAACAAAATAAACAATGCACAACAATAAAAAAAAAGTTTCATGCATTATTAGCAATCAAAAAATTACAATGTAGTAGTCCAATGGTCTTCATACATGCCTTGACCTAAGCCTTACAATCATTCCAATGGTCAGATCAGACTATCCTAGACTTCCTGTGAAAACCCAAAATAATCTGCCTTCAAATATGAAATCTGCAGAAGAAGCTCCAATAGAAGCCAAAAAATCACTATGGGGAAGTCAACCTCTTTTAGTGTGAAAATAATCTATTTATAAGCATTTAAGGTGGCCACCACACTCATCACATGAATAGGACATGTGTCAGTCATCAATTGGCTCTTGGATCGACTGTACAAGAGGTTAAAAACCATTTTTGTCACTTTCTGGGTGCTTTTAGGCAGTGCAACCAAAAAAAGTGACCCTTTGAGATATTGCAAAAAAAATTGGGTCATCTGCATATTGCGAGAAAAACTAGGTCATCTGCATATTGAAGGAAAAACTGGGTCATCTGCATATTGTGGGAAATTTAGAGTCATCTGCATATTATGGGAAATTTAGGGTCTACTGCATATTACAAGATTTTGGGGGTCTACTACATATTGTGGGATTTCGAGGGTCTACTGCATATATCTTGTTGTAGACCAAAGTTCTGCATATCCTGTTGTAGACCAAAGTTCCACATATCTTGTTGCCACTCAAAGTTCTGCCTAAGCATAACTTGCTCAATTTTGCTCAGAATCTTGCCAAACTTAAAATTTTGGACAACCATTTGGCTCCTTAACAAAATGAAGTCATCACTTGGATATGCAGGATTTCAAGGGATCATCTGCATATATCCCAATGGTAGGGAAAGTCTCACATATCCTATTGACATTGAGAGTTCTGCATTTGCATAACTTATCCAATTTAGCTCGGATCTTCACCAAATTTGAAATGTGAGCACCCATTTGGATCTTTTTTAAGATGAAGTCAATACTTGGCCATGAATCCTTAGGAAGTTGTCTATAAATTTGATCATCAACTCGTGTAACAAAACAAGAAGGAAGACAAACAAGCAAGAAAGCAAAGAAGTGTTTTTGGTTGATGAGGATTGCTCGTGGACCCAGATCCTCCTGCATCAGAAAGAAACAAATGTGTTTGAATGACAATAAATTTCCAAAAGGAATGGGAGGGAAGCAATACAAGAAAATAAAACTAGTTATATCATTTTCTTTGAATTAATCCATGTCCTTTCCAAAATAAATTCTTCCTAAGGAAGTCCAATTGTTTCACTAATTCCATTCTATTTAGTGCAAGTTAACATATTAGATCTTCAAATACATCATTCTTCCAAGCATGGTATGTATTAATTATTCGATATCCACTTCGGTCTCAATAATAGTATTATTATGGTAGAACAAAGCATGCCAATATCATATTTGGATTTTACGTTTGATCACCTCTTTATGACTCTAAAGAAGGCCGATGCTATATAAGTGGTTTATTAAATAATTTGTCAAAACTACAATCATTGTGCTTGAGATACCATAATTTTTGGGTAAAAATATTTCACCTTTATTATAGTTTATATACATACGGAAACTAATTATGTCTTTTTAAAATAACATCATTTCTTCTTTTCAAATGAAAGAGAAAGGGATTTGTTGTACTGCCAATAGAAAAGGGGAAAGAAAGATCAACATGAAGCTGAGAGGGTGTATTGAAGGGTCCATGACAAGATAATAGTAGGAAGAAGCACTGCTTCTCCAAGGATTAGTCTTCTCTCTTAGAGTAAAGATAAATAAAAGACATTATACACTCAATTGAATAAATTCTCCATCTATTCTTTTTTTTTAACTAACATAAATGAAATTTGAATAAATTTCCTTTTGAAAAATAGAACATTTATGTAGGTGTCATACAAGAGAAACATGCTTCTAACATGGTATGAAGGGTCTTAGCCCCAATAAATAACTGCAAAAGAAATGGATCAAGAAAGAAGAATCGTTCTAGCATATCCTTCATCATGTGACATGAAAAATTAAAGAGCATGAGTTTGTGTGAACGTAAGGAAGTCTATAGAAGAAATCTTGCAAAAATAACATTAAATGCTTTGGAAGCCCTTGATACATCCCATATAGGGTAATTCCTCAAAGACTATGTAAGACCTTGTACATTCTATGAGAGGAAAATTATGTGGAGGAATCCTCTATGCAAAATCCTTCTTTGAGCTCTTATCACACTACAAGTGCAACAAACTAATTACCCAACAAAGTGTGTTGTGTTTCATATAAGAAATCACTAAGAGAATTTAAGATGGGTGTTTTCCCACATCGTCCATCCTATGAGAGTCTATGTTGTTGTGAGGTGAGATATGAGACCTTTTGGTAGAAGAAGGAATACATGAATAAGGCAAAAGACCTTTTCTTTTCCAAAAATTGACACTATCTAAAAATGTGTTAAAACTCAAGGTTGGATTTACATGGTCAAAGTCAATGTGAAACCCTATAATAAATAGGTTTGTTTTATTATTGTTGTGGCCTAGGGCTTTGCATCACAATCTTGGTTTATGGTTTTCAATGTTGTGTTATGTTTTCTTGCCAATGCTATTTTAGTCAAGTCCTTGTTGGTTGCTTGTGACAACACATAGGTTGGTTTGGGTTCAAAACAAAGCATAAGGAATCAATTCTTCTTCATATAATAATGTGATATATGATAAAATAAAGTATTAGGAAAGTTAATTTAGGCCACTTTTTTATTAAAGAAATAACTCCCTTGACTTGAATTCCCACAAACTAGATTTGAGGACTTCAGAAAGGTTGGGCTCAAGGAAAATCTATTTATTTGGTTCATATAAGTAAATTTTGTCTCAAATTTGAATATAAGATGACCTAAATCATTAGCTATTTATTTGAGGAAGGACCACAATGAGATGGGAAAATGGGTAATTCTATCCAGACCAACGCTTTAGGAGATACTTTTTTAGAAACCAAAAAATCTTAGGTCCACTACAAGAGAACAATGAAGGTGTTTTGAATACTCGATCATCAACATTTGTACATGGCGAGCCCTCACAAAAGAAAACAAAAATATCATTTGGTCACGTTATAATACATCATTGAGCTTGATAACAAATGAATCTACGACATACTTGACCTATGTGCTAAGATATTGCTTGCAAAGGATTCAAGCAACATGTAACAAAATTAAATTGTTAGTTTCATGTCATTAGAATCAACATCATAGTTAACTATAAGCACATCCAGTGAGTGAGAAGAAATTTTAGATTCAATACCTTGTCGTAGACTCTTAGAACAATTTTTCAAGATTGCTTAAGTGTTGTTATTGTTGCCATTCATAACATAATTTAAACATTCCAAGCAAGTTGAAGATCATACTTAATGCAAATCCACCCAAAGGATGTGAGTTAATGTGGATGTTTAATGCTAATTCAACCTAAATAATTCCATGGAAAGGTTGTATAATATGTAATGGACCAAAAAAAAATGTCGTACACATAAAAACCTTAACAAAGAAAAATATAGTTTGAATTTTCAACCAATGCAATCCCAATTTCTTATCCAACCTATCTATACAACTTTCAATATATTTACTGTCATTTGTGCAATTGTCGTAGTTTAATAAAATTGAAAATAAATTACATGTGTTCCTTGATGTTTGAATGTAGCTAAGAATAACATGTAATATTTAGACAACTTGTTTGATGATCTATAACACTAAATGTAGAAAACAAACATAATAATACAATATAATTGTATAATTTTAGGATGTACATTTGCAGTTGTTCCTACTATAAAATACCTATCAATAAACACACAAAATTTTAACCTTAAACAAAAATGTAAACATGTAGATGGATTATAATATAATATTTCTTACCTTTAAAAATACCATTTTGAAATATTCGTCACAACTAATATTTATTTATAAATTATTATTTTTAAACATTTATTATATTTATAAAATAAGAAAAATAACTTTAGACAACTATGAATAACAAAATTTAATATTCTTTATAAATCAATTCAATGACAAAATTACACATTTTTCATAGCTTTCATTTATCTCACACTACAAATTGTGTGTGATGCCTTCTCTCGTAGATGATTGCTATTGTTTATTATTAGACTACCTTTGAATATTGTTTGTGGGTTTGTGTATGATTTCTATTTTTTTAGCTTGAAAATTCTAAGAGATTTATATGATTGGAAGCAACGAAATTGATGTAGAAGAGCTTCAAATATTTGACACTCTTTGAATCAGGTATATGAAATGTTTATTAATATAGATAAATGAAATGTATAGGTATATGAAATGTTTATTATTTACGAAGTATTTCACTAAGTATTGGTTTATCACTATAGTTTATGAATGTATGAGCTGTATTTATGTTGATAAACGCTGCTGTTTCATTGAGGTTTATGAGTATAGATATAAAAGACGATCAAAATACACAGTCAGGGCCTATAGCTCAGTGGTAGAGCATTCGACTGCAGATCGAGAGGTCACCAGTTCAAACCTGGTTGGGCCCTAACCTCAAGCTGTTTTGGTAGCCATTGAACTGTTTTGTTTGCTCTACTTTTTCGACTTTTAAACAGCAATCTGTCTATTTTCGAGCTTTTTACACCGTAGTGATTCATATCGAACTAGATCGAGAGGTCACCAGTTCAAACCTGGTTGGGCCCTAACCTCAAGCTGTTTTGGTAGCCATTGAACTGTTTTGTTTGCTCTACTTTTTCGACTTTTAAACAGCGATCTATCTATTTTCGAGCTTTTAACACCATAGTGATTCATATCGAACTAAAAGAAAGAGTAAGAAAACATCATATCCCATCGATGGATGAAGGCAAGCCAATGTAAGGATTAGTGAGTTTTATAGTCTGCTAGATTTGTTATCTGAGGAAATGGAACTTGTATGTTAATACAATTACAGTTATGAAGAGATTCAAATTATATCCTTATCTTATGTTATCAAACGCCCATCTTCTGTGCTTTGCGTAGAGATGTGATTGTAATAGCCTTCAAGCATATAGATGCTCTACTCATTTAAAAAATTGCCTAGAGTATGAGATTAAACGTTCCAGGGGAGATAAGTCAATAGTGGGACAACATCTGGATGTTATCATAGTATTTGAGGGCATATGGGAACAAGGGATCGAGCTAAACGATGTAATAGTTTATTCATTCAAATCTACAATTTAGTAGTTGTGATATCACATAGGGGAAAGGACCCAATAGGTGGGATAGTTCCAATCGCTGAGACAGTAAATGTGCATTTAAGGCCCAATATTTTTTAAGTTATGGCCCAATACTTTTAAAGTTTAGTACTAGTAGTTGTGAGTTTAAGGTTGTTAGTGTTATTACAAGTACTAATAATTGAATGAAATGTGCCCTTTAGATTTAAAAAGCAACCAATCATGTGATGCCAAATCAGCGCACCATCAAAGGGGGTCTTAATTCACACCTATTAGTCCACACTTTTTTTTTGGGCACTATTTGACACCTCAACAAAAAGCATGCTGATGTGGCATCATATTTGATGATGTGGCCCTGAAACCTTAGTTATAAGCAGGGGCATTGCCAAGCAAGCTACTGTAAAATTTTTGAAGTGATTCGAAATTGCCACGTATGATTTTGAGAGGCGTGAAGTTAGGGTGCACAACTACTGGGTCCTCTCCCCTAGGGCACATAGGCGAGAATATTGGGTTTTGTATTTGTCTATTGGAGTAGCTTTGTTTGGTATGTTTCTAATTTAGTTAGCTTATGTCATATTGTGTTTTTTGGGAGTTTATATATTTTCTCCACATTTATTGTGGGTTTTGAATTTTTTTTTTAATTTTGGGTGTTTTTTTAAATCTTAGAAATTGAGTAGTTGGTGTTGGATTTGTTAGGCTAGACATGCAAAAGAATGTTTTATCTTTTAAAGAGACTTCAAAAATGTGTACGAAAGGTGTTTTATGAGGTAAGTTTTTGGAAGCCCCACCTAATATGGTTTTGCCTATTCTTGAATTTGATAATGCTTGCATATGGCTTGAAAATTGTACTTTGATTTTTTTTGGTTAGGGGTATCCCCTCTAAAGGCATGCTCCATGAATGTGTCAACAAACCCTGGGTCCCTCGTGGGGGCTAGCTAGATGCTATCCAAAACCTCAGAAAAGGGTTTTTCCTTTTTTGCTTTGTGAAAGCAAACCACAAATATAATTCTCAAGCATGGTCCTTGGTATGTTTATAGCTCTATGTTAGTTTTCACTCCCTAGACCCAAGTCTTTGTTGTCTCTAAGGAATGAGTTCTTTGAGTACCAATGTGGATCAAGTTTCCTAGTTGACTTGTGATGTCCCCTTCCTAATTTACCTTAGATTTACAACTGCAACAAATTAGGGTTAGGGTTACATCTTGCTAATGTAAATATCTCTTTAGATAATGTGATTTTGGATTTGAATAATGCAATCAAAACATAAGCAACATATATAGATTTATGCATATATATATTCAATCATTATGGTTAGTCAAGACTTCATTGTATTCTCATATTACCGCTAATGGTATATAAGTGTGTTTGGGATTTGGAAGAGAGACATGAGGGGTCTTCCTGAAGCCATTTCTACACTAAGCTCAAGAGTGGATGTCTGTCAGAGCCCTCTTGTTTGCTTAGCGGCTTGTAACTGCTTTCCCATTGATGTCTCATCTTCCTAAAGACAAGTGCCATCTTACCAAATTGGGCGGAGATCGTAAGTGGGTTTCTTGGCTCTTCTATGTAAGTGCCCTCTGATCCTAGGAGCCATTATGGTCAACTCTAGGACGGCTTACTTACTTAGCCCTATTAAACCCCTTTTGCTTACATCTCAGGCCCTTCCCTACAAGATGGGTTTCAAACTAGTATGTATATATGATATCTATCATATAAATATATACTTAAGCACACTTTATTATGCATGAACAATATGTATACATCTATGTATATAATGATCATGATTACGAAGATATAATGCAATAGATATACTGTAGAACCTTTATTTGGATGACAAAAATATGAGATACTTAGCGATCTGTTGTAATTGTCTCTTCTAATATCTTTCTTCATTCCCCTTATCATTGTTGGAATGATCGGCTATATGAAGGATTTTTTTTTCCTTTTTTCTTTCCCTTATCTCCTTGACCTGATCCTTCTTTTATGTCTTCTCATTAAGGAGTTGTGTCTCTTCATATGGACGGTCACTTGAGAAGGGGCTCTATCTTTGATAAATTAAATCTTTAATTTAATTTGTCTTTACTTAATCGGCTTTGTCTATTTGACATCAGCGGCTCATGACAGTCCACCCTCCCCAAGATTGCTTGTCCTCAATCAATTTCAAGTTCGAATGATTGAAGATCTCTTCTCCTTCCCACGTAGCATCTTCCATACGCAGTCCTTCCATTTGACCAAGAATTCGGCAATAGTCTTATTCCTTAACCTCTTCTCCCCCATATTGAGGATAGTTTTAGGTTCCAAGATTAGTTTACCCTCGTCGTCAAGTGGGGGTAACTCTACACATAGGGTGACTTGTTGGCCAAGCACTTTCTTGAGTCGAGATACATGAAAGATGTTGTGAATACAGTTGTCTTTGGGCAACTCCAATTCGTAAGCTACTTCACCGATCTTCCTTAGGATTTTATATGGCCCGTAAAATTGAGGTTTTAGCTTTTCTACCCCGCTTACCTTGATTGAGGATTATTTATATGGTTGTAGCCGTAAAAACACTAAGTCTCCAACCTCAAATGTCCTCTCGGTGCGATTTCAATCAATATAGATCTTTTGTTGAATTTGTGCTTGATGCAAATTGTCTTTCAGGGTATTCATGATGTCCATACTTTGTTGCACGAAATCTTTTGCTCCTGGTACTTGGCTTTCTTATGAAATCAAACTTTCGAAGGAAGTTGGTTCGTAACCATACAATGCCTTGAACGGACTCATATTGATTGACATGTGATGAGTGGTGTTATAGCAATATTCACCAAGACGTAACCATTTCATCCATGTGTTATGCTGGTTTGCGACATAATTCCTCAAGTATCCTTCTACCCACTTGTTAACAATTTCAGTTTGCCCATCCGTTGGAGGGTGGTAACTAGTGTTAGGTGTAAGATTAGTTCCTGCTAATCGGAAGAGATATTGCCAAAATAGGATAAGGAATCCACTGACAAATTAAATTAAAGATTTTATTTATCAAAGATAGTGCCCCTTCTCAAGTGACTGTCCATATGAAGAGACACAACTCCTTAATGAGAAGACAAAAAAGTAGGATCGGGTCAAGGAGATAAGGGAAAGAAAAAAGGAAAAAAAATCCTTCATATAGCCGATCATTCCAGTAGTGATAAGAGGAATGAAGGAAGATATTAGAAGTGACAATTACAACAGATCGCTAAGTATCTCAAATTTTTGTCATCTAAATAAAGGTTTTGCAGTATATGTATTGCATTATATCTTCGTAATCATGATCATTATATACATAGATGTATGCATATTGTTCATGCATAATAAAGCGTGCTTAAGTATATATTTATATGATAGATATCATATATACGTACTAGTTTGAAACCCATCTTGTAGGGAAGGGCCTGAGATGTAAGCAATAGGGGTTTAATAGGGCTAAGTAAGTAATCCTTCCTAGAATTGACCATAATGGCTCCTAGGATTAGAGGGCACTTACATAGAAGAGCCAAGGAACCCACTTATGATCTCTACCCAATTTTGCAAGATGGCACTTGTCTTTAGGAAGATGAGACATCGATGGGAAAGCAGTTACAAGATGGTATACATTTCTTATGTTTTGATTGTAGTACTCAAATCCAAAATCACATTATTTAAAGAGATATTTACTTTAGTAAGATGTAACCCTAACCCTAATTTGTTGCAGTTGTAAATCTAAGGTAAATTAGGAAGGGGCCATCACAAGTCAACTAGGAAACTTGATCCACATTGGTACTCAAATAACTCATTCCTTAGAGACAACAAAGACTTGGGTCTAGGGAGTGAAAACTAACAAAGAGCTATAACCCTACCAAGGACCATGCTTGAGAATTATATTTGTGGTTTGCTTTCACAAAACAAAAAAGGAAAAACCCTTTTTTGAGGTTTTGGATAGCATCTAGCTAGAGCTCATGAGGGACCCAAATTTTGTTGACCCATTCATGGAGCATGCCTTTAGAGGGGATACCCCTAACCAAAAATAAATCAAATTACAATTTTCAAGCCATATGCAAGCATTATCAAATTCAAGAATAGGCAAAACCATATTAGGCAGGGCTTCCAAAAACTTACTTGGTTGATGTTGGATTTGTTAGGTTAGATGTGCAAAAGAATGCTTTGTCCACCAAAGAGACTTCAAAAATCTTTACGAAAGGTGTTTTATGAGGTAAGTTTTCGGAAGCCCTGCCTAATATGGTTTTGCCTATTCTTGAATTTGATAATGCTTGCAAATGGCTTGAAAATTGTACCTTGATTTTTTTTGGTTATGGGTATCCCCTCTAAAGGCATGCTCCATGAATGGTTCAACAAAAAATGGGTCCCTCATGGGGTCTAGCTAGATGCTATCCAAAACCTCAGAAAAGGGTTTTTCCTTTTTTGCTTTGTGAAAGCAAACCACAAATATAATTCTCAAGCATGGTCCTTGGTATGTTTATATCTCTTTGTTAGTTTTCACTCCCTAGACCCAAGTCTTTGTTGTCTCTAATGAATGAGTTCTTTGAGTACCAATGTGGATCAAGTTTCCTAGTTGACCTGTGATGTCCCCTTCCTAATTTATCTTAGATTTACAATTGTAACAAATTAGGGTTAGGGTTACATACAAATGTAAATATCTCTTTAAATAATATGATTTTGGATTTGAATAGTGCAATCAAAACATAAGCAACATATACAGATTTTGTTGGAAACGAGACTGATAACTAAGAGGGGGGGTTGAATCAGTTATCTCAAAACTTCTTTGACTTTCTTTTCTTTTGTTAATTTAAAGATCAGTGCAACATCAAATTATATAAGCATATGTGATCAGAAGAATATAAATAAAATCAACACACATAACACAAGGATTTTTACGTGGAAAACCCTGTTAAGGGAAAAACCACGAGGTGACTAACCCAATATTGTATTCTCTGTTAAAAGAATAAGTACAAAATGGCGCTTGCCAATTAGGGCTCACTGCTCAAGCACACTGCTCACAAGAGGCACACTGCCTACAAGAGACTCACTGTCTACAAAACTTACAGAAGGTAACCAGGTGTTTGAATTGATGAGAGGCATCTACAAATGCTAAAGTTTAGTTTCGGTTAGGCATAGTATACTGATCTGATGCACTTCATTCTTCCTCTATTCTAGTGTTGCTGCTCTATCACATACCGGACTTGTATTGTTGCTTCCACACTTATCTCTGCCTTTCTTTGCACTTTATTTTCTCATATGTGTTCACAAACACCCCTTCACACTAGAATCCATCTGGTATATATATATCTGCACCAATGATTTCAACAACTTTCTAGTCGGCAACCAGAGTACTCAAGATATTTACAAATTACTGATCTGTTGGCTGAGTCCATGCTTGATTTGAGATGCGTATCAAGAACATAGGCATTGAAGTCATCAATCATGTCGGCCAACAATGTATGATCCCTCAAATTGCTTTATCAACATCAATTATTCATCCAGATTGAAGTCTGATACTCTGCTGGTCAGTTCTTTCTTAGTCTGCTCTACCTGTTTGGAGCCCAACACATAGATGCTCAACCTTTTCATGCTTTATTACCAGAGGCTAAATCTCTAGAATATAGTAGTGATGATACCCTTCTTGACTTTACCAAGTCCACAACTTACTGAGTTACACCATCTGAGAGTTCTAGACCTAATTGTCAGACCTTGTTGCATACTCTATTCTTGTTCACTGGACCAAAACAATCTTCAATCTGACTTCTGGTATAGGCATACTATGTACTGCGGATGTGTGGGATAAACTTTGTTGCCATCAATGACAACACTCATGAAGCCACACAGTGTCTCTTGCCAACAATCTCCCCCTTTGGCATTGATGGCAACACTTAGTGAAAAATGGCTAAGTGTCACAATAAACTCCCCCTTGGTTGATGCTTTGTCTTTTACACTATTATATCGGAAATCCCCCTTAGCTGGATTCCACATTTTTCACTGCTCTTCACTCCCCCTTCGACATCAATGGCAAAGGGCAAGATCTGCATACCAAAAATTTGCAAAAATTATTCTATACATGGCCGCATAAGTATATATGAATTATATGTTATACTTACATATACTTAAGTATATCCGCAAAGGTGGCCTTCAACTGTACAAATTCTGTGGTCCAGCTCTGCTTCATCCTGTCCAAAATTGAGATGTGACCACTCAACAAAAATGCATATGCTTCTGCCCTTTTTAAATCTGTCGAATCACTAGTCCGAGCTGTGGTTTGGGCATCTGTCAAGGCCTCATGCATTGCCTCTAATTTAGGGATAATTATTCCTCTGAGTTCACTCATCCTATTTATTATATCCTTCTTTTCTTTGTTCAACCTCTTTATTTCATTTATGATGACTATGGCCTGAGATTCTTGATTCATTAAGGATGTAGTGAGGGGATCAAAATTCTGAGATGAACTTGACATTTTACCTTCTTGTTCTTTCACCTTCTTTTCAATATCCTCTGTCACTTTGGGCCAAGATAGACAAAACTTGTACAAGTCCCCACCATATTTAAGAGCATTTTCAAGGCTCTTTATTCCAATGTCTAAGGTCCTTGTGTTGTTGGTTATCAGTCCTTGCACCTTAGAGAATCTCTTTCCCAAAAACTCCTTCCAGACCTTTGCTTCTACTTCTCTAAAGATTCAAAATGAGTGCCAACAGAATTGACCAAAGATTTTAAGTTACTGGATGGAGAGGCCGAAGGATCCTTTTGGAAGGATGGCATGATCTTCTTCAGCATCCCGGATGCAATCTCCAATAGCTTACAGTCTTCCATGTGAGATTTTAGAAGTTTTTCTTTTGCTTTGGCTTGAGCAAAAGATGTTATTTTTATTGTCTGGACCGAAGAGAGAGAATTGAAATTTAGAGGTCCTTGAAATAGCTTAGGTTCATCTATTTCCATCATTTCTTTGTTCAAGAAATTCTTCACTGCCTCTGTAGTGTCTCTTGTCAGTGATTGGGACTTCATTTCTTTTTGGATCTCAGAATTGTCATCATGGGTCTTCTCTACTTGTTCTTCTTGACTCACTTTCTCCTCTTTGCTTCTTTCTCCTTTAGCTCCTAAGTCCAGAATGTCTGTTACACCTACAGTGGGATCTGGAGGAGAGATTGCACCTGAGTTTGATGCTTCAAGAACTTCCTCTTCTGGAACTGAGGAGTCTAAGTTCTCAGAGATTTCTTCATTTATTTTCTTTAGTCCTTCGACATCCTTGTCAGAAGTATCTTCATTGATTGCTTTTAATCCTTCAACATCCATGGTAGAGGGTTCTTCATCTGTTTCTTCTACAATGGGAAGATTGAATCTCTTCAAGGTATTCCAGAGGATGTCTTTTGTTTCACTTGCTACTTGGTCTGTTTCTCCAAGCATGAGTTTATTCGTTCTTTCCTTACTCCGGAACTCATCCTTACAATATTTGAAAATCATGTTCATTTGTCTTGGAGTGATGGAAGGATAGAGCCGAATTGCTATCTGCTCCCAAATCTCTAAGTCTTTTTCCTTTGCATTATCTTTTCTAAGTTCAAGTACCTTCTCTAGAATTTTGAGAATTAATGAAATAATTTCAATGAATGCTTTGTTATAAATATTCAAGTACCTTACTGTAGCTTCTTCCAAGATCCTCTTATCAGTATCACTATATTCATCATAGAATTCTGTTACTGGTTGCAGATTCCCATCCACAGTAACTGCCTTAATAATATCATCAATGGAATGAGTGGACTTTTCAACAAATTCTTCTGCTTTTTCTTCTTTGTTTTTGCTAGCAGAGAATTCCCTGGATGTTTTCTTCTTCTTTTTCATTTTCTTAATTTCCTCATCAGACTCTATTTCTTCATCATCTTTGAGACTTGTGTATGACCTTGTGGCTTTTGTTTTCGTTCTCTTTTCTCCTTTTCCGGATGTCTTGACTTCTTGTTTGGTGGCTCTTGAGCTCTTAGGAGTGGCAGGTGCAAAGCTCTTAGAGGATCTAGTCCAGGAGGGGGCTTGTACCTGAACACTTCCTTTCTCTACTTCTTGTTTCTCTTTCTCAGCTCTTTCAACTTTCTCTCTATTTGCATCTACTGCCTCTTTTGATATGCCATATCTTTTGACAATTTCCTTGACTTCCCTTCTAACTTTCCTCTTAATCTTCGATTGTCTTAGCTCAACATGTATTTTTACACTTAGTTCTTGAAAGGTTCCAAACCTTTCTACCTCAGGGTCCTTAGGCTGGCTCAATAGGTGTTGAATATGTAGCTCCAAGATTTTCTCATCGACCTCGTATCCCATTGGCATTATCTAAACTATTATGGGCTCAATTGCCTCCATTAGGCATTGATCAATATCTACCATGAAACACACTGTATCTTTGTATTTCTCAACTATGGATTGAGGTATTCTCTCTCTGGCTGGCATCATGCTTTGGAAGTTCTTAAAGTAACCCCAGAGTGTTGTGCTTTGAGCTTTAGCATCACCAAGTCCATACATATAGTCTCTAATCTGTATTGCAACTGGTTTGTCATTTTGCCAAACCCAACCACTTGATCCTGGTAGCTCATTCATGTAGTAGAAGAATAGACACAGTATTAAACAACCATACTTGAAGGAGTTCTTCTTATCCTTCTTCATCTTCTGTAGGTTTTCTAACAGTTGGTTTAAAAGAAGATCACATAGGTCATAGTCTACATTTTCCCTCAACATTTGATATGCTGCATATATTGTAGTTCGAGACATAGAATTCTCCTTGCTAGAATGAGAATTCTCCAGATCTGTGATGTCATCTATGGTCATTTCTCTCTTGTCAAACTTGGATCCGGTAGCTTCTGTTACAGTCTGGTTCTTGACAAATTTGAGTGTAGGTAGCCCACCGGATGAGTGCAATCCAGTTACTGCCCTGATGGCATATTTTGTTATCTTGAAGGGCCTTGTTAACCACATGTAGTTATCATGCATCCTACTTAGGACATACCGGACCCAATCATCTTCTCCAAAACAAGGAAAGTGGATGCAATGTTTGAAGTCTTTATCCCAGAGGGCCTTGTATTGAGGTTTGAGTTCAAAACTTTCATCTATTAACTGTTTATGATAGATGTCCATCAACTTAGATTCTCCAAATTCCTCAATGTTGGCGTGGATGTAGACCCTAACATATTCTATGTGCAATACCCCATGCAGAATGCTAGAAAAAAGTGCCTAAAGGATCAACTTCTAGGGATTTGTAGGGGTGTTTCTTGAATTTTGGGCGTGGCCTATCAGTGATCTTAACAACCATTGGAGTAGCCATTTTGTAAAAGATTCAGAGAGAGATTTTTAGAATGGAAGTACCTTTTTACACTTTAGGGTTCGAAATAAGAGCTGGAACAAATCGCTGGTTGAATTGGATTTTGTAGTTAACATTTGAGAGAGTTGTAGAAACTTGATGTAGAGCTCTTCTTTTCTTCTTCTTGAATGCAAATGTGCAAATGATGAGTGAAAGAACCCTTTTATTCTTGCGCAAACCCTAATTTCCTTCTTACAATAAATGCACAATTTAAGTTGTTTGGTTGCCCTGTTCTGAGAGAGATCTTTTTCAAATCACTGTGTTGCACTTAGAATCATTTTCAGTGAGGATTGACAATGTATCTTCTTTTCTCCAATCATGCCATGGATCCGCAGATCAAAGCATTTCAATTTTGAATCATATCGGAGCTATCTGTGAAAATCCTGCTTTACCAGATAGCTACCAAACCAGATCAATCTTGGATGATTAAACTCTTGTAAAACTCCCTGCGGATCTTTCATATCTTTACCGAGGGTTATTTAGATATTTTTCTGAGAACCCTTTAATCCATAATATTCCATTTGCCAAATTTAGGCACCAATTGACTGGCTGGGGGAATTTATTTTTCTTTGTGACTCCCCCTAAGCCAGAGCTCATCTGTTTAGTTTCTGAAAGGAATATCAACACCAGATTTCGGTGCAGATCCATCCCCAACATTTTATGTACTCTTCTTCACCCAAATCTTGCTCATCTCCCTTTGAACTTCATCCACAATCACTTTGCCTTTTCCCTTATCTTGTTTTTGATTATGATGCATTGGACCCTTTTTATCCTGATTTTTACTTCTGCAAAATTTGGTAATGTGACCGGATCTATTGCAATTGTAAAAAAGAACATTTCTTTGCATATTTGACTGATATCCTCTTGATCTGCATTGATTAGCCATAGGTCCCATTCTATTGCATGTAAAGCATCTACAATTGAATGAATTGTTTATTTGCATATTTCTGCATTCATGAGATTTGTCACCATACCTTTTGCAGTTGAAACATTGTCTGGAGAAGGATGGATTAGTCTGATTCATTCTCCTTCTACACTGAGTTGCTTTAACACCGAAGTTGTTGCAATTGAAGCAATATCCATTGAAGGATGGATATCTTTGAGCATTTGGTTGCCTTATCAGAGGTCTTCTAAGCTTGTTTCTTTGGTTTCCTGATCCAAAGTTCTTCTGACCGGATCCAGAGCTTTCACCTTTCTCATATCCCAAGCCACACTTATCATCTGCTCTCTTTTGGCTCTCAAGAAGAACTTCAAGTTGGGCTAAGCTTATCTTGAATTTCTCTTTGTATTCATTTGTTGTTTGAAGACTTTGCTTAAGAGTGTCTATCTGATTCTCAAGTTGTTCTTCATTATCTCTAGCTTCTTCAAGATAAGATTCAAGATGCCTGATTATTCTGTCCATTTTGTGGCAGTCCTCTATCTTCTCCTTGAGGGATTGTTTTAGATTATCTTCACTTTTCTTTTTTTCTTCAATTTCTTGGGTGAATCTCATAACCCCTGATTTCATTTCATGCCTTACCATAATGACCTCTTTTGATAGCTTGTCACAAAGCTTATTTTTCTCATTCAGATCTTTGTTAGTATCATTAACTTCACTCTGATTAGCTAATTTTTGAAGTAGTTCCTTTCTCTTTTTCACAGAGATACTAAGTTTTTCTTTTAGCTCATTTTGTAAAATCATCAGCTTCTTTGAGCCTTTCTCTCAGATTATTGACTTTAGAATGTGATTGTTCAAGATCATCTAGGGTAGACTAAAGTTGTTCCTTCATACCATATATATCCATTGAGTTTCCTAGATCTTCCTCAAGCTGTTAGGCTTTGTTTAGAGGAACTTAGCTTTGATACCAATTGTTGGAAACAAGGCAGATAACTGAGAGGGGGGGCGAATCAATTATCTCAAAACTTCTTTGACTTTCTTTTCTATTGTTAATTTAAGATCAGTGCATCATCAAATTATATAAGCATATGTGATCATAAGAACAGAAATAAAATCAACACACATAACACAAGGATTTTTATGTGGAAAACCCTGTTAAGGGAAAAACCACAGGGTGACTAACCCAAGATTGTATTCTCTATTAAAAGAATAAGAAGTACAAAATGACACTTGCCAATTAGAGCTCACTGCCCGAGCACATTGCTCACAAGAGACACACTGTCTACAAAACTTATAGAAGGTAACCAGGTGTTTGAACTGGTGAGAGGCACCTACAAATGCTAAAGATTAGTTTTGGTTAGGCACAATATACTAATCTGATGCACTTCATTCTTCCTCTATTCTAGTGCTGCTACTCTATCACATACCGGACTTGTATTGCTGCTTCCACACTTATCTCTACCTTTCTTTGCACTTTATTTTCTCATATGTGTTCACACACACCCCTTCACACTGGAATCCATCTGGTATATATATCTGCACTAATGATTTCAACAACTTTCTAGTCGGCAACCAGAGTACTCAAGATATTTACAAATTACTAATCTGTCGGTTGAATCCATGCTTGATTTGAGATGTGTATCAAGAACATAGGCATTGAAGTCATTAATCATGTTGGCTAACAATGTATAATCCCTCAAATTGCTTTATCAACATCAATTACTCATCCAGATTGAAGTCTGATACTCTGCCGGTCAGTTCTTTCTCAGTCTGCTCTGCCTGTCTGGAGCCCAACACACAGATGCTCATAACTTTTTCATGCTTTATAATCGGAGGCTAAATATCTAGAATATAGTAGTCATGATACCCTTCTTGACTTTACCAAGTCTACAACTTATTGAGTTACACCATCTGAGAGATCCGGATCTGATTGTCAGACCTTGTTGCATACTTTGTTCTTGTTCACTAGACAAAAACAATCTTCAATCTGACTTCTGGTATAGGCATACTATGTACTGCGGATGTGTGGGATAGACTTTGTTGCCATCAATGACAACACTCATGAAGCCACACAGTGTCTCTTGCCAACAGATTTATGCATATATATATATTCAATCATTATGTGGTTAGTCAAGACTTCATTATATTCTCATATTACTGCTAATTCTATATAAGCATGTTTGGGATTTGTAAGAGAGACATGAGGGGTCTACCTGAAGCCATTTCTACACTATGCTCAAGAGTGGATGTCTGCCAGAGCCCTCTTGTTTTCTTAGCGGCTTGTAACTGCTTTCCCATCGATGTCTCATATTCCTAAAGACAAGCCATCTTGCAAAATTGGGTGGAGATTGTTAGTGGGTTCCTTGGCTCTTCTATGTAAGTGCCCTCTAATCCTAGGAGCCATTATGGTCAACTCTAGGATGGATTACTTACTTAGCCCTATTAAACTCCTTTTGCTTACATCTCAGGCCCTTCCCTACAAGATGGGTTTCAAACTAGTACGTATATGATATCTATCAATAAATATATACTTAAGCACGCTTTGTTATGCATGAACAATATGTATACATCTATGTATATAATGATCATGATTACGAAGATATAATGCAATAGATATACTGCAGAACCTTTATTTGGATGACAAAAATATGAGATACTTAGCGATTTGTTGTAATTGTCTCTTCTAATATCTTTCTTCGTTCCCCTTATCAATGTTGGAATGATCGGCTATATGAAGGATTTTTTTTCCCTTTTTCTTTCCCTTATCTCCTTGACCCTATCCTTCTTTTATGTCTTCTCATTAAGGATTTGTGTCTCTTCATATGGACGGTCACTTGAGAAGGGGTGCTATATTTGATAAATTAAATCTTTAATTTAATTTGTCTTTACTTAATCAGCTTTGTCTATTTGACATCAATGGCTCATGACAGTCTGCCCTCCCCAAGATTGCTTGTCCTCAATCAATTTCAAGTTTCAATGATTGAAGATCTCTTCTCCTTCCCACGTAGCATCTTCCATAGGTAGTCCTTTCCATTTGACCAAGAATTCAGAAATAGTCTTATTCCTTAACCTCTTCTCCCCCATATTGAGGATGGTTTTAGGTTCCAAGATTATTTTACCCGCGTCATCAAGTGGGGGTAACTCTACACATGTACTTTCTTGAGTCAAGATACATGAAAGATGTCGTGAATGCGGTTGTCTTTGGGTAACTCCAATTCGTAAGCTACTTCACCGATCTTCTTTAGGATTTTATATGGCCCATAAAATTGAGGTTTTAGCTTTTCTACCCCACTTACCTTGATTGAGGATTGTTTATATGGTTGCAACCGTAAAACCACTAAGTCTCCAACCTCAAATGTCCTCTCGCTGCGATTTTGATCAACATAGATCTTTTGTTGAATTTGTGCTTGATGCAAATTGTCTTTGAGGATATTCATGATGTCCATACTTTGTTGCACGAAATCGTTTGCTCTTGGTACTTGGCTTTCTTGTGAAATCAAACTTTTGAAGGAAGTTAGTTTGTAACCATACAATGCCTTGAATAGACTCATCTTGATTGATATGTGATGAGTGGTGTTATAGCAATATTCACCAAGATGTAACCATTTCATCCATGCATTTTGTTGGGCTGTGACATAATTCCTCAAGTATCCTTCTACCCACTTGTTAACAATTTCAGTTTGCCCTTCCGTTGGAGGGTGGTAACTTATGCTGGGTGTAAGATCAATTCCTGCTAATTGAAAGAGCTCTTGCCAAAATAGGATAAGGAATCCACTATCTCAGTCACTAAATATGTTCTTTGGAAGACCATGCAATCTAAAGATTTCTTTGAAGAATACTTCCGCTATTTGTGGTGCCCGAGACTCAGTGGATATTGCAAAGAAGTGTGCATACTTGGTGAGTCGATCCACTACTACATAAATGCAATCCTTCCCTTGAACTTTAGGTAACCCTATTATGAATTCCATCGATGCTTTCCCATTTTTGATTTGGAATGGGTAAAGGATGTAGAAGACTTGCTAGGTGGTTTTGTTCTGTTTTATTTCTTTGATAGGTTATGCATTCTTGTACATGCTTTAGGGCATCTTTCTTGAGGCATTTTCAAGAGTATCTCTCTCGCACCTATTTGTAAGTTTTATAGTACCCTTGGTGGCCTGCTAAGGGATTGTCGTGGTACTCCTTAAGGATTTTTTCCTTCATTTTCAAGGTTGGCACAAGGAATATCCTATTTTTATATAGGATAAACTCTTCCACTACTTTGTATTCTTCATTAGGTAAATTTTCTTCAAGGATACATTGGCCTGTGAATCTTTTACATATTCTTCAATGATATCATTCTTCCAATCCATGGTGATGCTTGTTAGGGTTTTCAAATAGGGTCGTCATGATAAAGCATATTCTATAAAATTATTTGTCCCTTTCACGTACTCAATACGAAATCATAAGCTTGTATTTTGCTTACCCACTTCTGTTGTCTATCATTTTGGTCCTTTTAATTCATAAAGAACCTCAAGCTATTGTGATCAATCTTAATATTGAATTTCCCACAAACCAAATATTGTTGAAACTTGGCTAAGGTGTGCATGATAGCTAGCATCTCCTTATCATAAATTGAGTACTGTCTTTAAGTCTCGGTGAACTTGCGACTTTCAAATGCAATGGGATGCTTATTTTTCATAAGGACTACTCCAATTCCTTCACTAGAAACATTACACTACAGTTCGAAGGGTAATGTAAAATTAGGGATAGCTAAAATAGGGCATGAGCTTATTGCTTCCTTTAGTCTTTCAAAACCCTATTGAGACATTTCACTCCACACAAAGGCCCCCTTTTTGGTTAAGTCTGTGAGTGGGGTGACAATTTTGGAGAATCCTTTTACAAAGCATCTATAGTAACTACATAATCTCAAGAAGCCCCTTAGTTGTGTTAGGGTTTTGGATTTTGGTCATTCCTTAATGGCTTTAACTTTTTCTTCATCTACGCTTACCCCTTGCGCATTATTCTTGTGACCTAGGTAAAGGAACTCTTCCAAGACAAACTTGCATTTTGAAGCTTTAGCATACAAGGACTCTTGTTGTAAAATGCTTAGTACTTCCTCGATGTGTTTGAGATGTTCATCCCATGTCCTGCTGTAAATGAGGATGTCATCAAAAAATATGAGTAGAAATTTCCTTAGCTGTTTTCAGAATATATGATTCATGCATGACTGAAATGTTGCGGGGGCATTTGTTAGTCCAAAAGGTAGGACCAAGAACTTAAAGTGCCCATAGTAACACTAGAAGGTGGTTTTAGGAATGCATTCTTTCCTAATCCTTATTTGATGATACCCTGATCATAAATCAATTTTGGAAAAGAATCTGGCTCCATGGATTTCGTCGATTGACTCATCAATTCTTGGTATAGGGTAATGATTTTTTCTTGTTTTCTTGTTTAAAGCCCTATAGTCTATACGCATTCTCATGGTACCATCCTTTTTCTTGACTAGGACTATGGATGATGTGAGGGGACTAGAACTAGGTTGAATATGACCCATTTCTAGTAGTTCCTTAATGGTTTTTTCAATCTCTTCTTTAAATTTGTGGGGGTGTCGATAGGGTGTGGTGATTACAGGTTTTGTCCCCTCCTCTAATTCTATTGCATGCTCAAATCCTCTTTTTAGGGGTAGCCTCGGGGAATATCATCAAATACTTTCTTATATTTTCTTAAGATGGGTTGGATGTCAATGTGAATTGTTTTGCCATGGGTGGAGGTTTTGTCTAGAACCATACACTGTGTGACCCACTCCCCTTGGCCATGTCTAAGGATCCTTTCCATTCTTTTGGATGAGACCAACCTTGGGGAGCCATTGGGTAATCCTCTCAATGTAACTTCTTGTCCATTATGTTGGAAGTAGATTTCTAAGTTTGGGAGATCCATAGTGAAGCATCCCAAGGAGTGTATCCACGGGGTTCCCAATATTACATCATTATCTAGTGTTACAACATAGAAATCCCCTTTGATGGTGTGCTTTCCCAAGGTGATTTCTAGTTGGGGAATTATTTTGGTGCATTGAGCCAAAGATCCATTAGCTAGGGCTACTATAAAACCCTTGAAGTCCTTGGTTTCTAATTTCTTTGTCACCACTAGATTCTTGTTAATGAAGTTGTGGGATGCCCCACTATCCACTAGGTTGATTACCTTATGCCCCTTTAGGGCACTTTTGATTCTAAAGGGGCGATGTTTGGAGGTTTGTGAGATGGTAGCTAATGTTTCATGCTCTTCATCCTCGTACTTTACCTTTTTTCTAAGATTTTACTTTGTTTCTTCATCAGATGTTGCTTCTATGTTATGCATTCGGCTTCTTTTCCCACAAATGTGTCCATTTTCCCATGGCTCTTTGCACTTGAAGCACAAATTCCTCCTTCTTAGGTCATGTTTATATTTTTGGGCATTTTCATCTCTGCATACATGTCCATGCTTCCATTTCTCATTACAATGGAAGCATGTTCTTCCTTGGAGTTTCTTCTTATGCCTTTCATCTTTATGAGGATACTTGGAGTGTGTGTTTGATGTAAAGTTTTTGGGTTTTTCTTTTGATGGGTTAGTCTCAAATTCCATTGCCTTTTGAATTACCTCTTCAAGGTTTGTGGGGTCTAGGGCACTTATTATGCTCTTGATTGATTCTTTTAATCCTTCCACGAATAAGTATATGAGTCTCCTTTGAGAGATTTTGGTGTAGTCATGAAAGGAGGGTTCAAAGAATGAACTGTCCAAACCATGCAGCTACAGTAAACACAATGGAAACAACACAAATATAGAATGCAATGGAAGACTCAAATACTCAATATATTAGATAATCAAAATGCTCATATGCCAACAACACGTGGACTACAATCAAAGGGCTCATAGGCTTGATTTCCAGGTTAAAACAAATATGCAAGATATGGCAGTGAATTGTCTTCCCGGAACAAAATACCTTGTCTAAACTATCATAATTGCTAACTGACTTCCTAATGCATCTAAGAGATCTATATATATCATCTTCAAGCTCATAAAATCCTCCTTGTTGGCCATAAGAGGTTACAATCCCCAATGAATGATGAAACATGTAGAAACATGTAGGTCGACCTACAACATATGGTATTGCTCTGCAAATGAACAAAACTTGGTGCAAACCTCAGGGAAGGTCTATCAGGTCCTTATGTGTTGTGTATGATATTCCATTTGGATCTAGAAGTCACAGAAGTGCTCTGCAAACCTTCTCATGTCAACTGTCTACCTGAATGCTCTAATCTGTGAAGGTTGATGATCTTCTAATAGCGATAACTTTCTGTAGACAAGTCCAAATCACTTGAAATATTGATACGATGTAGATGACACTATGTAGATGCTAAGTCTTGCTCCACGATCTCTGATATGAAGATGCAACAAAATGCGGTAGAAAATGTTGAATTGTAAAATCACATAATGAACTAAAATGCAAGAAAAGAAAAGAATGTAATTTTTTGTGGTTGATGCAAGATTGCTCTGCAACTTGGGATGGTCCTGCATCAGAATTTTGGTACCATGATGGATAGCCTTTGGAATTTGGTGGTGAACTCTTCTACTATTCCTTGTTGCTTTAGTTGAGTTAGTTCTTCAAAATACCATTCCAGATGCTTTTGATCAAATCTTGTAATTAGCTTTTGGGTAAGTTCATTATAAGTGGTTATATGTTGGTGGCCTTGGGTAATAAGACCATGATGCCACCAATCATGGGTTGTTCCTATTAAAGGGAGTACAATGAATTTTATGGCATTTTCTTTTGTCATGGGACTAAGTGAAAAGTAGGTGTCCAATTTTTGGACCCATGATTGTGCTGTGAATTTTCTGGATCCCTCAAAGTTAGGAAGAGTCATTTTACTTACCCTCACTTTTAAGTCTTTATTAGGTTGCCCTCTTCTCCTATTTGGTGCAAATCATGTTTTGACATCACAATAATCCCTAAAGGAGACATTTCTCCTAACTTCAAGGTCTAGACTTGAATATATTTCTGCAAGTTCTTCCACATTATCAAAGGTTGGATTATTTTCTCCCTCCTCTGCCATGGGTTCTGCCCTAGGTAGGAAGGGGGGTCTTGTTGGTTTGGGCGTTGATACCCTAGTGGTGTTTTTTATTTTCAGAGTGGTTGGAGTGGGTAACCCTCCCATTGTTTTGGTTAGATCCAGAGTTATTGTTATTCATGTTTTAGATGGCTTGGAGAAGGAGTTGGGTTGTTCTTTCAAAATTTTCATTTTGTTCTATGAGAGTTTGATTGGTTTGATCCATGAAAGCCCTTATTTTGTTACCTATTTATTCACTCATGGTGTATGTAAGCTTCTTCCTTTCTCTTTCCAAGTCCCTTTGAGCCCTTTGGCTATTTTGCATTAACTGTTCATTATCCCTTAGGCTAGCAAGAACGATGCTCTGATACCAATTGTGATGTCTCCTTCCTAATTTACCTTAGATTTACAATTGCAACAAATTAGGGTTAGGGTTACATCTTACTAATGTAAATATCTCTTTAAATAATGTGATTTTGGATTTAAATACTGCAATCAAAACATAAGTAACATATACATATACATACATACATACATACATACATATATACATATATATATATATATATATATATATATTCAATCATTGTGGTTAGTCAAGACTGTATTGTATTCTCATATTACCACTAATGCTATATAAGCATGTTTGGGATTTAGAAGAGAGACATGAGGAGTCTGCTTGAAGCTATGTCTACACTAAGCTCAAGAGTGGATCTCTGCTAGAGCCCTCTTGTTTTCTTAGTGGCTTGTAACTTCTTTCCCATCGATGTCTCATTTTCCTAAAGACAAGTTCCATCTTGTAGAATTGGGTAGAGATTGTAAGTGGGTTCCTTGGCTCTTTTATGTAAGTTCCCTCTAGTCCTAAGAGCCATTATGGTCAACTCGAGGATGGCTTACTTACTTAGCCCTATTAAACCCCTTTTGCTTGCATCTTAGGCCCTTCCCTACAAGATGGGTTTCAAACCACTACATATAATGATATCTATCATATAAATATATACTTAAGTACTCTTTATTATGCATGAACAATATGTATACATCTATGTATATAATGATTATGATTATGAAGATATAATTCAATAGATATACTGCAAAACCTTTATTTGGATGACATAAATCTAAGATACTTAGCGATCTGCTATAATTGTCTCTTCTAATATCTTCCTTCATTCCCATTATCACTGCTTGAATGATCAACTATATGAAGGATTTTTTTTCCTTTTTTTCCGTTATCTCCTTGACCTGATCCTTCTTTTATGTCTTCTTATTAAGGAGTTGTGTCTCTTCATATGGACGGTCACTTGAAAAGGGGCACTATCTTTGATAAATTAAATCTTTAATTTAATTTGTCTTTACTTAATCAGCGTTGTCTGTTTGACATCGGTGGCTCATGACATGACCCTTGCCCTGTTGGCCTTTCTTAAACTATATTATGTTATTTGTGTTAAGTGGGATAAGTTTTTTATTCTTGTTCTTAAAATTGTGCTTGTGTTCAGGTTGATCTTTCTAAAGACCTCAAAGACTCTATTGATATCTAGATTGGTCAGTTGCACCATACTTAGAGAGTTATTTATATTAATATGTCAAACACTTGTTATAAGTGTCAATCCTCCTAACACAAAATGTGAGATTGTCCCTTAGTAATATCAAGAGTCAATCCCACCCAAAAACCTACTAGTGGCATGCCTTCTTAATATAATAAGGATGGACTATAGTGGGAAACCACAAGAATAACTGGACTAAAGATATGAAAGGCCCATCTTCTAATGGGAGCTCACAACAAAAGAATAGTTGTCCTTCAGTTTCAAATCCTCTTAACAAGGTAAAGGAGATTATTGTCTTCCAGTACCCTAGGAAATCCTCCAAAGAGGTGATTAAATCCTTACCAAAATGCCTCTTTTAACTAGTGTTCTTTCTTCTCAAACGGGGATATTGGCTTCTTCTCCTTCCTTCTCTCCTTGAGTGATTTCAAGGCACTCGCATAACTCAGTTCAGGACTTGGAGGATGGGAAGTACATTTTTAGACAAATAGAGGTATTCCTTACTAGCTTTCCAATTAGGAAGTTATAAACCCATGATGGAAAGTGAATTTTCATAGAATATCTATTAGTCTTTTCAAGATCTTGATAGTAATGATATGTCTCTAGATTCCCATATTCCATGAATTATCTCTCATGGAGTGTTTGAGGTCTAACAAACCTCACAAGAAATTATATTGTTCAGGATAAAAAACAAAGATTTATAAATTTAGGCATTGTTTATTTGAAAGAGGTTAAAATTTTAGGCTTTTTGCTCTCTATAGTTCGTTGTGTCACATGGCCAACTAGTCACTTTTTGTGTAGCAACCATAAGGAAAGACATGGTGGAGTTGCTACTTTTATTTCTCCAAAATGGTGGCCCCACTTAGTGGATGAAAGATGTGACCCCAACCATCAAGGATTTATGTGCCCTCTTTAATATTGATAATCCCTCCTTTGGTGTTATTAATATTTATGTTTCGAATGATGCTATTGAAAGATCTAATCTTGGGTATTAGATTGTTGGCTTAATTCATACTACAACTTGGGTTGCATGTTGAGACTTTAATATGGTGGAAGTGACATCAAATAAATGTGGAAATATCCACGTGTGTTGGACATCTAGCGAGAGAGAAGCTTGGTACTACATGCACAATAAATTGGGGCTTTTTTATTTCAATATTGGTTGTTGACACAATCAATTTTCTTGGTACACTTAGAATAATCTTCGCTCTAGATCTAAAAGGCTTCTCAAATGGCTTAACAAAGCTATGTTGTCAGCTCAATCTTTTTTTCCTTTAGTAGATGGTTTTCCTTGTTGGTTGAACCTTTGTGGGAAATTATCATTTTTTATCACTTCTAGATAATTTTGTGCATCGAATGGTAGTTTTCTAAGCCCAAGATAATTAATATGTATTTATTCCTTAACATGTCTCTACAAGATCATCAACCAACCCTTGCCCATATTTGACATTTCTAGAATTTGGAGCCACATCCTTGGCTTCAAATTGGCTATATTAAATGGTGGAATAATCCTATCACATGCACGTCTCACATTTTATGCATTTATGGGTACTACTTGGTATGTTTTCACTTCCACTCATATAAATCCACCACCTCAAAGCTCTATCATTGAGTTGGAAGAGCAACTATTTGTGCCTTGGCTACAATTGTGTGGCCAAACTTTTACAATAGAAGCAAATTATTGATAATCATTATACTAAGAGAGCTCAAATCAAAGCCCACATTCACTAGCTTAAAATTGGGGATAAAGTTTCTAAGGAATGCTTTCAATCCTTGATAGCCCATCATGCTTCTTAGTCGATTAAGTGCATCAAAGAAGGCTAGCAACTCTTAATTGAGCTACCTATCATTCTTCAAGCTTTTGTTTGCCATTATCAATAGGTTTTCAAAGCCTAAGATTCATCTCCTAAGTGAGATAATGCTCTTCAATAGTTCATTAATGTGGTTCCATGTTGGCTCTCCACTTCCCATGGGTTTTGTGTGAACAATGTCTCAGTTAGGATGACCTTTGTGAGGTGGTGTTCATGGCCAATGACAAAGCCCTAGGATGTGATGGATTTCCTTGTGAATTTTACAAACCCTTATGCATATGGTTGGCAATGATCTTTTAAGATCTATTTGGAAGTCTATTGTTAAAACTATTTAGGTAATATTATCAATAAAGGTGATATCAAATTTATACAAAAATTTAAAGATCTGAATGATATCTACAACTAGAGGTCAATCACTTTGGTCAATGCCCCATACAAAATAATATCAAAGGTCCATTCTCTTATGTTGTGGTATTTGCTTTCTCTCATTGTTTGTCCTAAGCAAACTAAACTCATAAAATCTAGGTATATTGATGACAATATCATTATTGTGTGGGAAGGAATAGAATGGCCCAATCATTCTTAGTAGCAAGCCATTTTTACCAAAATTGATTTTGTAAGAGCCCATGACCACATTGAATGACCACTTATAATTTCTATGCTACAAGTGTTAGGTTTTGGTCCCAATTTCTTGCACTCTATTCAAATGCTCTTTGTCGATGCTTCTACTTGAATTACTATCATGGTCACTACTTCTCCTCATTTGAGTTGTTTTGTTCCATATGACAAGGATGTCCTCCTACCCCTATACTCTATATGCCAACTACTAAAGGTTTTGGCTATCATTTGCCTCATATTATTTCTCAAAACCTAATTAAAGATATTAATTTCCTAATTCCCCCCAACAACTTGTTAATGGTTACTTTGCAGATGACTCATCTCTCACTCTCTTAGAAGAAGATGATAATATCAAATAGGCCTTTAAATGCTTAGATACCTTTTGTTTAGCCTCTAGTTCAATTATTCGATGATAGCAAACACATTATTATACACAATCCTTTCTATCCTAGCGTAATTGGCTCAATTGTTTTGCTTAGAAATAGATTGGTTATAGAGAGGTTTTTATATTTCTTATTATCTCTTTTACTTTTCAAGATTCTCCCTCTTCCTTGTGGAAAACTATCATTTCCCATGTTGAGAAGAAATTGGCTTATTTGATCACCAAACCTCTTTCTCTTGCAATAAAACTTTAGGTTTGTTTTAGAGTTTTAGTAGCTACCCATGTTTATTCTTCTTCTTACTAGGTGCTCTTTGAAGCCTCCTATCAAAATCTTGAGAATCTTTTAAGAGATTTTTTATGGGTCTCCTTTGACTAGGGAAAAGGTTTTCAAAGGATTATCTAGGAGTTCTATTGTCTCCCTCATGATTTAATTGGTCTTGGACTTATTGAGATTCAACATTAAAGATTGGCTTTGTGTGTTAAGTGGGTTGATAGAGCTCTTGAGGGGAATGGAGCCTAGAAATTATTGGTTCATCATTGTATTTTTTGGTGTTCCTTATGGTTGTAAACCCTAGAGAAATCTAGTGTTTTAATCTATTCTCATTATGAAGGAACCTATTCAAATCCAAGTCACAATTGTGATCAAAAACATATGGAGGGATTGGGAATCTATCAATCCATGGTTGAGAGATAGTAGGGAATGATTTTCACAATAGATTATCTATCAATTAACAATTCATTTGCTAGTCTCTTGTGATCACTTTCCAAGATAGATCTCTTGCTAAAGTTCCATGGATTCATGTTGTAAAGTATTTTCAAAGGGACATTAATATTCTCTTGGATTTTTTTTCAAAGATCACTAAAAATTTGTTGTCTTGTCTTAAGACCAAAATGAAATTTAAACTCTCCAATTACGATTTTGAATTCTTCTAGATATTTGTTGATTCTATTCCCATAAAAAATGTTTCACAAAATTAGGGTTAGATGTACTAAAATCCAGTGGAAAGACTACAAATGGTATCATGATACCCCATATTTAACTACAAACCTTGCAAAGGATATTCATGGCTCTCCTTGTACCTAAATATGGTGAAAAAAATTAATGATAGATGGGCCTCATAGTGCTCAAATAGCTCATGGTAATGCATATTCCAAATTTTTTGGACAACCATTCTTGAACCAAAGCTTTCTCACTTTGTTTGGTGTGTTCTCTATCAGGGTCTTCTCGTTGGATCTAGATTTATCCTTACTAGAGTTGTCAATCATCATTGTCCTTTTTGAGGACACCAAAAAAATCTTAAGAATCTTTTCTAGTTTTGTATTAGAGCCCATTCTGCTTGGAATTGAATCCATAATTTCTTTAAGACTTCCAGACCTGAGCCTTTTTCTTGGCATATGACTATTTTGGGGGATTGGCCTAGGCTCCTTGCTAAATTCACCTGGATATGACATGCTTTCAGAGTGGAAATTTTGTTCAAAATTTGGAAGGATAAGAATTCAACTATTTTTTCTAAATCTTATGTTGATATTCACCTCTCTATATATAATAAGTCAATGATTTCTTCTAATGTTCTTTTGCAAATCCAGGTGCAAGCCAATAAGGTTATACTAGAGGTTGGTCATTTCCAAGTTATATTGAATCACTAGGATAATTCTCCTTACACTATTGCTTGAGTCCCATCAACCTACACATCTCACATGGGCCAATCTCCTTTTTGAGTGCATCAACATGGAGATAGCTAAAGCTCTTGTTCTTCTCATGGATCTCATAATTCTTCTCTACTATAATGAAGATCTTAGAGATGGTTCAAACACTCTTAATAAACCTCTATTACTTCACAACCTTGTGTCTGTGTGATGTTGGTATGTAAAATGATAAATTTCATAGATTGTCTTTGGCTATTTCTCCTAATAGAGATGATAACCCCCTTATAGATATGCTTTCCAAGATAAAACTAATGAGAATACTACTAACAAGAGTTGTGACCTCCTAATGGCCAAGACTTGCCTACTAGATGGGGCAATCTTGAATATTATGGCCTACCCACCTTTTTTTGTAAATATGGTGTACATTATGTCTTTTATAAAGTAATATAATAGAATCATATTCATCAAAAGCTTTAATGGGTTTTACAATTTGTTCAATCAAATTCTAATTACAAGTAAAGTGGGTATAAATGACACCACCTCCCCAAATATCATAAACTATCAATTGAATGCTAATGTGCAAACGAATGTCGATAGGTTCCCAAAAATAATTTGTGTACATCTAGTACAACACAATGTATAAGCATGGTTAGAAGGGATTTATGCCCATGCCCCTACAAAACTAGCACGGGATGTAACATTTGTATTCCAAAATTTTTAGATTGTGTATAAGAAAGTGTAATTTTTGCATGCAATAGATAGGTTTAAAAAATACATTGGAGTTAGATTTGTATATACTATGAATGAAAAATGCACTGTAATGCTCTGCCACAAAACCCTAGAGATAAGTCTAACATAGAAACAAATTTTTTTTAATTTTTTATTATTATTATTATTTTAATATAAGAAATGGAACAAGGTATAATCACATAGACACAAAACATGCAAGTTAACTTATCTCTAGGGATACATGACTGCATTAACCGTTATAAAAAAATTAGATTACCATACATGATTATTCTAAAAACCAAAAGCATTAAAGAAATATAAATTTTCCATTATACTACTACTATATCAGGATACAACATCAAGATATTGCATAAGGATTACATTATGTTTACAATCTTCATAACAAAGAATATAGCATGACAATAGAAACTATATTGCTTACATCAAGAAAAGATACAGGATAAGACCAGAATACATATCACGACCGATTGTCTTCTTGACTAAATAAAGGTAGAAATCTACTACAAGAAGAATCTTCAAACATTCAAACATCAGCAAAGAGACCAATGGAGAAGAAGCACAACTGCCTGACCATGTGGAAACCTAAGGCCCACCCCTTCGTGCTAGGAGATGACAATAAGATCCCACGACATGAAAAGTTGGCTTGATAAGAAAATAAGAAATACTAAGACCACATATGACTACACAATCACACAAGCATAACTCAGACATCTATCCCAAAGGCAACCACTCAAAACAAATGGAAAGAGAACAACTAGAGAATGCTAGACTGTAGTAGGGAGAAGTGTCATCACATAGCTTGTCATGGGTTGTCTTGGTAAACCTTCCTAGGTCCCGGCCCCTATCATGGGTTGTCCTGATAGCCTCTCCCGACCCCCAGCCCCCATACAAACTCATGCGGAATCAACATACCTTTCATGAGGACAAGGTAGTTGATCTTGCCATTCTAGGCCTTCTCGTATCATCTCAAGCCTAAACGAGCACTTGAGCTATGAGTGAGGCATTTACTTATCTTATTTTGTGTGATTAACTACCCAACCCCTTAATTTGTTAGTTAGGTTATCATTGAATTAAGGAACTCCCACATGGGTTGTCTTGGATGCCTCTTTTGGGCTTTGACCCCCATTGAGAGCCACTCCCCTACCTGCAATTAGAAGACCCTACTCAACAAGCATAGCAATAATCATCACAATAACAATTATAAACAACGCATGCAAGGCATCAACCTTCTTGCATAACAACTTAATCACATGACAGTTTTCACAAGCATTGCTCGTAGCTTCCAATGTAAACTATAACAACATACTCCTCCCATGTTACCAATTCAACACAGTATTCTAGAGCATGATCAATAATAATATGACTCATATCAACTGACAAGACTTTTCCCTTCATAGTACTTTACTCTTATGGCACAAACACGAACAACATGACACCTAATGCCTCTGGAATTAACATAGCTTTACTATAATTGACTTGACTCACTTCTAATAACAATCTTTATAACATTGTTTAATTACCAAAACTAGAAATCTCATTACCAGATAAATCTAATTTTCTCCACATCTAAAAGTAATACTTATGATTGAAGACATAACAATATAAAATTGCTTTATAAGATTTCTTATTCTATAACTAAACTATTCAAACACATCATACACTTGTTATTATAACAAGTGATCATTTAATTTTAAAGTATTATTTTCAATAATATTGATAATAATAATCAAAGATTAATAACTTGTAATTTTGGTGTAAAAACAAAAGTAATGTTAATAATAATGACAATAGTAACAATGGTTTAATATTTTAACCATATTTCTAATAGTGCATAAAATTGGAAAGTAATAGTACTATCCATTACTCGATAGACACCCACCAACAAAGTCTTTTATTACTACAACGACCCCATCTAAAAGGCGTTGAAAACTTAAGATTAAGAAAGAAACCTAGTTTATTCATTTAATAGCAAGAGAGGAGTTCTGCCTAGAAGGAGCTACGTGAAAACTCTTATTTTACCACAAAAGGATAATTCAAGAATGGACATGTTAAGAACATAGTTCATGCTAAACAAAGAGCAACCATAGCTAACGTCGATGAGAAGGTATCACGACTTAAAGAACAAGTGAAGAGATTAAGATCTCAAAAGATAGAATAGTTGATTTCGCTGAGCAAGGGTCGAGCTAAGATTAGGGAAGACTAGATTCTAAAGAAAACATTGGAATGCCAAAATAGAATGAAATCTGCCATATCCCATTAAAGGTTGTTTTACATCCCATTGACTGTTGTTCCATAGAGTATGCCAAAACTTAACAAAAAATCAATTCCTAAAACTGATTGATCAAAAGGGAGGCCAACCCACAGAGACCGAGGTCGTTGCTCTACCTAGACGTTGATCGACTAAATAGAAAACTAGTATAAAGTGCAGAGGCTGATATCCAACATAAGGCTATTTGATGAAATCAGAAACCAAACAAAAGAAGTTGATGTCGTTGCCATGCTTAAAGACTGTTTAATTAAATAGAGGAAAAAAAAATCAACAGATACAGAGGCCGTCACCAGTAATGTCTCAACCTACATTGCATAAAAGAATTGCCTGGGAGCTGAATTGCCTAAGGAGGGTAGCAAAGCTTAATTAAACACTGACCACAATTACTCCTATTAGAATTTAGCTCTGAGCCAGCTATTCCAATTCTAAAATTAATATAGAAACTTGCGATATTTTCTGAAAGCAAGTGTAGTGTGAATGGCAAGGATAGTCTACTGCATGCCAGATGAGGATACACATGGATGATCTACAAGGCTTCCATACATGTGAAATAGATTAAACCAATTATATAGTGGCGACGCGGTCTTCAAAGGATTGAGTGAAAATTTGATGTAGTTACAGGAAAACAAGAGTATATTCGGCAACTACATTGCATACATTGATCACAAAAAAGACAAAACTTCAAATAATGAGAATTGTATTCTGTGGAGAAACAACAAATCACACGCAACTTAAAAAAAATGATGAGAGAATAGAAGAGTTCAGACCAAGTTAGGTTTGAGGTACGATTCTTGACCAAGCTTAAGAGAGATAAATAAAATCTCTGGCTGTGTCCAGATCCATACAAGAAGAGACATGAGCACATCCTAGGTCCTCAAATTAATCAGATCCAGGACTACATGATAAAGGTGAAATCGGTAATACAATAGAAAAATTGGTTTATACAAGATGGGTTGAGGCACAACTCAGATATCCAAATGAGTCAAATTGATGTTGAGAAAAACATAAAAAAAAGAGGGAGAAGTTGATTGAATAAGATGATTGAAGACTGAGTGCATAAGATGCCCCTAATGCAGATTCAAACTCTAGAGAAAAATATTATCTATTCAACAAAAGAAAAAGAATATTTATTTCTGATAAACGTATGCATCCAATAGTATCTACCATAGAGAAATACCCGCTTAGAACGCTAGCCTATTGTAGAGAATGCTAGTTTGTCTTTGAACTTCCAACTTTTCTCTCCCTGATTTTCTTTTTCCCTCGATCTTCCACCCAAAATTTTCTTCTTCTGAATTCCCCTGAATCCCGTCCCAAAGAGATCCCCCCAAAAATATCCATTTTCAAAACATAAAAATATCCATATCATAAATTCTCTATTCCCTACTAAGCTTCCACTACCTCGCCATAAATTCCCATTACCCCCCAGCCACAACACAAAATTAGCTTATTTGCAATCTACCAGCAAGATTTTTTGACAACACCGAAAGAATCCTATTAATTAATCTTAATTAGAAATTAGAATAATTTATATTCAACACAATAATGACTTCTATACATATATATTTTTATAATCACTTCCACAAAAATTTACTTAAATATTATCATTTAGACTCACAATTTAAGATTCCTAATTCAACTTAATTTTATTATTTATTTACCAAAGAAGACTTATGATTTCTATTTTAATAATGAAATTAATCAAAACACAAATACAGCTTGAAAACCCACATACTGGACAGGACCAGACAGTTTCACAAGACTGATTGACCATCAACCCAACTGACCAAACTGACGGATCATAGAACAAGACAACTCATCCTCTTTGAGGATGATATCAAGCCAAGGGACCTTCTACCATCTCTGATCCACAATTCTCCATTGGATATAAGGCACACTCAGACTTGCCAAATCAGGTGGAGTCGATGCCTGGTACCTACAACCTACAGACAATGAAAAGGGTCGAGCATACATACATATATATACACATATAATCATCAAATCAACACACCGTGGAAGGGAATCATAGTGTCACAGGGTACTCACGCATGAGTAATGCGACACTATCCCTTCCACCAATCACATTCACAAGTAACCATATCATACATGCACATTAGCAACTAAATAACTAAATGAAAAATATCATCAGATACTCACATTAAGCAAATGATAAGATTGATCCACATAATCAACTGAGTCCAAAACTAATCAATATAAGCATAACAAACAGTTCTAACAGTAAGTATCATCATCAACAAGTAAATCCAAAACGTCATAATATCTAAATAGTACAACTATCAGAAAGTCAAAATGAGGGGCACTACATGCACCACTAAATAGGGGATAGGACCTAATAGATGCCCATGCATTAATAGTCACTATGACATGTTGCATAGAAAAGGCCCTTTCTTTTTAACTTTTAGTTATTACTTGTAAATTTAAGTACTAGTAGTTGTTATGTTTGTACCTAGCAAGTGAACAAAAATTATTCATTTCACAAGTTACATCGAAGAAACAACCAATCATAATGTGACACATAAGGTGATTAGTAATGCATGCCTTGATGCACATGTTTTAGTCTAACATTTATGGGGTGTTTTCAAGCAACTTAGTGAAGTTAGAATACACAACTACTGGGTCCTCTCTCCTTAGATGAAGGAAGAGTACATTATAAACCATGATTTAATGTAAAACAACAAAGAATGATCACCTTTTTAACAAGAATGCACTATGTCCTTTAGTACATATAAATGCACAAAGGAACCAAAGATTGACAATATACAATAAGAACACCATCTAAACCAACTTAAATAAACACTATTATTTATATACAGGGATTCCATTTACATCCATTATCATAGGCTCTAAAATAAGAAATAATTACATTGGCTACAACATGAGTAGTATTTCCATTTAATATATCCATACTTGACAATGTCAATTTACAAGACCAAGTTGCTAAAATTGTGTAATCATAATATGCCTTGTAGGTCTTTGACTATTCCACTATTTTGTGATCCTATTTTAAGATTAATACAATATAAAAAATTTCATAGAAAAAAAAGAGAAAACCTCAAGTCATATAATTTAGAATATATTGTATAACATCCTAAGGGATGGACAAAGGTTGTGGCCTCATGCAATTCCTCACCTTGTGTACCACATAGATGCCCTAGAGACTCTAGATGTACAAACCTACAATGTGGTTCAAATTAACAAATATTCTAGAGTCCATTGTTAGACAAATTGACTTTGTTACAATCTAAATATATAGATGAAGGGCCCACAAGGATGCTCGTAGGGAATGTTATACTATAAATTTATCCTATGATCAATTCAAATAGAAAGAAATCACCAAAGACCAAAAAAATGTGCTTTGCTTAGTAATTTGAAAAGCCCTTAAACTAAAATGTTTCCCAATTCACTAGTGTATTTATGAATTCATGAGGATGCAACTTTGTGATAAGTGGTGGATGATGTTTAACCAATATCCTTATAATAACCATAAGGTTGCATTGTACTCGTAAAGAAATTCTTCTATTACTTTATATTTAGAAAGATGCCCAATTTTTTTATCATGAAGAAGTCACAACGTAGATTTTAATGCTCCACAAGGGCCAATGAAGGTTTCTATAATGTGTTGAATAGAATTGAGAGACTCACTAAACCAAAACCCACTCACCATGTGATATTTTCCATTATGGTGAAGAAGACACTTTAAGTAAACTCCTTCACAACCATTGATACATTCACTAAATTGATATGGAATCCTAGTAAAAATATAACAAAGTATTTGGATGAACATTTGCAAAAGGAAGCTACTAAACTAGTTGCCAATATTCTAAAAGGAACTGAGGATCTTTTTTTAAATATAAAGGAAAGTTGTACATGAAAAATAACTAAAACTGATATTTCTAATTAATGATACTTACAATATTTTTGTAATTATGCATATTTAAAGACTAAGCTATTTTAAAAATGTACTTATAGGTGTTACTCAAACAATATAGATGTTGAGGTGACTCAAGAGAATTTTTAAAACTATAAGACTATAGATAATTAGGTGAGGTGTACATGAAGAAGTCTAAAACTAGGAGACTACCTATAAGGTGGTGTGTGAAGTGGAATATCCAATTTATTTCAATTTATTTAATTATATATGTGAAAATATAAACTATAAGAAACATAATTATCCCAAGTCCTATGTGTGCTAGGTACCTTTATTTTTATCATTACTTCCAAGAATAGATGCATTGGCCTCCACTACATTAATAGTAGAAGAAAATTCTACAACATTTATTGGTGTGAAATCCATCAAGCTTGATGCAAAAATTGGAAAACTGTAGAGCATCATATCTCACTCTATGCAACTCCAAATCTCTATTGTCAACTCTAGAAAATCACATCTCACTCAATACAACTCCAAACCTCTATTGTTAATTTCAATCATGTGTATCAAGACCTCTTAAGTTTGCATGAAATTACATAGCTTTTTCCACTCTCTAATAGGTGTACATTTTTTAGGAGCTTGACACATTTGTTAAGAGTCCTTATATCAATTTTCAAGCACCCACTTATTTTTTGGACAAGATCAACCCCTCTAGGAAATGTTGTCATGGTGGCTATTAGGACAGGTCAACATTGTCATGTTGGTTGTTTGGTCTTATGTAGCCTTGACCTTTTTATCTTGACACTTCCAAATTTCATAGCATTAAGACATGATTCTAGGTGAATTCCTTGTAAGGCCTGCCTATTTTTTTCTATAGAATCTATTTAGATATTGATGATACTTAATTATAAACTCTTCTGTGATTAGACTCCATGAGTATAATTAGATTAAATGGATTTTCGAGTAATGATTAGATATATGTCCTTCAAAACATTATTTTGATTTAGTTAGCTTGTGATTATGACTTATCTATGAAATATGACTTGAATAGTTTACCAAGAGCTAAGTTTTATTATATATATATATTGTTGTGATGGAAATAGGAATTTTTGTATGGATTCTCGCGTGATATAAATTATGTGAATCAATTTTCAATTTAATGTTTGAAGATGGTTATGTGATTATAGTTTCTATTGGTCAATCAATACTGACAATTGTTTGAGTGTGCAAACTATTAACAAGAAATGTGAGGAGATACAAGTCCAAAGATCCGGTCCTTAGTCAAGTCTTTGTAGTTAGTTTATACCCTAATAAAGTAGCTAGAGATTGACAACAAAACATAAAGAATTATAAAATAGAGCATCAACTACAAATCATAACAAGATAACACAGTATTACACGGTACCGATAGATCTCCATATATATATTAGCAGTCATCAAATATATACATCATCTATCCATCCTCTAGCAGGTCTAAGTCTCTACCTCACCAATTACATGACTTTTATGTCATTCTTACATCAGAATATATCCTATCCTCCTATCATGCTTACTTACATTCTACTATCTAATATCTCTATATATATACTATATCTAATATATCTAGGGATGTGTCAATAGTCAGCTTTTGGCCACCGCATAGTGTGTAGTATCCTCCGGTCGGCTCTATTTTGTATCAAGTAACCTACTAACATCATGCTCCCATAAAATTATGTCTTGTCCTCAAGTCATGTAAAATCAATTGCTAGGTAGGATAGTCTTGTATTCCACTGCTATCCCACTACTTCTTGGCCTTAGCCACCATGGCTATCTGTTCTTCTACATTTATATGTGTCTCCTCTGCTTCTTCTATACTTGATGGTATCTTTATAGTCTGAGTAATTTGTTTAGCTTATGAAAAACTACCAGTTAGGTTAGCCAATCTTAGGTTTACCACCTCCCTCCTAAAGCTATTTTATTTGGCTCTTGATCTAGTCCCTTTGATCCTGGAGCTGTTGGTGTTGATTATGTAATGTCTCCACTTGTTCTCTTATCATGCCATCCTTATCCACCAGAGGGTCATATTGTGTTGCCCCATTTGTGATCTGAATCTCTAAAGAATCCATTTGATCTTTTATTGCTTTTGTTGATTGTGGCCATCTTAAACAAAATTGGTATAATATATTAGCCTCCACAATACTTTGATGTATGTTCTTTATCTGTACTTCTAACTAATTGTGTGTCTTGGCACACTTATTAGTCATTTACGCTAGTCTTTTCTTATTCAATTGCTTAGTGACCTTCTCCAGCTGACCAGAGTATTCCTTGAACCCTTGTGTTAATTGTTTCAACTACTTCGATAGGGGTAAGGTAGTATCTCTTAGTGTCTCTGACATCTCCTTGGCCAATGTGTCCATTGTATCCTATAGGAGTTCACTTCCTTCTACATGTTACTTCAATATTTTTTCCCTAGCAGAGGAATGAAACACATCACCCAATTTTTGCTTCTGTAGTGGAGATATACCTGCAAGATTTATTTGGTCCTCTACAACTTGTAATTGTAGCAACTGTGGGGTCACAATGGGTGTTGTTTGTCTTTGCTTCTCCAAAAATTCTTTGATAGACTTGATTGAGGATGAGGAGGCCTTCAGAATATTAGTTTGTTTTGATTCCCTATGTTCCTCTATGTTCTCCTCTCTTCCATGCTCTCTATTTGTTGTTTTGTATTCCTCTCCTCCATCCTTGTATTCTCTAGAGAAAGTACTCCTTGTGTTAGAGATTCTGGCAAATTGTCCCCTGCTATGTTCTCTCCTCCTACCAGTATCTCAGTGTTATGCGGAAGTGATGGTGTTGACTGTTGTTCTTGCTCTTTGATAGCTTAGTATAGCTTTGTTGTTACTTTTTTTTGTCTCTTTTTGTATTTTCTCTTTTTCTTGTTTATTTCCTCTCATAAGGGTGTCTACCCTTTGTTTTCTTCTTAGCTCCATTTCTTGTTGTTGTATCAGTTCATTTTTTTCCTCTGGTGACAATGTGTCACTGAGTTTGTCAATGGCCTGCTGCCTTATTTCTTCCTCCAATTAGAGTGTATTATTTCTCCTTTCCCTCAATGCTTCTACTAAGCTCTCTAGGAATCCTTCCATTATTTCATCTAATGTTTTATTCTTGTCTCTCATGTATTGTATCATAGCAATTACTATCATTTGTTTATTCTCTTTAGATGAATCCTCATATAAAAGAGAAATTTTTTTCTACCTATATTTTTCATTGCATTGATTAGTGCCTCCAGGTTATATAGCTCTTGTGTCGGTTCCTTTGATGCTTGTTATGTTGGTTTCTCCTCTGGTTTCTATTGTGCCTTCTTTCTTTTTCTCAACTTTGATTCTTACTCCTCTCCTTCTTCATCTAACTCAATTTCCTCCAGAGTGTCTTGAGTTTTCTTCCTTTTTGCTTGTTGTTTCTATTGGGGGGCCTTTTTCTTTGTGTTCTTCTTCATCCCTAATAGCACTTCTGATGTTGCTCTCCCTTCGGATGATATGGTAGATGATGAGGGCACTTGTGATGTGGTCCTTTCTAACCTTCTTACTGTTGGAGCCTCTTTTGTAGGCAGGGGAATTGATGTGGCTAGCTTCGGAGCTGAAGTAGTTCCCTTTTTTGGGGCTCTCCATTGTTTATGTAGCTTCTCTTTGTTCTTTTCTAGATGTTCCTTTGCATACTTCGTATGTTGTTTGTCCATAACTTTAGACTAGGTGCCAAATATCTCTACACAAGTATCTTTTGGCTTGCTTAGTCGATGTTTTGCATAAACATTAGCTTCTATCGTAGTTATATCACAGGGTAATTGAGGTACCCATGTTGTTCTTGGTTCTATTGCTGCCATGTATGTAAAATCCTTATCCACCAAAAATGTGATGTCTTTGATGTATTTCCTCACTGTTCCATAAGGGATTCTATTCCTTGTCCTCATGTCTTCCTGTAGGGTTTTGAAAAACCCCCAGTATGTGGCACTATATGCTTTGGTATCAAAAAATGAAGCTATGTTTCATTTTACCTCTAACCCTACTAGTATATTGTGTTGCCATTGCTTCCCCTTATACCCCAGTAGCTTGTTCAAAAAATAAAATGCAAGGCAAATGACTAAAGTACCATATAGGAAGTTATAGTTAGAGTCTTTGATCTTCAACAGGTTTTCCAAGAGTTGTTGATGCATTACCTCACAGAGGTCAAACTCTTTGCCTTCTTTCACCATCTGGTAGGTGGTATGGATTGCAATTGCAGTGGTCAAACCCTCCGAGTTGGCATAATAGAATTTGTAAGCAATGCCTATTGTGACATACTTCACCCCTGGGTCTATAATGTCCTTTATATGCATATATCTCCCATCTGTTGTAGCTCTAGTCAACTCCCTCACTTGATCTGTTCGGATAGCTGTCATTGCTAGTAGGGGCCCTACGACACTTAACTCTGTCACTACCTAAATAGCCTCCTTTGTTATTCTGTAGGGTTTGTCTAGATATATGAACTCATCATGTATCCTACTTAGGATGATCCTTACCCATTCCTGGGTATCTATGAAGTTGGGGTAGTCTTTCCATATATCCAATTTATTTGCCTATATGTTTGTATATTCTAATGGATACCCTGTATCTCCCAACAGTGTGTCCCTCAACTCTTCAAACTTCATGTGGTTGATCTCTTCCAAAGTATTATGAATATATTTCCTTACATCCTCTATATACACATCTGCCAGAACATTTGAGAATACACCATCTAGATCCGCCTCTAGGGATTTCTAAGGATATTTATTGAATTTTGGTCATGGCTTGTGAGAGATGTCAATTAGCTCAGAAGTCTCCATTGTGTATTTGCTAGTTTCCTATGTGCTTCTTCTCTTTGTTGTTGAATTCTCTGCTTGCTTCTTCTCTCAGATCTTTGATTTCACCAAAGTATGAATGCAATGTGAGGTTACTTTGGTGAGATTACAGATAAATACCTTTGTGTTTTGCCCTAATTTTTCCTTCTTATCTTTTTTTTTTCTTTTTCTTCATTAATTTATTTATTTTGTCCTTATGACTTAAGTTCTGCTCCTTATTAGCCGCTGGGCTTTGATACAGTATGTTGTCATGGTGAAATCTTTCTGCAATTAATTTCTTTCCTCCAAAGATGGATGATTTGTTGATTTGATATCCCAAGCAACCTCTCTCCAAATTTTTTCTTGCATTCTTTTTTCCTTTATTCTTCCTCTTTAGTTGTGATTGTTTTGTGTGTATCTTTGGTAACCTAGTCATCTTCGTATGTTGACTTCTTTGTTTCTTTTCTGCCACTTGCTAATCCTTTTGAGATATAAGCTTCTTGTTCATACCTAATGTGTCTCCATTGATCTGTGGTGAGTTTTCATGAAACTCAGAGAATTGCGGTGTATTTTTGTTTCCAGTCCTAATCATGCATATGCTTTAGTAGCCCAACATTTTCCTTGTTTTGAGTTTTGGTTCTCTCAACTAGGATTTTAGAACCTCCTCACTATCTGTACTATAGTGTTCATCTTTTATTTCCACTTGTCCCTTAGAATTAGGCTCTTCTATCATTACTCCTACCTCCAACATCAAAATCATATTGATGGCATGGCTTCCAAAACTCATGCACAACCTTGATTATTTTAATGGCTATCTTGCCAGTCCCAGCACAAAACCTATTTATAGGAAACCTAATCAAAGTAACATACAAAAATAATGATAGGAGTTCAAGTATTTCCTTCACAATATTCAATTACTACAATGACAGGAGGTTAAGAGATCTTCTACACAGACTTAAAACAATCAACTATGAAAGATAGAAAGAATGGTTATATGCAGCACAAAGACAATGTTAGACAACCGACTCTTCATAGTTCTATATTATTCCAAATAATTACATTACATAATTGAACTAATGTCCTGCACAATCACCCTTAGCAGTATGCAAAAACTAACACTAACTCCTACCTTTCACTATCCTTCCGTTCTCCTTCAATATCACGGGTTGTGTTCTTCCTTTCTCTCCCCTTCGTTTGCAGCAACCCCTCTTCGTCCTTTGGCCTACAACTCTCTTCTCTCTCCAGTCTTGACTCTTATCTTCTCAAAACTCTCTCTCTACTTGGCCTCTCTCCACATTCAGCCTCCTTTGCACTCCTTCCCCTCTCACGCTCCTCCCTTCAATTAATATATTTCCCTTTCTTTAAAACAGGCCGTGTTCTTACTATCGGTCTCTACCTGATTCATGTTCCTTCATGACCCTTCTAGACTCCTCCCCTCATGATCTACCTCCCATCTGTTCTATATATGTTCACCATTGTAGCCTCTCGATTCCTCTAACTGTTGGTTATAATTATGTTTTGATAGCTAAAAGATTCCCTTCCAATGAGTATATGTCACTAAGATAAACTCTTAAATTGACCTTTAGTAACTGTCGATGAACAACTATTGTTTATTCTTCCTCACACGTGGCAATAGGAACCTACCTCATTTTCTGATGATTTCTCTTCCAAAACTTTCTTCATAGCAGTTTCTCTCTAACTATTTTCCCCAACCTTTGAGCTCTCCATATTCGACTGCCATGTTGCATAACTCAAAGAGAAATGGTTTTCAAATAATAACCATCATTAATACAACCAAAACTCTTCTCCAAAGCATTTGAACTAATGATGGGCAATCATTCACATCGACACCACAAGATGATACAACATCTATAATTGAATTCAAATCAATCATTTTCCACAACACATAAAGCTAATGAACCAAATGCGACAGGAAGATACACCAACATTACACATGTTGGAAAGAGACACTATATGGATTCATGGTTGTTGTCATTGATGGCAACAAAGGTCATCCCACATATCCGCAAGTCATGGTGTGTCCCTACCGGAAGTCAGAATAAAGATTGGTGTGGTCCGGTGAACAAGAACAGAGCATGTGGCAAGGTCCGACAGATTGATCCAGATCTCTCAGAGGAAGTATCTTGGTGCAGTACGGATTTGGGGAAGTCAAGAGGACTACCTTGAGTGGTATATTCCAAGGATTTAGCCTCCGGTGATGGACAAGGAAAAAGATATGAATAGTTGAGTACCGGATTCTTGAGAGACAGTGAAAACAGAGGAAGAACTGACTGACATAGTATCAGACTACTTTCTGGATGTGTTACTGTTGATGATAAAGGTTGTGAAGGCATGAATCATGTTTGGCCAACATGATTAATGATATCTACAAGTATATGCTTGATCCGCATTGCTTGGTGAGCAAGGATTCAGCCGACAGAACAGAGTTTGTAAGAAACTAGACTGTTCCGGATGCCGACTAGAAAGATGATGAAATTACTTGTGCGGATATATATAGGGGATGGATTTAGTTGTGAAGTGTGTGTGTATTAAGATATATGCAAATAAGTGCAGAACAGAGCAGAAGTAGCAAGAAAGATCCGGTATGTGAAAGGATAGCAGAATAAAGAACAGAGGAAAGATGAAGTGCAGCAGATCAGTGTACTGAGCCTAACCGGAACTGAACTCCAGCATATGCAGATGCTTCCAATCAGTTCAAGACTGTGATTCTTATCACTTTGTAGATAGTGTGTCTTCTTGTAGGCAGTGGACCTCTTGTGAGCAGTGTACTCAGGCAGTGAGCCCTAATTGGCAAGTGCCATTTTGTAATTTCCTATTCTTCTAACAGAGAATAATTTTTGGGTTAATCACCCCGTGGTTTTCTCCCTTAATAGGGTTTCCACGTCAAAAATACTGTGTCATGTGTTTCTTATTTCATGGTAATGTTTTGTGTTTGATTCAATGCTGCATTAATTAATAAGAAAGTTCAAAAAGGGAAATAATTAGGATAACTGATTCACCCCCCCCCCCCCTCTCAGTTATCAACAATTGGTATCAGAGCAAAGTTCCTCCTAATAGAGCCTAACAGCTTGAGGAAGATCTGGGAGTTCAAATGGATGCATATGGTTTAAGGGAGCAACTCAAGACTGCCCTTGAGGATCTTGAACAGTCAAATTCTGAAGTCAATAAATTAAAGGAAAGACTCAAACAGGCTGATGAATTCATGAGAGAATTAAAAGACAAATTAAGTCTCTCTATGAAAAAGAGAAAGGAGCTGTTCCAACAATTGGCAAGACAAAGTGATGAAAGCAATACAAATGAAGAATTGACTGAGCAAACCAAGTTATGTGAAAAGTTATCAAAAGAAGTCATTATGTTAAGACATGAAATGGAATCAGGAACTATAAAGTTTACTCAAGAGATTGAAGAAAAAAGAAAGGCTGAAGACAATCTAAGACAATCTCTTAAAGAAAAATTAGAAGAATGCCACCAGATGGACAGGATTATCAGACATCTTGAATCTGATCTTGAAGATGCCAAAGATAATGAAGAAAAACTTGAGGATCAAATTGCCTCTCTCAAAAGAGACCTTCAAACAGCAAATGAATATAAAGAGAAATTCAAGATAAGTTCTGCTCAACTTGAAGTTCTTCTTGGAAGTCAAAAGAGGACAGATGACAAGTATGGTTTGGGATATGAGAAAGGAGAAAGCTCCGGATCCGGTCATAAGAATTTTGGATCAGAAAATCCAAGGAGCAGGCCTAGAAGACCTCCGGTAAGACAGCCCAATGCTCAAAGATATCCATCTTTCAATGGATACTGCCACAGCTGCAACCACTTTGGTCACAAAGCTAATCAGTGCAAAAAGAGAATGAATCAGATTAATTCATCCTTCTCCGGACAGTGCTTCAACTGCAAAAGGTATGGACACAAATCCCATGAATGCAGAAATATGCAAGTAAACAAATCATTCAAAGGTAGATGCTTTACATGCAATAGAGTAGGTCATATGGCTAATCAATGCAGATCAAGAGGATATCAGTCAAATATGCAAAGAAATGTTATTTGCCAAATCTATAATAGGTCCGGTCATAATGCTAAAGTCTGCAGAAGCAAGAATCAGGACAAAAGAGGTCCGGTGTATAATCAGAATCAAGACAAGGGTAAACAAAAGATGAATGCGGATGAAGTTAGGAATCAGATGAGCAAGATTTGGGTGAAGAAAAGTTCAGAGAATGTAGAGGTTGGATCCGCACCAGACTCTGGTGCTGATATTTCTTCCAGAAATTAAAAAGTGAGCTCTGGCTCAGGGGGAGACTCAAAGAAAATCCTGTTCCCCCAGCCAATCAAGTGGTGCCGGATGTGGCACAAGATGCGGAGTAAAGGGTTTAAAGATATAAGTCTTGAGATGATCCAGATAAGATTTCAGAGGTCCGCATGGAGTTATGAAGAAGTTGTGATCGATCAAGTAAGACCTGTTCCAGGAGATGCTCCGGTATGACAGAGGATTACAAAAAGGTTCGGAGAGATCCGGAAGTGCACTATCTTATTCTGCGGATTGGACAGAGTGTTTGGGATGTTCTTGTAATGTGTCATCTCGATTTATTCATGATTGAAAGATCCGCATGATGTTCATAGATCAGGACAGATCCGGGATACTCCAAGCTATCCGGACAAGACAAACTGGAATAATATAGGTGAAGCATTTATTGCAAATAGATATTAGGGTTTGCGGAGCAATATAAGGGATTTCTCAAAAATCATTTGCTCATTCTGCACTCAAGAAGAAGCGAAAAGTGGAGCTCTGCAACAAGATTCTTCAAGCACACCAAAGATCTCCTGCCGAAGTCATTGCATAAAGAAATCAATCCAACCACTCCGTGCTAACCGAAGGCGCATAAGGTATTCTCTGTTTTCATTATCTCACTACAAATCTTTGAAGAATGGCTACTCCAAATATAGTTAAGATCTCTGATAGACCTCGCCCCACATTCAAGAAACATCCTTACAAATCATTGGAGGTAGATCCACTAGGAGCCTTCTCTAGTGTTCCTCATGGTGTATTGCATACGGAAGATATTAGGGTTTACATCTATGTGAATCTTGAAGACTTTGGAGAATCAAAACTGATGGATATCTATCACAAACAATTGATAGATGACTCCTTTGAGATCAAACCTCAGTACAAAGCCATCCGGGACAAACACTTTGCACAGTGCATTCATTTCCCCTGTTTTGAAGAAGATGAATGGGTCCGATATGTACTAAGCAGAGTACATGACAACTTCCTATGGTTGAACAAGCCCTTCAAGATCACCAAGGATGCAATTAGGGCTGTAACAGGTCTGCACTCATCCGGTGGATTACCTGTTCTCAAGTCTGTCAAAAATCAGACAGTTAGTGATGCAACCGGATCCAAGTTTGACAAGAGAGCTATGACAGTTGATGACATCACTGAACCGGATGTCAAATTTGCAGCTATGATAATTAGTTACAAAATCTATCACTCCAGTAGGGAAAATTTAGTACCGGGAACTGCAATCTACACAGCCTATCAAATGTTAAAGGAGAATGCAAACTATGACTTGTGTGAGCTTCTGGTGAACCAACTCTTTGAAAATCTGCAGAAGATCAAGAAGGACAAGAAAAACTCCTTCAAGTATGGCAATCTGATCCTTTGTCTCTTCTTTTACTACATGAATGAGCTTCCCGGATCCAGTGGATGGATATGGCAGAATGACAGACCGGTTGCCATCCAAATCAGAGACTATTTGTATGGACTTGGGGATGCTAAAGCAAGAAATACAGCTCTATGGGGATACTTCAAGAACTTCCAAAGCATGATGCATGCAAGAGAAAGAATACCCCAATCCCTTGTTGAAAAGTACAAAGACACAGTATGCTTCATGGTAGAAACAGATCAGTGTCTAATGGAGGCAGTAGAACCAAGAACTGTATGGATCATGCTCATGGGGTATGAAGTGGATGAACAAATAGTGGAGCTGCATGTTCAACACATGCTAAGTCAGCCCAAAGATCCAAAGGCAGAAAGGTTTGGAATCTTTGAGGAACTGAGTGTAAAGATACATGTAGAACTCAGGGAACCGGAGATAAAGAGGAAGGTAAGAAAAGAAGTTGAGCATATTGCTCAAGGCCTAGGCATCTCAAAAGAGGCACTTGATGCCAGCCGGGAAAAGAGGAGGAAGACTGAGGAAGAAGAGAAAAGTAAAGAAAGTGTTCCGGTTGAAACTCCCACCCGGACCAGATCATCAAAAAGATCTGCACCTCCCACAACCAAAAGTTCAAAACCGGAAGTCCAGGCATCCGGTAAAAGATCCAAGACAAAAGCCACAAGGGCTTATGAAAGCCAAAAGGATGAAGAGGAAACAGAGTCAGATGAGGGAGTAAAAGAAATAAAGAAGCAGAAGAAGAAAGGATCCGGTAAACCCTCCACAGGCCAAGATAAGGATGAAATGGCAGAGGTATCTGTTGAAAAGCCCACTCTGTCTCTAGAGAGTGTAATCAAGTCGGTCACGGTGGATGGAAACCTTCAACCAATGATTGAATTTTATGATGACTACAATGAGGCTGACCAAAAGACTCTGCAGGAAGCCACAGTCAAATATCTGAACATATACAATAAGGCTTTCATTGAGATCATATCTCTTATTCCTAAAAGCCTAGAAAAGGAATTAGAAATAAGAAAGAATAATGCTCATGCAAAAGATCTTGAGATCCGGGAGCAGATAGCTATTCAGCTATATCCTCAAATTGATCCCAAGATAATGAACATAATCTTCAAAGACTGCAAAGATGAGTTCAGAAGTAAAGCCAGGATGAATCAACTCATGCTTGGTGAGACTGACAAAGTGGCCCAAGAGACAGAAGAGATCCTCCGGAAGGCCTTCAAAAGGTTCAATCTTCCTGTTGTAGAGGACTTAGGTGCAGAAACAGCTGCGGATTTGGAATCATCTGTTCCGGAAGAAGTGAGCCCTGAACAGACAAACATCTCTCCTCCGGTTTCCCCTACAGTCTCCAGATCCCAAGAAGAAGAGAAACTACAGGAGAAAGAAGCAGCAGCTAAAGAAAAAGAGGTTGACAGCACCTCAACAGAGAAAACCACGACTGAAAGTGGTAAGAGTAAGGAAGGAGAAAAGATTCAAAAGGACAAAACTGCAGAAGAGAAGAAACATCTGTCTCCGGCAAGAGACACTGCACAAACTGTTCAAGAATTCCTGACAAAGGCCACTTAGAAATTGATGAACCAGACCTGCTAAAAGGACCATTAGATTTTGACTCTTTGTCACCGGTGCAAACAATGAAAATAGCCTCATTTGCAAATGAGAAAGTCAAAGAGAAGCTGCTGAAATCTCACATGGAAGACTGTGAGCTTATGGAGGTAGCATCTGGAGTGCTAGAAAAGATCATGCCATCCTTTCAAAAGGATCCCACAACCTCCTCTTCCGGTAATCTCAAAACCTTAGTCAGCAGTGTTAGTACACATTTTGAATCTCTAGAAAAATCTGCTGAAGAAAAGGTCTGGAAGGAATTTTTGGATAAAAGACTTTCAGAAGTATTAGAATTAATCTCTAAAGATAGGAGAATTGTGAGTATTGGAATAAAGAGCTTAGAAAATGCTCTTAAGGATGGCGGTGACATTTACAAATTTTGTATATCCTGGTCAAAGGCAACAGCAGCAATTGATAAGAAAATAAAAGAGGAACAGGACAAGCTACAAAGTTTATCTCAAAGTTTTGATCCTCTCTCTTCCTCCATAATAAATCAAGAATGTCAGACTATTGCAGTCTTGAATGAAATAAAGAATCTTGAGAAGGAAAGGAAGAATATCACTAACCGGATGGGAGAACTTAGAAGGATTATAATCCCTAAGTTGGAAACTATGCATGAGGCCATCAGTGATGCTCAGACCACTGCCCAAACAAAGGATCCGACAGATCTCAAGCGGGCAGAAGCTTTTGCATTTTTGTTGAGTGGTCACATTTCAATTTTGGATAGAATGAAGCAAAGTTGGGCTACAGAAATGATCCAATTGCAGACATCCTTTGCAGACATTCTTCAGTATATGTGAGTATGTAAATATGCGGCTATGTATAGAAAATTTTTGAAAATTTTGGTGTGCGGACCCTACCCTTTGCCATTGATGTCAAAGGGGGAGTGAGGAGCAGTGAAAAATGAGGAATCCAACTAAGGGGGAGTTCCGGAAATTGTACATAAAGATAGAGCATCAGCCAAGGGGGAGCATAGTGTAAACACTTAGTCATTTTTCACTAAGTGTTGCCATCAATGCCAAAGGGGGAGATTGTTGGCAAGAGACACTATATGGATTCATGGTTGTTGTCATTGATGGCAACAAAGGTCATCCCACATATCTGCAAGTCATGGTGTGTCCCTACCAGAAGTCAGAATAAAGATTGGTGTGGTCCGGTGAACAAGAACAGAGCATGTGGCAAGGTCCGACAGATTGATCCGGATCTCTCAGAGGAAGTATCTTGGTGCAGTGCGGATTTGGGGAAGTCAAGAGGACTACCTTGAGTGGTATATTCCAAGGATTTAGCCTCCGGTGATGGAGAAGGAAAAAGATATGAATAGTTGAGTACCGGATTCCTGAGAGACAGTGAAAACAGAGGAAGAACTGACTGACATAGTATCAGACTACTTTCTGGATGTGTTACTGTTGATGATAAAGGTTGTGAAGGCATGAATCATGTTTGGCCGACATGATTAATGATATCTACAAGTATATGCTTGATCCGCATTGCTTGGTGAGCAAGGATTCAGCCGACAGAACAGAGTTTGTAAGAAACTAGACTGTTCCGGATGCCGACTAGAAAGATGATGAAATTACTTGTGCGGATATATATAGGGGATGGATTTAGTTGTGAAGTGTGTGTGTATTAAGATATATGCGAATAAGTGCAGAACAGAGCAGAAGTAGCAAGAAAGATCCGGTATGTGAAAGGATAGCAGAATAAAGAACAGAGGAAAGATGAAGTGCAGCAGATCAGTGTACTGAGCCTAACCGGAACTAAACTCCAGCATATGCAGATGCTTCCAATCAGTTCAAGACTGTGATTCTTATCACTTTGTAGACAGTGTGTCTTCTTGTAGGCAGTGGACCTCTTGTGAGCAGTGTGCTCGGGCAGTGAGCCCTAATTGGCAAGTGCCATTTTGTAATTTCCTATTCTTCTAACAGAGAATAATTTTTGGGTTAATCACCCCGTGGTTTTCTCCCTTAATAGGGTTTCCACGTCAAAAATACTGTGTCATGTGTTTCTTATTTCATGGTAATGTTTTGTGTTTGATTCAATGCTGCATTAATTAATAAGAAAGTTCAAAAAGGGAAATAATTAGGATAACTGATTCACCCCCCCCCTCTTAGTTATCAACAACACAAACCACCAAAACTCTACAGAAAACCCAAAACTAAAATGAAATTCACACCAAAATTAGGATGGAGAGCGATGCCCCTGCATCAAACTCCCCAGGAACAAAAGATCATGTGCTCCTTCACATGTGGTGATTTATCCAAAGTAGATCGTCAATAGTCTTCTTCCACTGTTTCCACAATCTTTCTAGCCCAAATGACATATTTACCCAACATAACTGTTCAATATTTCTCTCTACTCTTATGAATATAGCACTAGTTTTTCCAAACCTGAAAATATCATCAGTGAATGGATGGAAATTAAAGATTTCCATGTTTCCAAAATCACTCGACCCATGCATTACATTATTACTAACATCTGCTACAGCTGCTCTTTCCATTTTAGCATCATAGTCGACCTTACTATCCATACACAAATCACAACTATCCAAATGATAGAAACTACCTAGGTCCCTAAACTCTTTTACCTCATTATCAACATTTGTGACATCTGCATATAAACCTATACCTCCCATCTCTTTTTCTTTCCCATTCTACATCCTAGAACCAACATCCTTTCTAACCATTCTTATTTAATAGTCAATAGATCATTTTTAGTTTCCTCATCCATATCATGACTTTCAATAAAATTTCCAATATTTGTCTTCATAGTTACAATTACTTCTTCATCATCAACTACAAATTTTCTTTCCGTATCCTGAGTTGTCCCATTGGTATGTATACTCTCAACCATTGTTATCCATTCTTGCTCTATTGCTACAAATTGTGCCCATAAATCCTCCTCATTATCATTATTGGTTGCCTCTTCCTTTAAATCTGCATTTTTACTTTGCTCTTCTTTTCTAGACCCTTTTTCAATCACAAGATTTCCACCATTCCAAGTACTTTCATTTCTTTCATCCTTAACCTTTTTGATGGCTGCAATCTCACTCTTTACCTCTTCAATGTTCTCATCATTCCTTTCTACGACTGTTATCCCGCTTTGATTTGCATCACTCTTACCCCACTTGAGCTTTCCAACTTGCTTTTGTTTATTTTCCTCCTTGTTGTATTGTCTTCTCCTCATATCTTTCTCATCTACTAGCCTCCACAACTCCATTTACCATTCATACATGTCATCATCATTGTCCATTTCTACATTCTTTTCATCTTCTTCCATTAAACTCTTTTCTTCAACTAATTCATTTAAAATTTCAAAATCCTCACTCTTTAATTCACCTAAAGCAATTTGCTTACCTTTTATCTTGCATGCCGCCTCCTCTGGCTTCCTCCAAGTTGCTCCATGCTCTTCCTTCATTGGTATGACACCAATCAATGCTTTTGTTTCTTCATCCTTTCCTCCCTACTATTGTGATTCTCTTGCATGCTCCATACCTTCATTTTTCTTTCCAACTTCATGATGTGACAAGGTTCCTTCACTTTTCTTGAACTCTTCTTTACAAGTTCCAACTTGCTGTCTTTGGCCATCCTGCTGCAAACTCAACTCTTCCTTCTCAATCTTATTCTCTTCTTCATGGTTTCTATCCTCTTGAGAGATTTTCTTCTCACCATATCTTGTTGCACCAACTTCCTTTGCTATTGTCCTAGACTTCACCATCCACACTTTATTTTTTGCGACTTTAGATTGTTGCCCTTTTATTTCTGCCTTAAAACCTCTTCTTCGTGCTTCCTTTCTTGCCAACCTATCCTCTCATCTTGTTTACTCTTGCATTAAATCATGCCTCTCATGCTTGGTGTTTGTTTTCTATTACACACTACATCATAACCATCTTCTTGTTTACACTTTTCAGGCTGCCCCTTAAGCCAATGTGGAACTATATAACCATGTTCCTCTTTATTTTCTCTAGCAACTTACATAACCACATTCTTATATTCACTTTTGTGACCAAAATCAACATTTGTACTTACATGCACCTCTTCTTTGTTCTGTTGTCCAGATTTGCTATCATCCTTGTCTTCATTGCTTGACAACTCATCTTTCTGGTAGGCTTCCTCCATTTCCTCTGCAACATCTTCTAGGGCATCTTGAAATTCTATGGTTCCTTCTTTATCTCCATCATCATACTGGAATTCTTTAGTACCAGCCTCCTGTTCATTCTTAGGTACTATACAATGTACCTCTGCTACAAACTCTTCTAAACATACTACTGCAATCAACCTTCTCTCATCTTCAGCTCTTCCCTCGGGCGCTATTCTTGACCCATCACTCAGGATCTTCAAGGCCACATTCCTGACCTTCCTCAACACATTCTTCATACCTATGTACACATCTGAAAACACAATATTAATAACCAAAATAAGAGACCACAATGTCTCCATTAGTGTCTTCTTCATGGACACTCTTCTCTTGTCATTTCTCTTTTTCACAAGTGCCATTGGCTACACTTCTTTCTCTTTCTCTCTTCTTTCCTCTTCTTCTCTCAGGTTCTTTTCTCTGTGAACTTCCTTCCTCACTTTCGAGGTATGTTGCTCATCTAGCAACCTCTATGGGTACTCTCTTCTCCTTTCAAAACATTCATCCTCTACCTTTTTCTTCTCTCCATAATCATTTTCACAGGCCACTTTACTTTCTTTTCCATTGGCCATACCCAAAAGGATTCCTGGCTTTCTTCTTCAAGCCATTGTTGTCTTACAATCATATACTCTTATAAATCCCTTTTCAACTCTACTAGCTCTTTTTCAAACTCTATATTTTGTTTCTTCATGTTTTCCCTCTTTTGTCCATAGGTCCTGGCTAAGTTGCATCACTTCGGTGATCTACTTAGCACTCAGAACCAACCTTACACTCTAATACCAATCTAATGGAAAGGCTTCCAAAACTCATACATAGCTTTGATTATTTTAATGGCTATCTTTCCATTCCTAGCACAAAACCCGTTTATAGGAAACTTAATCAAAGTAACATACATAAATAATGACAGGAGTTTAAGTATTTCCTTCACAATATTCAATTACTACAATGATAGGAGGTTAAGAGATCTTCTACACAGACTTAAAATAGTCAAATATGAAAGACAAAAATAATGGTTATATGCAGTACAAAGACAATGTTATACAACCAACTCTTCATAGTTCTATATTATTCCAAATCATTACATTACATAATTGAACTAACGGCCTACACAATCATCCTTAGCAATATGCAGAAACTAACACTAACTCCTACCTTTCACTATCCTTCTGTTCTCCTTCAATATCATGAGCTGTGTTCTTCCTTTCTCTCCCCTTCATTTGCAACAACCCCTCTTCGTCCTTTGGCCTATGGCCCTCTTCTCTCCCTGATCTCAGCTCTTATCTTCACAGAACTCTCTCTCTACTTGGCCTCTCTCCACATTGGGCCTCCTTTGTACTCCTTCCCCTCTCATGCTTCTCCCTTCAATTGATATATCTCGCTTTCCTTAAAATAGGGCACATTCTTACTATTTAGCCTCTACCTGATTCATGTTCCTTCACGACCCTTCTAGAATCCTCCCCTCACGATCTACCTCCCATCTGTTCTATATTTGTTCACTGCTACGGCCTCTCAATTCCTCTAACTGTCAGTTATAATAATGTTTTGACAACTAAAAGATTCCCTTCCAATGAGTATCTGTCGCTTAGCTGAACTCTTAAACTGACCTTCAATAACCATCAATGAACAACTGTTGTTTATTCTTCTTCACACGTGGCAACAAGAACTTGCCTTATTTTCTGACAGTTTCTCTTCCAAAACTTTCTTCATAGCTATTTCTCTCTAACTGTTTTCCCCAACCTTCAAACTCTCCAAATTCAGCTACCATGCTACATAACTCAAAGAGAAATGGTTTCCAAATCATAATCGTCATTAATACGACCAAAACTCTTCTCCAAAGAATTTGAACTAATGATGTGCAATCATTCGCATTGACACCACAAGATGACACAACGTCTATAACTGAATTCGAATCAATCATTTTCCACAACACATAAAGCTTCTGACCTAAATGCGATAGGAAGATACACCAACATTACGCAAACCACCAAAACTCTATAGAAAACCCAAAACTGAAATGAAATTCACACCAAAATTAGGATGGAGAGTGATGCCCCTGCATCACATATAGATGCTCTTTCTATCCTTGTCATTGTCTTTCTTTTGACACGCTTATTCTATGTATGCTTCCTCCATTGAAGATCCCAAAGGAATGTGAACAATCTTATTCTCATTTGCAAATGATAGCTCCTCTCTCTGGGAGTCTATGACACCATTTACATCCACAAACCATCTCAACCCTAACAGTGCATTGAAAGTTTCACCTTGATCCTTCATGGATACCACAATAAAATCTAAGACATGCTTGACTCCCATTAGGTTAACTTCCACCTACTTCCAAGTTTCCATTGTTTGCATGTTAGATCCATCTACCAAAATAATGTTGTAAGTTGTCTCTATCAACTTAGGTCTTCCTAACTACTCTCACATATTCTTTGTGATCATGTTGACATCTGCTCCTAAATCTATCATGGCATTCCAAACCTTTTTGTGATTGATGTGAACATCTACCATAAGTGGTTTTATCTTCCATTCTCTATCTATTCTCCCCATCCTCTGGAGTTGACTCTTTTGATTTTGTTTCGTATTCCCATACTTAGAGAATTGCTTCAATTTCTTAATGATTCTGTGTTGATGTGTCAATTGGGCTAGCTGCTTGAGAGCATCCACTTCTCCTTCAGTGAAAAAATGCTTGTATTAATTTTCCTTTTCTTGTTCCTTTCTTATAGTTTGTTTAGCCTCGTTCACCACTTCTTCATGTTGCTTCTTAGTAGGGACAAATTCTTCACCCTCATCACTATCTTCCTCTTCAGTCTCAATGATATAATTTCTTCTGGTATTTGTTCCTTGTCTTGTCAGTACCGCAACTTTCTCCTTCCTTTTCCTTCTCTCTTTTTCGGTATGTTTTGGTGTGCTTCTTTGGTAGTACTCTTGTTCTTCTATGGATTCAGTTGAAGATATGTCTGTCTCCTCTTTGTTGTTCTTCCAGCAAGTTCTTGGTCCTTGATCTTTTTGTGCCCTTCTTATGATCCTTTCTCCTTTTTGGTTATTCAGGTTTTGTAGCTCATCACTCTTAAACTGTGGTTGTACATTCCAGAAGTACTATTGTGCCCTCTCACAAGAAAATAGATCATGCTCTGTACTACTACAAAATGAACACTGTGTTTTCTTTTTAGCCCAACATTCATTAGGAAGGTGTCCTAACTTACCGCAATTGAAGCATGTTGCATCCTCCCTTCTTCTTTGATTTCTTCCATGGCCTTTGCCTCCTTTGTAACCACCAAATTGCTCTTTGTCATCATTATTATAGCTATTTCCATAGGATGGGCTGCTAGAGTTAGAATTTTGTATTACATTGATATTCCTCTTATTTCTCCAATTTGGTTTTTTGTATCCATGCTTATGTGAGTTTCTTTCTACATAGGACATGTTATTACTCTCTGCTGAATGTGTGTACCAACTTTCATCTTCTTCATCAGCACATTCATTTTTCTTCTAGAAATTATGTGAAGGACAATTAGGTGTTTCATGGTCATCCCATTCTCCGTATCATCCATAGTATGCTAAATTGACTCTTTTGATTGGTGCTTTGGTGTCTTCTTTTATTATGGTAGCTTATCTTTCACCTTTCATCCTATGACATTCATTTCTCAAGTGGCCTTCTTTTGTATAATATGAACAACAGATATTAGGTTTTGCTTCTATGTATTCTCCTCTGGTTTAACCAATATCTCCTGCCTCATTTTCAATTTCTCCAATTCAAACTTTAGCTTTTCCAATTCTAAGTTTTCTTTAATCTTATCTTGTATGCGCCAGGATTGAGACTCTATTTGGCAAGCTAGTGTCACCACTTATGCATATGTCTCAAAGATCCTTCCATGTAGAGTTGACCTTATTTCAGGGCTTATTTCAAAAATAAACCATTTTATCTTTTGCTTTTCAGTCAATGGTTCCTCCAATATCCTAGTTGTCTTCTTGAATCTTTTATCAAAATCCTTTATTAACTCCTTCTCCAATTGCATCAAATCTCTCATCTTACTTACCCCTTCTGTCGGATCATCTGGAACTCCAAAATTCTACAAAAATGCCTTCTTGATCTCATCCCACTCCTTGTCACTATTTAGGTATGTCTTCCTATACCACTTCAATGTTTCATTCCACAAGGTGCCTATGAAGTCAAATAACTTGATTTCATCTCTTAATACTTCCTTCTAGTTCTAAATTGACTCCAATACAAAAATGTTTTTGGCTGCCTCAATAGTATCTTTCTCAAATACAGGTAACTTGATAGGCATATCCATGATTGATCTTCTCACAATCTCTGGTACTCCGCAGTGAGTTTCTTCTAGTCTACTCCTCTGGTTATGCTATCTTCTATCAATTCTCTTTCCTTCTCTTCCCTTGTCTCTTTGTAGTCTAATCTCAAAGTAGTCCTCACCTAAAACTTCTACAAAATTGCTCTAGAACTCTACTATTCTCTTTACTTCTTTGATTTCTTGAATATCTTCCTTCTCCACTAAAATTCTATTGACTTTATATGGCACTCAGGTTGATTCATGGTCTAGGGGTTGTGTCTCTTCAAATTAGGGGATACTCTTCCAATTGTGAATGAAATCATGTCGGCATTCAATGATGATTCAAATAACCTGCCAAAACCCTCAAAACTCCTCTCAATGCTTACTGCATCTTCTCCTCCTTCTCTTATTTCCTTTATACTTCAACAAATTAACTCTATATATTTCTCATCCATCTTCAAAATCTCTAGTGTTAACTCATATGTTCTGGTAGTCTGCAGCATAAACCCTAGTTCGCCTATTTCTTCTCCTTCCCTTCCGCATTCTTCTCCAGCAGTACCCATAGTGATGCGCTCATCAACATTCTTCGTAACATCCTCTATGTATTCTCCATTTGACCTCCTTTCTTCGACAGTACCCTCCTTGGCACACTCAACAACATCCTTCATGACACGCTTGTCTTTTTCCTTCCTTCTGGCAACACCCTCAGTGGCGCGCTCTTCAAATTCTTCGGTCTTTTCTTCTGGGCCTTCTATTTTCCCTCCTTTCTCCATATCTTGCACCCTTTCCATCCTTTTGTGGTAATATTCTTGTCTTTCCTGAGTTTTCTTCAATCTCTCTTCTCTTATCTCCATTTCGGTCTTGATTTCTTCGCTGATCTCTCTTTTCCTCCGCTTTTCCCCTTTCACCACGGGTTTGTTGGATTTAATGTTCCATTAGTCCTTTTATATCCCATGGAATCCTTATTTGAAGAGTCACATCATTTTCAAGGTCCTTTTGGACCCTACCCCCTCCCACTTTCCATCCCCTTAAGTGCCTATCCCCCTCTCACAGAGGTAGAAACTTAAGGAGAATTCCTCCACAATTTGAAATTTTTTCTCACCGACCTCACCTTTTTTCTTTTCTAGAACTCTACGCTACTTTTTCAAATATTTTTCCCTTTCAATCTTTAACTACCCTCTTCTAAGGTCTTGGTAATAGAACCAAATGTTAACAAGAAATGTGAGGAGATACCGGTCCAGAGATCCGGTCGTCAGTCAAGTCTTTGTAGTCAGTTTATACCCCAGTCAAGTAGCTAGAGATTGATAGCAAAACATAAAGAATAATAAAACAAAGCATCAACTACAAATCATAACAAGATAAAATAGTATTACCCAGTACCGGTAGATCTCCACATATATATATATATATATTAGAAGTCATCAAATATATACATCATCTATCCATCCTCCGATAGGTCTAAGTCTCTACCTCAATAGTTACATGACTTCTATGTCATTCTTACATCTGAATATATCCTATCCTCCTATCATGCTTACTTACATTCTACTATCTCCTATATATATATATATATACACTATATCTAATATATCTAGGGATGTGTCTTCTGTCAACTTTCGACCTCCGTATAGTGCGGAGTATCCTCTAGTCGACTCTGTTTTGTATCAAGTAACTTGCTAACATAGACATTAGCAAGGCGAATGGAAATAATGGGGGTTATTAGAAAGATTAGTGTTGTGTATTCCTTGTAATATTTTGACTAAGGTCATTGTGAGACTAAGGTCTTTAGTTATAGAAATTTTAATTGATGTTTAAAGGGTTTTTTATAGTTTTATTTCATGTTATTTTTGTGAAAATATGTACATTGGGTGTATACCCATATGTTGGAGGTCTATTTGTGTATAAAGATAATGTTTTAATAAAGTCTTGAACCTTCCTAAGTCCCATAGAAAAAAAGGGGCATGAATTGCATAGGAGGTGGAGAATCACCCCCTCCATGGAAGCCAAAGAGTCAGATTGTTTTGAATAAAAGGGTATTTTGGGTTTAGAAAAGGAGGGATCAATCGACCTTCTTCCTTATGTGAAATATATAATCTATTTAAAATTTTGTCTCTACTTTGGGAAGCTTTGTGAATAAAAATTTGAATCATGGATTGAAGGAAAAGAGAAGCTTTTGTAAATTGAAGACTCTAGAGAAGGGAGATTTAGGAGAGCCTTGAAGCTATTTTGAGCTATGATTTTTTGTTTGAAAAGAATGTTAATGCAGTTTATTATTTTTTAAATCTCTATGTTTTGTGAGTAAAACCTTGTGTATAGTATGCGTATTTTCTTACAATTTATTTCGGGTTGGGAGTTTTGTGTTGGTGTAGCTCTCCAAGTCTGGGTAAGATCTGCCCATGTGCAGGGTTGAGAGAGGTGTGATTTGCCTCCTCTAGGATATATGTTATTTCTTCATCTTGGCAAGACTGCCATATTGTTGTGTAAATTTGAGGTGTTGCAGGAAATTTGTAGTGAGGTGTGATTTGTCTCCTTTGGTGTATATTGGAATAAATTTTGATGTTATAGACTTTGATACTAATGAAGGGTTGGTTGTGGAAGTATGTGTGGATGAGAAGAATTTGGAAGTCAAAGTACGGTGTTTGGTGTGTTGGGAAGAATATATATATATCCCCATTGGAGTGTATCCCTCTAGTCCCCTCTTAATGGATCCATTTGTGATACATTTGTGTTATATTGTTCCAGTGTTTATTTTTATGTTTTCTAGGGAAATAGTGTGTTGGAAGTGTTTGTATTGTTTTTTGCATGTTTCTACCTATGTAAAGTAAAGCCAAAGATCATCTTGAGAACCTCCTAGCTCGAGGGTGGGTTTGTCTCAAACTCTATGGTTGGGTGGAGAGTGTTATTTCTATTGGTTATTGGTTTCATGTTGTAGATTGTTGAAAAGTGTAGAAGACTCTTTTTCAAGTGGTCAAGTTTTTAGAAAGGAATTCTTGTACTTTGTTATTTCATGTATTACAGATATTATGTGTATCTATGGTTACTATTAAAATCTTATTTTGAATAATTAATGAGATAGGAAGTTTGTTTGAGGAGCAGATCTTTACCAAATATTTCAATCAATACATTTTGGTGATTTATTTTTTTTATCAATTTTCTATTCACTATATATTTTCATTTTGTTCTTGTACATGGTGAGAACTTATAGAATTAAAATATCCTCTATATGATTATTTCATTTTGTGTTCAAAAACCTTGCTTCTGTATAAAATTTGTTATATTACTCATAGTATTTGTAATCTCTGTAGGATAAATTTCTTTAATCATAGTTCACAAGTTTGATTATATTAATGTTTTGTACTGTATACTAACAACAAATGATTGAGTTTTTTTGTTTTATACCATTATGTAATGGTATTTCTAGAATTGTATAAATAATAATTATTTATCATAAAAAAGGATATGGTTATGTTGTAGAATTTGGGGGTGAATTGGGAGCCGACCTTGCCCAAGGCACAACCTTGGGAGGGCTTAAGGCCAGCCCAGGGGAAGAAACTGCCTTGGGAGCCATGACTTCCCTTGAGGAGTCATGGATCCACATGGAACCCCCTCCCCATTATAATGATGTAGATTATAATCAAAGACTTAAGTTTTTTTTCTGTTGTCTCTCAAATATTCTTATAACATTTGAATATGTGTGTGTGTGTGTATATCTGTGTGTGTGTGTATATGTATATATATAATTTCATATTTATATAAGTTCTGCATGAATTTGTATATATATACATAAAAATTTTATTCAATTATGTACATAAGAGATATGTTTAGTATATCTAAAATTATATACACAAAAAGAATAAGTATTTATACATCCAATGTCTCACCAGATCATTTTAATGGAAAGGATATAAAATTTGAAATTATTGTAAATAGTATTAATGAGTATTTAATTTTTTATATGATTTTATGCATTTATGATTCTGAATACTAGTTTGTATAAATGAGTTAATGGTTATGTAGACATTATGAGTGTTCAATGTGTAAATGAGTAAATAGTGAATACATCACTAGCTAACTTATTTAAGTTCAAAGTGGAGTTTATTCTAGAATCTTTTAAATGATAGAATGAATGTTACAAACGTTTTAAATGGTCAAGAATAGTTTTGTTTTCCACATTTAATTTTTCCTTATTAAATTTGGAGGGCATCACCACTAGATTAGTTAATTTTTTCTCTTGAACATTTGATACTAAATTTGTTTTTGTGTTGTGTTGGCTTGACGCCAACAAATATTTTCAATGTACAAGAATGTTTATATACAATCTAGACATCCTATGCTCTTAGTGTACCCTTCAAGGGATCTCAATGACCAGAAAGTGCTAGATTATATGATATCAAAATTTTAATTAAAGAAAAATTTGAAATCTTATTTTATTATATTTTATGGCCTTAACAAAAATACTATTGGAAGTACAATTTAGCTCAATAGATTTACTTATTCACATGTCTAATAGAATGTTTGTTCATTCTGTTTAAGTATTCTTAAATTTTATTTAAACAATTTTTAGAATTGTCTCTAAAATGACTTTCCTTTTATTTCTATTAATTGGCAATTTTGTTTATAAACCTTAAAGAAAACAAATTTAGTTAGACTTTTATTGAATTATTAGTGAATGTGTGTGTGTTATGCTCAAGTGAAAATTTGGGCATGACATTCCTATTGGCCCACTTAACTTCATAGTTGTATCTAGACCCACTTTTGTAACAATCTTTAGTTTTCATACTTAGGCAAATTCTTGAATTGCTAATTTACAAGTCTTTATTTTCCAATTTTGATGTAGATCAGGGGTGGACAACTCTAAATCAATCACAATCAACCAACCTTTGTTATCTTGAAACCCTAACTTGATGGTTTATTCACAAACTCTCCTATTCCCCTAGTAGTACTTGAAACATGGTTTTTCTACCATAACTTTCCAATAAGATCTTGCAAAAAAAATAGTAGTTTCGGATACCCTTTATTCCATTTGACAACATATCCAATTTTTAGGTGGGGCTGTTTTAGAACACAAAGGTCAAATCTTGACTGTTCTACTCTTGACTAGGCTTAAGGTGGTGCAACAAATAGGGTTTTTCAGCCATAATTTTCAAACCAGAACTGATCTCCAATAAAGAAAACCTGATTCAAATACCCATTTGGCCCTTATTTAACCTATCTCAAAATCAAGGTAGGTTATTTTGTAGGGAAACCCTCACATTTGGACTATTTTCCCTCAAATTAGGCCTACTAGGGTTTCAGACCTGTTTTAGTAAAATGGACATAACTTGCTCAAAACATAATCAAATTGAGTGTAAAAAAAGAAGTAGAAAGTAGATTTAATAATATTTCTAGCCATACCACATTCAAGTCATACAAATGTCGTATTGATTTGTACCAAGTTCTAAAACAACAATTTAATGTTCAAATAATGTAGAAAACAAAGCTTCTTTATTAATTTTTGTGTAAAACTTCAACCTCCAACCTTTGCTCCACTTCCCAAGGCTTATTCAAATTGTTTATAACCCAAAACAAACATTGCTAACTAACTTTTTAGTTTTCAAACCATTCAACTTCTCATTTCCAACTTATGACTCTTCACATTCCTTGATTTTGCATTTTTGCAATAAAGACAACATTTGCAAAATTGAACAATTAGGTCCCACAAACTACCTAGCAACCTAATAAAGACTCAAACACACATGAGAGATGGTCAAAATGACCTTATTACATCAAAGACACAAAACAAAAATTAAAAATGACAAAATTACTTCATATAGGCATGAAATCAACTAGGTGCTCCTGCACCATACTCCCAAGGGAAAGAAAAACTCAAGTCCACTTGAGTGCAAGTCTGCTATTTCTTCCTAGTCTTCCAATTCATCTATACTATTGCCTTGATGTCTTCTGGACTTTGTCTTTGTGTCTTCAATTTGCTTGCACATGGTTGTCTTCGCAACTCCTTGTCTTCTTTCATCCTTGTAAGGTATTCTTCTTTTGGTATCCTCCTCTGAATCTAATTTCTTTCAAGAGCCCGCTTCTTAATGAGTTTGATCTCCTGGTCTAACAAACCTGCACATACATAGTCCAATGAAAGATTAGAAATAAAATATTGAGACCTTGAGGTCTCCTCCTTGTCTCCTTGCACCATACACTCCACTTCAACCTTGTCCTCTAACATCCTTAAATCATAACTGATCCTTCTCATTGGAGGTAATAAATTAGTAGGTTCATCAACAATAATGTCTATACTACCCTTGAACATGTCCTGTATGTCCCAAGGAAACTCATTAGTGTGTATTGTTGTTATGACTATCCTAGGTTTGATTATTGTGTCAAAATCTACTTTCTCCTCCTCCTTAGATGGCTTAGGCTCTTCCATCATCAACAAAGACTCTCCAAGGTCTGGTGTTGCTGTCCTCTCTTGTCTTCTTCTCCTCTGAATGATCTTCTTAATGGGCCACTTTACCTTCTTTCTTATTGGTAAATGCCAACCATTCTCCTAGTTTGCTCTCTCAAGCAACTGCTGCATCTCAAGGCGTGCCTCCATTCTTTTTTCTATTTCTTCCAAGGCGTGCCTCAACTCTATTATCTCTTGCTCGACATTCATCTATTTTTTCTTCTCATTTTTCATCTTTATCTCACTTTTCTCTTTTCTTTTCTCTTGTTTCTTGCTTGGTACCGGCTTACTTTGCAAGTCTCCATGGACTAATCTTCTCAACATTTCCATTCTTCTTTCTCAAGCAATTCTCTTTCACCTTGCTTCTTCTTCACTGCTTCTTGTCTTTGTGATACCTTACCTTAGGCCCCTTTCTTTTCCCTTGGCCTAGTCTTTTGGTATCCAGGCTCTTCTCTTCAACCTACAAAACAATAATACACAAACTCCAAAAAAACTTATCTTGCCCAGATCTTCGGGCTCTCAACTTCTTTTCCCAGACCTTTTAGGCTCTAATACCAATTTTATGTAGAGCAGGGGTGGACAACTCTAAATCAATCACAATCAACCAACCTTTGTTATCTTGAAACCCTAACTTGATGGTTTATTCACAAACTCTCCTATTCCCCTAGTAGTACTTGAAATAGGGTTTTTGCACCATAACTTTCCAAGAAGATCTTGAAACAAAAACAAAAGGGTAGTTTCAGATACGCTTTATGCCCTTTGACAACATATCCAATTTTCAGGTGGGATTGTTCTAGAACACAAAGATCAAATCTTGACTGTTCTACTCTTGACTAGGCTTAAGGTGGTGCAACAAATACAGTTTTCAACCATAATTTTCAAACTAGAACTGATCTCCAAGAAATAAAACTTGATTCAAATACCCATTTGGCCCTTGCGTAGGTTATTTTATACGAAAACCCTCAAATTAGGCCTACTAGGGTTTTAGACCTATTTTAGTAAAATGGACATAACTTGCTCAAAACATAATGAAATTGAGTGTAACAAAAAGTAGTAGAAAATAGATTCAATTATCTTTCCAGCCATACCACATGCAGGTCATACAAATGTTGTATTAATCTGTACCAAGTTCTGAAACAATAATTTAATGTTCATAAAATGCAGAAAACAAAGCTTCTTTATTAATTTTTGTGTAAAACTTCAACCCCCAACCTTTGCTCCACTTCCCAAGGCTTATTCAAACTGTTTATAACCCAAAACAAGTGTTTCTAACTACCTTTTTAGTTTTCCAACCATTCAACTTATGACTTTTCACATTCCTTGATTTTACATTTTTGCAATAAAGACATCATTTGCAAAATTGAACAATTAGGTCCCACAAACTACCTAGCAACCTAACAAGGACTCAAACACACATGATAGATGGTCAAAATGACCTTATTACATCAGATACACAAAACAAAAATCAAAAATGACAAAATTACTTCATATAGGCATGAAATCAACTAGGTGCTCCTGCACCAAATTCAAACATAGTTTGTCTGATGTCTAGTTAATTGTCAATCCAAGCTCTAGTGATTATGAACTAGTGTTAGGCTTCTATATATGGAGATAATCATAGGAAACATTAATTTGTACTTCATATGTAGCCACAATCACACCCTAGAAAACCCAACTTTTTAAAAGGGTTAATCGCACATTATATTTATACCCTTCCTTTAAAGGTCCATTGTTTAGGTTTTGTAAGTAGCAACACAACAATTCACACATAATAACCAAATATATCTTAAAATTACAATTGACATTTTCTTTTCAAATAGAATCGATACCACAAGATAATAGGAACAAAAATTATAAACCCCAACAAAATTCAAGAATCTTTAGAGGGGATTACAATGGATAAAAGGGGATAGAAATAGTTATCCAAGAAAAAGAGAAAGTAACTCTTACTACACATGTGGCAGGCATGGAAATTTATCTAAGAATTGATGTTAGGGAGAAAAATAATCAAGTTGTGGATTTTGTAGAGATGGATCACCTAATTCATTCAACTACCCTAAGGTAGCCCAATATTACAAAAATATAGAGAATAATACTATAAAAACTAATGAAATTAGTGGACCCAATGCAACAAAAGGAGGAGCAATACATTTGTCTAATATACCAATAGATAAAAACCAAATTATGAAGAAATGTAATAGGATTGAGGATAATGTAAGTAGAGAAGAACTAGAATCTGATAAACAACATTTATTTAGGTACCATGAGGTAATTAGAAATTGGAGAGTATTACCTAATAGTAGTGGGTTGGTTGAGAATCCAAGGATTGCAATGACCACCAAATTTGACATAAATACTACAAAGGAAAAATAAAAACAACCAATAGTAGAAGAAGTAAATGAAGAGTAGAAGTACCCTAGTGGGAGAAACTAGAAGAAAATAGTTAAATATAAAAAATGATGGATAGAGAAAGAGAAAAAGGAAGAAGAGGAAAATGCATGTTTCAGAAAAAGAGGAAACATATTGACAAAAGAAAATAATAGAATTATTCCATAAACAAGTGCTATTAGAGAATTGACACATTGCAAGTATTGGAGAACAAGAGAAAGGGAAGAGATTGGTGAGAAAAGAGAAGTTAGAAAAAGCACTAAAGAATGTTTTTTAAGACATCCCAAAATTGGAAGATGAAATCAATACTAATTGATGTGAAACTAAATGACAAGATGATTAAGAATGGATTGTTGGACCGTGGCGCTAATGTCAACATTATATGAAGAGGACATGGGAATTAACAAGGAAACCACACTATATAAATTAGCATACAACATTGCCTTGGCTAATGGAACTCCATGAAACCCAATAGGAACATTAACTATTGTTGAAGTTGATTTGATGGGCAAAAATAAAAAGTAGACTTTGAAGTCATAGACATGAAGGAGCACAATACAACCACATATCATGTATTACTAAACTTAGAGTGGTTTGTAGAATCAAACAACATATTATATTTGATTCTGAAGAAGAAGAGATCATATTTTTAGGAAATGGTATTATAGTCCATATTCACTTAGAAACTAGAACTTTAATAGCATGGATTGAAGAAGGCTAGGAAGATAAGGAAGACAATTATTATAATTTACTAAAGGGAATCTACATATTAGGAAAAACTCCTAAAATCAGTACTGAACAAGAGCCTACATCAGAAGGGGAATTAGTATTAGAAAATGATGACTCCAAGATGTGAACAATAGAAGATATAGAATAATGGTTGTACGAGGAACCCAAGAGTAGCGTTAGAGAACTTTTAATAATTAGAAAGAACCTAAAAATAGACAAAATCATTACTACAAATAAAAGTGTGGTACTACACAAACCAATTAAGAGGGTAAATCAAATCACAAAAGGGATATCACATGTTAAACTTCCAAAATTCATATGGATTAGGGATTTAAAGGATTATTTAAACCTTATGAAAAGAGTGTATACAAAGGAAGAGACTAGGATAGAAGCATTTGATGACACTTTAAAAGTAAATGTAGCTAGATGGTGGAATTCCAACAAAACAAATAAACCTACATGGAAATCCATTATGATAATACTTAGCAATGGATACATTAAATCTAAAGGACATTTTTATGGTTTAATTCCATTTATAGGAATATTTAGCCTAAGAAGACATATAGATTACCTCACACATGGTATATGCACCAAGAGGTTAGAGGAGAAACTAGAGATTGGGAAGAAAATAACATGGATTTATGTAAAACATTTGACTTATAGGAGAGGGACAAAATAATCATAAATTCCTTCATAGAATCCAATCATTTTTTATAACTCTCCTAGAAAATGAAGCAAAACAAAAATTTGGTAAATAGGATAGAATATTGAGATATTGTAAGAATGGGAAAAAGATGAAAGGTAACTTATTGAAATGATTACTAGACAATTACAAATTCTACCACTTAAAAATATAATTATACCATAAAAGTGTAGGAGTCAATGACAACACTGAGAGGGGGGGGGTGAATCAGTGTTGTGTAAATTCTTAACTTTTTGCAAATTTTACAAGACAAGTAGAAAGAAAGACATTAATGATCTGTTGAGCTCATATGCACAAGACTGATAGTGAAATATGTGAACCAAAAACTTATCAACAGAACACAACTATGCACACATAGAGACAAATTATAACACAGAAATTTCTGGAGTGGAAAACCCTCTCGGGGTAGAAAAACCACTCATGAAGTGCCTCACTGGCTTAACTTTAAAAACTTCTTACAAAGCCTCACTGGTTGAATAGTATGTCTCACTGACAATTGAAAGGTCTTACTGACCTACAAGCCTCACTGGCATATTGTGCACCTCACTGGCAATAATGTTTAGAAGCACCAGCTTCAAGGAGCACCAACCCCTATTACTGAACAAACTAAAAACACGAATTCAGAGCGTTTCTCTGTTTCAATACAAAAAAAAATTTCTCTCTCATGTGTCTGTCAAATGGCCATTCCCAAATCATATACAAACTCAGATATTTCAATCCTGTATCCTGATCCACTCAACAACCCTACATACTCTGTATGTTTCATCTTTGTCTATTTATAAAGTTGCATCAATGCACCTGAAAAATTATTGTTAATGAAAAGACTCTTGATGTTCCTCTTCTCTGCAAAATCAAATTCATCTTTTATGACCTTTCATATTTCAATTAGTGTCCTGTAGGAGAAAAATAAAAACTCTTTTATTTCTATCCTCTTCATATCCACCTGCAAGAAATCCTAAACCAACAAATTACATCTCTATAAAATAAAATCAATTTCATATTTTCTCTGTATAACTTTTCATCATCTTGAATATTCTTTTTGTATTCTCCAATCTGCAAAAACTATTTTCCTGCAAGAATAAAAATCTTCATATTAATCTGTGCATAATTACTTCAAAGACTTTTCAATCTTTTCATCTTCTCTCTGACAAAAATCTTTTTCATCTTCTTCAAATCCTTCATTTTCTTTTCAACAAGACTCTTCATATTCTCTGAGCATAAATAAAAAGCAATTCAATTTCCCTTTGCAAATATTTATTCATCTTCTTGCAAAAGAAAATAAATAATGTCCACCATAAAAAATGTCTTCATTTTTCTTCATTCCCTGTCGAAAATCTATTCTTCAAAAATATACCTTCAAAATGAATTTAATTCATTCAACTCCTGTTCATAAATTTTTTTTTTCCATATCTTTCATATCCTATGAACTCCAAAGAAAATTCTTCTTCAAATTGTTCATCTTCTGTGCAACCTATCTTAAAAATAAGATCATAAAAAATCTTCAAGGAAAACACAATACCATTTATTTTCCTCTTGCTCTGCAAACAAAAATTCATTTCTCTGCCCCATAAAAAAAACTTCAATATAAAAAAAAACTCTCTTCTTTCTTTCAATCTCCAATTTTTACTCAAGTCACAAAAAATCTCTTTTAAAAATTTCTTTTTAAAACTTCCCACTTGAGAATTAAATATAGAAAAAAAAACTTCATGAAAAAGCTTCTAAAAAGAATGCTTTTCAAATGAGCAAAACTTAAAAATCTCCTTAAAAATCTTTTATGAAATTCTCAAGATTCGTACCTTTTTAGCATTTGATCACATTCTCCAAATTCTACCAAATTCGTGCCGAAATAACCTTTCTTTTTTTTTTTTACTTTAACCCTTAACTCATATAAAATTCCTTTTCTTTTATGTCATTAGGATATGACATGGGGCCGATCAAAAAGTTTCTAATAATATTAAAAAAAAAACCATGACTATAGCTTATACGTGCTCCTCCATGTGTTTTACAAAATTAGTAAATATTCTTTCCACAAAAATTTTGAATGAAAAACAATAAACATTTTTCCTTAAAAATCCATCGAGCTCTCCAATACAAACCCATGTCATGTGCTAAACTTAGTCTTTCAAGCCACGTGCTCTTATAAGATTTAAATAAAACCACAAACTTGACTTTCGCACCCACCATATATGATTTGATTTTTGGCATTTTTCAAAACATATTTCAAAACATATGATTTGCTTTTTACCCCGCCATATCTCTTTTTAAAAAAACTTTTTATCACCAATTTTCCTAGGGCGTCGAGGGCCATGGGGCCAGCAAAACATATGTTATTAATAGACTTCAACCGGTCACTCTTTAAGTAGAAACCTGCAATCTTCGGTCATCAACAAACTATAGTATAAAGTTCATAAATAAATAATGGGTAGGTTAGGATAGTATATGATTTATAATCTTCATGTAGAAAATAACAACCTTGATAACCATCATTTAACATTATGAATGATTCCTAGAAAATTCTTGTCATGTGATAGTCATCTCTTAACACAATGAATGGTAACCCTTGAACACAGAAGCACTGCCCTGTTTTGTCACTGAAAACATGAAGATCATTGAAGCTTTAATCTCAGAGAATACCATATAACTGATTACTCAAAATACCAAATGACATCCCCTGTCTCTACCATATACCATTCTCCTGATACAAGATAAACTCAACAAGTAAGATCCTAAAGATACCAACATGAAGACTACTCATCACTTACAAACATAAGCATACCATCATGTGAATAAAGATTGCAAACATGAATATACTATCATGGAACAAACACTGTGAAGTAAGCACTGATTGCATGAAGATCAACTCACAACTGCAACTGAGATCAAATGAAGACTGAGATCAAATGTAGATCAATTGCATACCAAACCACTCATGAAACCAACAACCTTGATACAGAGTATGCCCGTTATATCTGCATCTGTAAACTTCAAACAAAGATCATTTCATTGTTCTGTCTTGATATTTTGTAATCAACTCATCCTTGTTCCAACCTTGATGACCAAGCATTCATATTGACCAAACTTATGATCAACCCAAGATCCTGCAAGACCTTTTTGACAATTTGACATCAATGACAATCTGACACCATCAAAAAGATCCCATAAGTAATGCACAAAAACCAACATGGGTAAAACACAAAGAATGTGACCAATAATTTTTTTGAAACTAAAAACAACACTACTCAAGGGCAATGAAATATGAATCTAAACATATGCAAAAGGTATGTGTTAGTAATACACAAATGAAGGTAAGAATAAAATTGAGTCTGAATGACACACAATCCAATGCAACACACCCAACAATATGGAAACTTCACAGGAGGTGAATGGTGCCAACATGTGGGGTGTCTAAGGGAGGTGGAGTCATCATGATGACCACTCTACTAGGGTACTCTATGAGGGTGTGATAGGTATACATATCCTTGAGAATAATCCCAATAATATAGACATACCTAATTACAAAAATACATTAAGTGTAAATCAACTACTAAGAAGCATGCAAATAATCATTAGCAATTAGCATATATTAGGATTTTCCTTTCCATTGCCAAAAATCAACTACTAAACATACATGGACCTACACTCTCACTTCTAATTCAAAAAGGAATGTTATAAGAGATTAAACATTATCACAAAAGTAAATAACATTATCACACCTTTCTAAGGTAGATTCAATATTAAGGAGAGTCCAACAACACTTGCTCTTTCAAAGATAAGATGTTCGCCTTTATTTTCAACATATAAGTCAATCAAGAAGAGGGACATGAATGACATTTTAATTATCTCTATTTTATAACATGTTATAAATTACTAATTTTTCAATCAAATATGCATTTATTTATCTATTTAGTTATTTTACAAGCTTCCATTTATATTTAACAAATAATATAATTAAAATGTTATCTCAAATAATAATGTTATTTTCTATTTACATGTTACATGAGGAGAAAGGGTTAGTACATTTTCCATTTCACTTTATTCCCATTTATCCTCATTTTATCAAATGTCAGCCATTCCAAATATTATTTGAGGGATAAAGTATTAATTCCTTAGTACAATATATTATACAACGATAATGATCTAATTAACACGCCTTTATATTTCACTTAATTTAATTACAGTTTCTAATTAACATTATCTAATGTTGTATTGAAGAAATTAATAATGTTGCCCTTAAATTAAATCAAGTTCTGTAATTAAAAGTATAATATAATGTTGATCTAAATGAACTTATTATATATGACACCACCATAATATTACCTATAATAATAAATAAAATAGTATAAATATCTTAAATACATATATCTAAAATGAAAGGAAGCAGAGGTGTGGAAAACACTTCCTACAGTAATCAATGAGGAGACGTATGTGTAAATAAATTTAATCATTGTAGTTACAAAAAATAATACACAAGAAATTATACCATAACACATAGTTTACACGAGGAAAACCCTTTTGGGAGAAAAAAACTACACTCCAAAGTAGGACCAATTGTATTATTCAACAACAATGGTTACAATACAATATCTAGGCTATGACTCTACATGAGTATCATAAACTCCAACTCTAAGCACCAATAAATAGATGAAGCACAAACTAGAAACCATCAGATGGTTTTGGAAAACCATGTATAGTCCCAAAGGAGGTATGATACCCACCTCCCATGATAAAAATTCCAATGCCTCCCTTAGTCTTCCAAGATATTTTTGGCATATTCCTTGTACACATTATCATTTTGTCATCACTTATCATATTTAACCACCAAAACTTGGGTACCCAAATTTGGTTCCATTATGCATTCAAAGATTCTCCATGACATACATCATAAGACTATCATAAATTTGGTCAAGATTCCAATGTAATCCCCTATAATCATTCTCTTAAACACGTCATAAGAATTTGTCATAAGTAACTTGCACCTTACAATGTCATAATGACATTTAGATGCTCTTACAACATCTTACACATTCTAAGATGGTTGACACATGGCGAAGAATCCCACCTCAAAGTGGGATGCCCCACTCCTCATGTGAGGCCAAAATAATAAATAAATACAAATAAATGCAAACAATTAATAAATACAAACATTGGGAATGCAAGGTTGAGACACCTTTTCCCAACATTCTCCCACTTGTTGAACACCTTGCAAGAGAAAAAAGGGGAACAACAAAACTACCATATAATTACTAAGGGAAAAGGAGCCCATAAAATCATGACACCACTAGAAGTTTTTTGTGTTCATTGGCTTCATCAATGTATTTGTAACATTCTTCGAAGTATCAATTTTATCTAACATCACCCTCCCATCCTCGACCATGTCTTAAACAAAATGGTACTAGACATCAATATTATTTGTCATCACATGAAAGGTCAAGTTATTTTCCGAACATATGGTACTCTAACTATCACATCTAATCTTAATCACCCTACAATCAAAACTAACTCTAGAGCACAATCTAGAGCTCACTCTAGAGGACACTTAAAAGCTTAGTCTAGAGCATAATCTCTATAACTAGATGGCCTCCTTATAGGCACGAGTAGATTACATGTACTTATACTTTATAGTGGATGAAGAAACCACAACCTACCACTGAACAAGATGAAAACATAACCACTGATGGATCTCCTACTATCAACATTTCTTGTCTATTTTGAATCCACAAATGTCCACTTAGTTTTGGTCCCCCATAGAATCACCATGATAATAAATAGAGTGCTTAGTAGTCCCCACAAATATCTTAAGACACTCTTAATCTCATCCTAATGAACTTGTCTAGTATTATCCATGAAATGGATCAAGACTCCCACTACTTGAGTAATGTCTAGTCTAGTATAGACCATAGCATACATCAAACTCATAATAGTACTAGCATAGGGCATACGATCCATATCCAGCATATCACTAGGTGTAGATGGACATTGCTCTACAAATAGATTAGTCCCCATGAAAATAGGAACACACAATAGTCTACAGGTTGTCATATTGAATCTCTCCAATATTGGGGTTGAATCTCTCCAACATTGAGTTTGCATACTTTCTCTAGCCCAACCAAATATTTTTGTTTTCTCTCTCTTTTGATCTTCATACCCAAGTGTTAGGGTTAGCCAGCAGAAGATATCAATTAAATGCAAATAAAGATTAAACAGAGGAATGGAAATACACAGAAATAATAACAGCGAGAGACAAGTTTTAACATGGTTCACCCAAACTCGGGCTACATCCACCAAATAGAGAGTCCAATATTATTATCCAGTAAATCAAAACGATTACAACCAGCAATCCCTGCAACTCAATACCATTGCAAATGCTACAATACAATCATGCCAAAACCCTTACCCTTAGCCACTTTTTATCAAGCCTTTTTTGTTAGTTACAAAAATAGGGTTTTCTTATGTCGGTCACAAAAATAGGATTTTTTATGTTGGCTCTAAAAAAAAATTTTGGGGGTTGCGTCCCTAAACCCCCGCTCAGGGCCCGGCTCAGCCCTAAACCCCGGCGAGGATACATGACCAGTGTACAGTACTTTCCTGATCATTCACCACCTACCAACAATCTCCCACTTAGAGACTAAGCCTGGACGACATTGCTGTGCGTGCAGCTCCCACTAGAAATAAGCACCCTGGACTCTACTATTCTATTTTTATTGTTTTCAGTCTAGAAGACCAACCGAAGCTGAAGAAGAGCTCAGCTTCTCCCTTGTCACTGCCTTTGTAAACATATCTACTGGATTTTCATTTGTATGTATCTTTTCCAGCCTTAACTATCCATCATCCAACACTGACCGAATAAAGTGATACCTCAACTGTATGTGTTTAGTCTTTGAATGCAAGGCAGAATTCTTTGCAAGATGTATGGCACTTTGATTGTCTGTATACAAAGAACTGTTAGCCTGTTGTTTGCCCAATTCTTCCATGAAAGATTGCAGCCATATCATCTTCTTGCTTGCCTTTGTTGCAGCTACATACTCTGCCTCCGTAGTGGATAAAGCAACCACCTTTTGCAACCATGAGATCCAGCTCACTGCTGTCCCACCTACAGTAAAGACATAACCTGTAGTACTCTACCTGGTATCAATATCTCCTACCAAATCTGAGTCTACATAGCCTGCCAAATCAGTATTAGAGCCCCCAAAATATAAGTGTTTATCAGATGTACCTCTCAAATATCTGAGAATCCATTTTACTGCATTCCAATGCTCTAATCTGGGATGACTCATACACCTGCTAACGACTCCTACAACATGTGCAATATCTGGTCTCATGCATACCATGGCATAGATTAAACTTTCTACAGCTGAAGCATAGGGTACCTTGGACATTTTCTCTTCCTCCTCTTGTGTCTTAGGACACATCTCCTTAGTCAATTTCAAATGACTAGGCAAAGGTGTGCTGATAATTTTTGCATTCTCCATATGGAATCTCTGTAACACCTTTTCAACATAAGCAGCCTAAGATAAAGTTAATTTTCTATTCTTCCTATCTCTGCAAATTTTCATACCAAGGATTTGGTTTGCTGCCCCCAAATCCTTCATATCAAATGACTGTGCTAACTGATGTTTTAACTCTCTGAAGTGATCCATGTTAGACCCAGCTACAAGCATGTCATCAACATATAAACATAAAATAATGTAGATTTCATTATCCAACCTCTTAAAATAAACACAATGGTCAGAATTACATCAGCTGTAGCCTTGCTCAGCCATAAAATGATCAAATTTCAAATACCATTGCCGAGGTGCTTGTTTCAAGCCATACAAACTCTTCTTCAATTTGTACACCAATTTCTCCTTACCTTTGAGCTCAAATCCTTGGGGTTGCTCCATGTATATCTCCTCCTCCAAATCACCATGGAGAAAGACAGTTTTCACATCTAGCTGTTCCAAATGCAAATCTTCAGTAGCCACAATACTTAAAACAGTATGAATAGAAGTCATCTTGACAACCGGAGAAAATATCTCATCAAAATCAATGGCCTTTTTCTGTTTAAATCCTTTTACGACTAACCTAGCCTTAAATCTTTTCTTACCTCCATCTTCCTCTTTCAGCCTATAAACCCATTTGTTTGGTAAAGCCTTTTTACCTACAGGCAACTTACATAATTCCCAAGTCTGATTTTTCAGCAAGGAGTCCATTTCTTCTTTCATAGCAAGCTCCCACTAAACCTGTGTATCCACCTGCATAGCTTCATCATACCCTTTTGGTTCACCAGCATCTGTTAATAAAATAGAATACAAAGAGGGAGAAAACCTTTTAGGAGGTCTACTTAGCCTTGTTGATCGTCTAACATTCACTGGAGTTTGTGGTATTTCTATTGCAGAGCATGAAGAACCACTGAAACATCACTATTTGGAGTATCATCCAGCACCACATAATCTTTTTCTTTCTTCTCATGCTGCTGCAACTGATCTTTGTACAACACCTTCTCATTGAATATAACATCCCTGCTTCTCACAATTTTCTAATTTTCAAAATTCCAAAGCCTATAACCAAATTCATCAATGCCATATCCAACAAAGGTACACTTTTTTGATTTTGCATCCAGCTTGGTTCTATTTTCAGAATCTACATGTGCAAATGCTTCACATCTGAATGTTTTGAGAAAAGAATAACTCACCTTCTTATCTATCCATTCTTCCTCTAGAATACCACAGCCCAAAGGAACTGAAGGACCTCTGTTAATTAAATATACAGCAGTGTTGACAACCTCTACCCACATGTTTAAAGGCAGCCCAACATGTGATCTCATGGTCCTTGCATGCTCCATTATTGTCCTATTCATGTGTTCAGCCACTCCATTTTCCTGTGGAGTCCCTGGAATAGTTTTCAACCTACGAATTCCATTAAAGGAGCAATAATCTTCAAATTCTTTGCTGCAATACTCACCGCCATTATCAGATCTGAGACATTTTAATCTTTTACTTGTCTCGTTCTCAACCAAGCTTCTCCATTTCTTAAATGTTTCAAATACATCAGATTTCTGTCTAAGGAAATAAATCCAGACCTTCCTAGTTGCATCATCTATGAATGTAACATAATACCAAGAGCCACCAAGAGAAGATACCTAAGCTGGTCCCCATACATATGTATCACAAGCTCCAACTTTTCATTTTTCTTTTTCTTCCCATCTCTGAGAAAACTCTCTTTTGTTTGCCATACACACAACTTTCACAGAAATCCATATTAATACATTTTAGACCTAGTAAAACTTTCTTAGAATGAAGTATCTTCATACCTTTTTCACTCATATGCCCAAGTCTGTTATGCCACAGTGTTGTTTCAGAACCTGCAGCAACTTTTCCAGTCTCTTCTTGCAAACCTGCAACAACTGTTCCTGAACCTGTTTGTTTTTTCTCTGTAACAACTAAAGTAGAAGGAACAGTATGACCTATACAAAGGTATAAGGTGCCTACTTTCACACCTTTTGCTACTACTAAGGCACCTTTTGAAACCTTCCAATTTTTATCAATAAATGTAACAGTGCAACCTTGTTCAGTTAGCTGCCTTGCTGAAATTAAATTTCTACTGAGCCTTGGAATGTCCCTTACCTCTTGTAGTAGCTAATCATTCCCATTCTGCAACTTAATCTTGATTCTTCCCTTTCCAACAATCTGACAGGGATCGTTATCTCCCAAATAAACTAGCCCAAAATCCCCTTGGACATAATCAAGAAAATAACTTCTATGGGGCGTAGCATGAAATGAGGCCCCTGAATCTAAAACCCATGAATCATTAGCATTATCTAGGGAAAGAATCAAAGCATCATCTTCAGACTTATTGCTTACCACATTTGCCTCCTTATTGCCTTCTTGTTTGTCTCCTTTATTTTTTTGAAACCAACAATCTTTCTTTAGATGACCTGGTTTCCCACAGTACTAGCAATCTTTCTGTCCTCTGGATTGGGATCTCTTGTCCTTTGATTTTCCTCATGACTTCCCATGACCTCTAGAACCTTTTCCTCTCTCCTTTGATCTGCCCCTGCTTTTTGCATTCAAAACACTACCTGATTTGGATCCACCTGAGCTTTTCTTACGAATTTCCTCACTCAGAATAACACCAACAACATCATCAAATTTTAGGGTATTTGAACCAGAAACAGAGTTACTGACCGCCATTACCAAACTATCCAGCTTTTAGGCAATGAACATAATAGCAAGAGAGCTCTAACTTCTTCATCAAATTTTACATTTACAGAAGTCAATTGACTGACAATCATATTAAATTCATTTAAATGATCTGTCATAGATCCACCTTCAACCATTTTTAGATTAAACAAACGCTTCATGAGAAATATCTTATTTGAGGCTAAGAGTTTTTCATACAATTTAGCCAAAGCTTTCATCTGACCATCTGTTGTCTTCGTTCTGTTATATTGAATGCCACCGATGGTGCCATGCACAACCGAATGGTTCCCAGTGCCTTTCTATCAAGAAGATTCCAATCCTCATCAGACATTGTTGCTAGTTTCTTGGATACTACTTCCAATGGCATACATAAATCCTTTTGATAGAGGTAATCCTACATCTGCATCTTCCATAACTGATAGTTCTACCCATTGAATTTATCGACCTTCAATTTACCCTCGTCCGCCATTGCTCCCACTCAACCATGAGACTTTCCTGCAGATGATAATCAAACACAACCCGCTCTGATACCACTTGTTAGGGTTAGCTAGCAAAAGATATCAATTAAATGCAAATAAAGATTAAACAGAGGAATGGAAATACACAGAAATAATAACAACGAGAGACAAGTTTTAACGTGGTTCACCCAAACTCAGGCTACAGCCACCAAACAGAGAGTCTAATATTATTATCCAGTAAATCAAACCAATTACAACTAGCAATCCCTACAACTCAATACCATTGCAAATGATACAATATAATCATGCCAAAACCCTAACCCTTAGCCGCTTTTTATCAAGCCTTTTTTGTCAGTTACAAAAATAGGGTTTTCTTATGTCGGTCACAAAAATAGGATTTTTTTATGTCGGCTCTAAAAAAAATTTCGGGGGCTGCGCCCCCGAACCCCGGCGAGGATACATGGCTAGTGTACAGTACTTTCCTGATAAGTTGCCACCTACCAACACCAAGATATATTTTGCATCCCCCAAGTCCTTCATCTCAAATTGTACTAAAAGTTGAGACTTCAAATTACAAATCACATCCTTATTATTATCAAAAATAACATATCATCAATGTATAATGTGATAACAAGGAATCAATTACCTTCCATCTTATAATAAATACAATGATTTAATTTGGATCTTATAAATCCTGAACCCAACACAAAAGATTCAAACTTATGGTATCAAATCCTAGGAGATTGTTTGAGACCATACAAATACTTTTTTAATCTATAAACAAAATACTCCTTACCTTTAACAACATAGTGCTTTGGCTATTTCATGTAGATCTCTTTCTCCAAGTCACAATGCAGGAATGTTGTCTTCACATCCATATATTCATATCTAAATCAAATGTTGTTGGTACAGATAGTAGGAACCTAATAGATGTCAACTTAGCAACTAGAAAAACTCTCACCAAAGTCTATCCCCTAAATTTGGTAATATCCTTTTGCTACCAACCTTGCCTTGCACTTCTTAACATTTCCATTTAAACAGATCTTCCTTTTGAATACCCATTTACAACCAAATAGTTTTTTGTCTAATGATATTAAGTCCCATGTGTCACATTTCTTCAATGCAACCATCTCCTCATCCATAGCTACTATCCAGAACTAGGAATCATCCATACCCATCACTTACTTCATAGCTCTAGGCTCATCCATATTAGAAATCAAAGGAAGAATACAACTCCAATCAAGAGGAGTATACATGTCTAGTTGTTGTCTATGTCAAGTGGACCTCCTCAAGAATTGAGGTGGATGTTCTACCTCCTCTTTGGGACTATCTAAAATATCTCAGCTTTGAACTTCTCTCTAGGTCCTTCATGAGCTTTCAATTCAACCTTCTAGATCTTTGGGGGTAGTTGAACCATATCTTTCTTCCCATCCTCTTTTGGCTGCAACACTATAAGGGACGGCTTAATTTATCCAAACATAATTCTTTTTCTATACAAAACTCTCTCGGCCATAGGGTCCCAAAGCTTGTACCCTTTCACACCAACACCATAACTGATGAAGATACACTTAACCACCTTGTTCTTCAATTTTGACCACTTCTTCTTAGGCACATGAGCATATGCCTCAACCAAAAACATGAAGATGTTGTAATGAGAAATTTTTTCCCATCCAAGCCTCTATAGGAGTCTTATCCACAAGAGCCAATGTAGGAGACATGTTAATCAGGTAACAAACTATATAAACCACTTCTACCCAGAACTTCTACTCCAAGTTGACACCACTAAGCATACTCCTAGCCCTCTCCATTAGTATCATGTTCATTCTCTCTACGAATCCAATCTATTGAGGGGTATATGGAGTTGTCTTATGTCTTTAAATTCTGTGCTCCTTACAAAATCTATCAAAATCTACTTAACAAAACTTACTTCCATTATTATTTATCAAAACCTTAATATTCCTACTAGTCTAATTTTGTACAAGGGCTTTAAACTCCTTAAAACAATTGAAGACTTCAAATTTAATTTTGAGGAAATACACCGATGTCCTAGAATAATCATCTATAAAGATACATAGTACAAAGACTTAGAAATAGAAGGAACATTTATATGACCAAATACATTAGAATGAATTAAATTGAACACCGCAGAAAATTTGTGAGAACTCAAGTAAAACTAAACATAATTTTGTTTACCATATATGCAATGTCCACAAAAATTAAAATAAAGAACACAATCAGTTAACCCCTCTACAAGAGTTTTATTTTTCAAGGTCCTAAGACCCTCCTCACTTATATTGCCCATTCTCTAGTGCCACAAAATTGTCTTCTTTGTAGGTAACTTGGTTTTTGATGCAAGAGCACCCTTAGGTACCTAGAAAACATGACAATTGGAAGTAGATGCAACACTCCTATTTATTGTTGGTTCCAATGGTGTGAGTGTAGATTTTCTATATCTCTTCACTATAAGAATAGAAGAACTATTACACTAAATTATGCATGCATCTAGATGCAATAGAGTGCCCACATGAACACTCTTAGTGAGAACTATATCTCCTTTCACCATCTTACATCCTCTATTAGAGAAAACAAGTTGCACACCCACATCATTTAGCTTAATAACTACAAGTAGGATTCATGCCAGACTAGGGATGTGTAAAACTCCATTGATCCCTTTCACTCTACCATTAGGTAATCTAATCAAAACATGACCATGACTAATAATGCTCAAGTGATAATGATCACTGATGTACACCTTCTTGCCATCATATAATTTGTAATTTTAGAACCAACCCCATTGTAAGGTTAGGTGGAAGCAAGCTCTAGAGTCTATCAACCATGCACCTTCTGATGCATGTGTTTCCAACTTTGCAACAAAAGCATCACCATCATCCTTAGAAGAATTTTAAGACTTGTCATCTAAATCTTTTTTCTTTTTCTTTTTGTCCTCCTTACAATCTCTTTTGAAATTCCCAATCTTGACCTGGATATAACACTTAGCCTTGGTCTTTTTAGGAGATTTGGATCTCCCACAAGATCTGTATATGGACTATTTTTCTTCTTGTCCTTCTTCTCGCCTTTCTCTTTCAGTCTTCCATGAAAAACTAAGACCTCCTTGGTAGATTTAAAAAAATATATTTGCATCTCCTCTAAGAGTAACAATGCAAATACCTCATCCATCTTGAGTTTAGAGGAAGTGCTCCCAATTCCATCACCAAGTGATCTAAACAATCTAACAAAGAACATAGAAGTGTCGTGTAATGATCCTCCTCCATGTTAAAGCCAATAGAGTGCAACTAGGTCACAATCATATTGAATGCATTTAGGTGCTCAGCCATAGAACCACCATCCTCCATCCGAAGGGTATACAACTTCTTTCTTAGGAAAGGTTTATTTACCAAGGATTTAACCTAATAAATCTCTCCTAAATTCTTTCAAGGAGTAGTTGTAGTGGCTTCTTCATGTACATTTAACCACACTAAATTTTACAAATAGAGTCTAATAAGACCCCTTGATTTTTTGTTCAATATTTCTCAGTCTTCTTATGATGTTGTTGTAAGTAAATTTGAAATATAAAATGTAAGACTCAAATTAAGAAATCTAAATCTTACTTTCAAACTTAATCACAATCCTTAGATAAGCGTAAGGAAAAGTACACAAAAATAAGTGAAATAACATAGATTGCACCCAACTCTTCCTTGTTGCACCAATGATGGTGGTTGTGCTCCAAGATTGAATTGGCTGAGAATGCAAGGATGTAAGGTGCTCAATTAAACAACATAACTCTGCATTTAAAATTTAGATCCTGGTTGATTATGGCCTACGAGAGGTTCAATTTATAGATTTTTGATGGATGGATTGATAAGGATAAGATTTTTTTATTTATTTCTATTTTACTAGTTGCACATGAATTAGAAAATAGAAAGAAATCAAAGGAGATAAGATAGGATAATTAGAAGATAATTAATGGAATTATCTAATTATTTTAATTAATTAGATGCACATGAGTTAGAAATGGACAAAATTGAAGGGGATATATGAATGGATAATTAGATAATTAAATAAATATTTAATTTATTTAATTAGTGTTTGAATAATGATGAATAAAGAATTGATTAAATAATTAATTAAATAATCATAAATTATTTAATTAATTCTAGGAAGACAATTGGTAATTAGGTGATGATAAGACATGGGATTATGGGTGGAATTAGGTGGCATTAAGACATGGTCAAATTTAGGTGTCTACATTTTGCCCCTCTTTGAGACGGCATTGAAGTAATGTCATTTTAAAGAAGAATAAGATATGATGATTGAGAAATAAGAAGCCCCAATCACTTAGAGAAGGAAGGAATCAATTAGGGATGAACCCCCTCAAGAGGGTAGATGTGTTTGAAGAACATAGGTGTACTCTCGAAATGGACATGAAAAAGATATTGGTAGAAATGCTTAGTGATGAATGGAACAAAAAGATGAAGATATAAATTTGAATGGAGAAAATGAATTAAAAGTCAATAGACAAAAGTGATTGAAGGGGGAATGGAAAAGAGAGATATGAAAATTAAAGATGAATGATGAATGTTGATAATGTGCAACTAGAGAATGATAGATGAACGGATGGATGATGAGAGAATTATTTGGATTGGATAAGAATATAGGACAAAAGGATAGAACTAACTAAGTGATAAAGCATAAATGATAATGGATAATGAGATTTGGGATAACAAGTGAGTGATTTTGAATGTAGGTATTATGCTAATATGTAGTGAGCACCTATTTTAATATAGCATGAGATGTTATGCACCAAGCTATAAAGACCAAGGTGATGATGTATCCCATGCAAGGATTGACAAACAAATATAGCAATCAAGGATGCCCCAACACAACACAAGGCATTTGATGACCTTGGAAGGAACCATGATGGAACAACCAGCAAAAATAACACACAAAAGGGATGTCTCAGCATATCACAAGGCATTTGACTACCTTAACAGGGACCATGATGAGACAAGAAACAAATACAACTTAGAAAATAATAGACATTTACCCTAGTGTATACCACTCAAGGCACACCATGATATAATGATCATGGTGACCCTAGTAAGATAAGAGAAGGGACAAAAGATAAAGCAAAAATCTAAGATTAACAATCAATCAAAATACAAAAGTTTACCTCTTGCCAAGGTATTGAAAATGGATGAAAAGGATGATGCCTAATGTGGGGAATGATATATCCTACAAAGGCAAAGGATAGGATATGAATAGATATATGGCAATTGGTTTATTGTTGCAAGTCTATGAAGGTAAAGTGGGATCTTGACTTAGGATGTTCATAGGTCAATTGTTTTGGATGTTGAATTGCAAGTGTAAGTATAATGTGCCAAGTTTTTTGCAAGTATATGAAGATTTAAAGTATGAAAAGGAACCCATCCAAGATGTTGAGTGGTTATTAGGGTAAATACTAAAATCCCAAAAGAAAGCATAACTTAATTGATGAGCCCCACTATGAAGCAAGGTCAAAGTTAAGGATATGGGTGAAATGGTAGACTAGGAAATGGAATGGAGATGGAATGATAGATGTGGACCTAGAGGATAATGGGATTTGTCTATACACATGGTTATTGCAAGTAGGTTTTCACCATGGTACTTATCCAAGGCACCACAAAGAGTGGTTTTCACCATAGGAAGAATTATTTCTCTTTACTTTTTCTTTTCTTGATATATTGATTACATATGGCTTTTGACAAGATTATTAATTCTATAAGTACTACTCTAAAGGATATTTTAATATTTATTTCCTCAAAGATTAGAGAATGATTGCTTCAATATGAAATGCTTGAAGCCATGTCTGTTGTGTATCCTCAATATTAGATCAACTGTCAACTAGTTGATATTCATAACAAGATAAAGACCTTGGTCAATCAATTTCCTAAAATTTTAGAATTCAATGGACAACATATAGATGGAATTATAAATAAATATAAGCTTACAAAGCAATCAACCCATTTTGCAACATCAATGATGGAACAATTTAAACTCCTTGAGAGTCCCTTCCAAGATGGATCGATAACAAAGATTTGGGCAATCTTAAGTCAAAGTGAAATATTATGTGATTCAATATTAGAATATTTCAAACTTATTGATCTATGTCAAACCATTATATTGGGGTCAGTGGAAGATGAGAGAGTTTTTATCGTATTGGGGTTCTTGAAATCAAAGATAAGAAATAAACTTGACAAGAATTTAGAAATTTTCTTGAGGATGTATACAACTAGATATGATATCTAAAGTTTTCCTTTTGAAAGGGCATTGGGAATTTGGAGGTCCATATGTGAAAAGAAGAGGGTTGTGTAACACTTTAAACAATACTAGCACAAGTCACACGGTAAATAATGCATGTAGTTGCAGTGATGAGATATACTTAAGTAGACATATGCAGATAGAAGAAAATGAAGACCAAGACCAAGATGGCCCTCAATCTCATGGTCAAAGTGAGGAGATGATTTGTCAATTGGAAGAGATTTAACACTTACTAGGTATTTATACTATATTTCATATTCCAAATTGTTGTTGATGATATTTTATTTGTCTATCATTGATACACATTTTTTAATTTCTATTTTTTTAATATTTTTTTAATGCACCTGGTAAACTTTTTAACATGACCGGTGACGCTGGTGTGACACGCCCTCTGGCTCCACACAACACTTTTGCCCGGAGCTATGAACCGGTGAGGCCACAACATAGGGGACCTCATCCCCAAGAAAGAACACTTCAAACTTGTGAGCTCATTGGCCCAGTGAAGGCGTAATACCTTGTGAGCTCATTGGCCCAGTGGGGGTTTGAACTCTGGTGGCCACCACTACAACCGAGCAACTTAACCACTGAACCATGCTCTCATCAGCATTTTTTTTAATTTCTATTTAAAAAATAATAAATTAACATATTTTTTTAAGAAAAAGGTATAGAGCACCTAAACTTTATATTATATTTATAATAGGAAGATTATAGAGCTCAGATATAAAATGCCCTTATCACAACAAAGATTGGGCAGAGTAGGTGTGAAGAAGCAACCCAAACAGAAAAAACATATTCCCCTCTAACAACACAGAAAAAACTTCCACAACTAGTAGAACATGGGACAATTCAAAACAAAAAGAGGAGAGCTTCCTCACAAAACACAGATATACCAATGACTGTAATAGTAAGGACTATATACAAGAGACCCTTAGCATTATATATTAGGCATCCACATTGAGGGCTTCGTACGAAACCCTGATCTTCTCCAAGAACGTTGTCATCACCAGCAAGGGGCGACAAAGGTAGTTGGAAATGGAGCAGATGATGTAGAGCCAAAAACACTTCCCTAGCAAAGTCTTCTATCTCCTCACCTAGCTCTCGAGCATGGCAATGGAGTCCATTGTGAATGGACATCATGCAATTGTTCTATAGACCGTGCAGAAAAGAAGTATATATGTAGTGAACAGCAGGACATCTCACAATATTTTTTATAGAAAAAGCCTCCCACAAGAGCGGAACCCAGGTGGAGGTAATAATTCCGCACAGCTTCAGTAAAAAGCTCATTTGAGAATAGGAAATCTTGAACAAACATCTGGCCCAAGCCTCTAACCAAGTCTGCACTCTGAATAAGGTCCATCAAATTAGATAGAAAATGTGAAACCACTTGCGATGGATAAATGGCCATGGGAAAATGAAACATTCCATGAACACACACAGAAATAATGGATTTTTTGATGTTTGCATCATACAATTTAAAGATCTCACCCAAAGAATCTACCCAAAGAAGACCTTGAATCGGCTACTCCCACTTCTGAATGGGAAAGTGAATATGATTATAATTAAAAATGGAACCCATATCACATACAGAATTCTTGAGAGCAAGAAGGAACAACAGATGAAAAACTAAACACAAACTGGAGGCAGACAAGTGACAAATGCGGTCAATAGAGGAGAATAAAATGAAAGATGCCATGAGAGAAATGAATGCAATATAATCATAATAATCTTTAGAAATTGTAGACACCACGATCCACCTCATTCCCCAATAAGCAAATGCAGGCCAAGGACAATACGATCTCTTGCACACATGAGTTTTCCAGCACCAAGAGAAATGTGCAATAATGAAGTGATAAGCTATAAGATAAACTCTGAAGAAAGTACCTGCCAAAAAAACTTCAAAGTTAGCAAAAAAACCCGTGTCTCTAAAGATAGAGACCTTCCATCCCATCTCTTTGATTCCTATTCAGATTCCACAATTCGCAACACTGTCTCCATGACTCCACAACAATTTAAACAACATTTTTTTTTATCCTCTGCCAAAATTTCTTCACATCCATCCAACACCCTCACAAAGGCTACATCACATTCAAAAGACTCTATATCCTTAACACAAGCACAATTGACTAACAAGTCTGCCAATTTATTTCCCTATAAGTGTGAAGGATTTGAAAAGATTGAAAAGACTCCAAGATGTCCAAAGCCCCTTGTAGAATATACTCTAACTTATAGTTCAGAAAAGATCTCTTTTTGATGGCATTTATCATATTCAAGGAGTCCCCTTCAATAATAATCTTCTTAACCCATGCTTCAAAGAGAATTTGAGACCTTCAACAAGTGCCAGAGGTTCAACATTATTATTAGAGAAACATCCAAGTCTCATAGATAGTGCCTTAATTAAATGACCTCCACAATCTCTAAGCACACGACCAGCTCTAGATAATCCCACATTCCCTTTGCATGCCCCATCAAAATTTAACTTGATAAAGTCCTTAGGAGGAGGTTTCCAAGAGACAGTACTCCTATCCACTTTCTTACTTCCTACAAAGAAATTAGAATTGGGAAGTTTTAAAAACATCTAGGATTTTAGCATAAGAGCATCCCAAGAGGAAAAAGATAGAGATCTCAAATCTTTGAAGAGAAGGTGAGAAAACACAACCTCTGCCACTAACTTATCAATTTTATGCATGACTTGATTAATAGAACATTCTTCTTTCCTGAAGATTCTATTATTCCTTTCTAGCCATAAATTTCACAACATTATACTGGGAGAAACAATCCAAAGAGAAGAAAAAGTTGAGTTCTTGTATAGGATTGGCTAACCTTGAAAAAAGTTGCAAGACTGTATCTGGGAGGGGACTAGACCATACCAACTTTTCACATAACCAATACCATATTTGGGATGAGAAAGAGTAGTTCAGCAAGAGATGATTTCCCTCTTCCTCCATTTCTGAACATAGGGGACACAAAAAAGGCTGGGAGATTCCAATCTTTACAAGCCTAGCACTTGTCAAAATCCTACCTTTCAAGGCCAACCAAGCAAAGGCAGGGACTACTCCAACATAGTTTAAAAGGCTAGTTCAAGGAAATATCACCATTTCTGTCAATGATACTCTCTAATAACCTGATTTAACTGAGTATTTCCCAGTTTTAGAGGGTAATCAAATAAGCTCATCACGGGCCCCTGAAATAAAGACCCTTCTATTACTTAGGACTTTGCTTAACAAAATCTTTTGAGAAGAAGGGATAGGGACATCAGAGAAAGATTTCCATTTGACACCCAAGGAATTTGAATTAGAATTATCATCCAGATAGTCTTTGACTTTGACACCCCAAAGATGAGTAAGAACTGCTTTAGCCTCTTGCAACCCTTCCAATTGTGAAAGAGGAGGATAAGAATTCCATGAATCATCCCAAAACATAGTTGTACAACCATCATGAATTACCCATGAAAGAAAAGGGGAGATTGCCTCTCTACATTCAATCATAAAATCCCAATTTTAGAACCCAATTCAGGATTTTAAATTGTAAATATCCTTTTTGGATCAGGAGAATCCAAGTACTTTGATTGCATGATCTTACATCATTTAGAATTAGACTTATCATACATCTGCCACACCAATTTTTCTCCTAAAGCACGATTCTGATCCACAATATTATGAATAACAGTTCCTCCTTGGTGTTTAGGAGTATATACCTTGTCCCATATTATTATTTTCTAGTGTTCCATTTTAGAATCTAAATTGTAAACATTATTTTCAAATTTTATTTTATTTTAGAATCTAAAATTTACACATTTTTCAATTTCCATTTAACAGTTAATGTACATTATTAATATTTTCATATTATTATTGTGTGATAAGTTTTACAAGCATTCAACTAAATCCATACTAATCAACAGTACTAGAATATACAACAAATGTTTAATGTGTATCTAGAAACCAAAGTTTTCCTAAAGTAATAAATTAAATAATACAGATAATTTGAACACATAATGGATTTGAGTTTTATATTGATTTTCAGATGACGGAATGCATAAATGTATTACAATATCTTGCTAAAAATAACCATGCACAATGCTTAGTTGGAAACTCATATTATCAAATCATTTTGTCAAATTCTATAGCAAGCTCCATTATTCCTTTATTATAAGTGCAATTTGTTGTACAACTCATAGTAACTGACTTGTAAATTTGTTAACAATTCATAACTAAAAGTGGAGCTTTCCTTTAATGTATCATTCACACTTGCATTCAAAGTTATCATTCACTTGATGGAATCCAAAAAGTTTGCCTCATCTATCTTATGAGGAAATCGGTCCCTATCCCACTTATTTCTATCCTCCATATTCCTTTTTAAAGCATCCTTTCCTAGGTATTAGTCTAATTTGTCAAAGGCCATTAAGAAACCAAGTTGGTTGAAGTTCTCTAGATTTCCAAGTAGCTTTGGTATCATTTTTCTAGACTAATTCATAAATTCATATGCTTCACATAGCTTCATACACTTCTAAAGAATCAATGATATCTTTATTGAGGCCTCAAACCAACTGGAAATTACTTTGGATGTCAATTCATTGTCAATGAATATGTAGACTGCTTCCAAAAATATTTATTGTATTCCTTACTGAAATAATCACTTTTTTATTTTCAGTAATGTATTGATTGAGCTTCTAAAACTCTAATAGTAAACCATCAATGAATTCAAAGAATTTGTTCAAATCATCAGTCCTCTGTATTATTTACTCCCAAACATTATCTTTTATATGAATCATTGTATTTCTATAAAAGTCAGATACTCTATTTTGGGAAGACTTTATTTCATTTTCTACTTTCCTCAGCTCCAACTATAATTTTTTAGTGTTTCTTCTCTTTTCCTCTAATTTTTGTTTCCATAGTTCTACTTTTCCTTTTTGTTCGTTCAGTTTGACTTGCAATGTCTTTGCTAAAACATTGGTTTCTATCAAGTTTTGTTGTATTTTTTCTGAATTGGCTCCTTAATTATCATAATTCATTGTGCTTTCATCTAACCTTTTCCTTAGTTCATTCAGTTCTACCTCTGTCTATTCATTCACATTTCTTGTAGATGAAGAGGTAGATATTTTTATCCTTTTAGATATAATTCATTGCTCTTATTATTTTTTGCTTTCCTCCTTTCTTTCTCATTAGCTAGGTCTCCCTATAACTTTTCTATTTGATTCTACAACCTATTTCTTTCTCTCTCTACCTTTAGCAATGATGTCTATACCACATCATTGTAAGAGTCAATGTGACTCAGCAAGCCAGGATCACTTGCAATCAAGACAACCTTCCACACAAAAATAATAGAGAAGATGTTAAAACAATGGATCAAGAATCTATACAAAGATCATATACTGTCATATCAAATACAATGAGAGAGCCTTGCTTATGAAGGCAAGGTGAGAGCTAGAAATGTGGAGTGAAAGGTGAAGTGGAAAGTGGAGATATTCCTACAACATGTGACAATTAGAGGAAGATAACTAATTGCACATGTGGAGGATAAGACAACTCACTCCAACTATCAACAACTCAACACACAACTAGACTCAACTAGAAACACCTAGAAGACTCACTAAGTCAACTTAACATTTGTGAATTATGTGTTCACACCAACAATAATTGTTCCTTTTTTATACATTAATTTTATCACAACTTTTGTTCCAAAAAATCCAGTTGAATGGTGCATACTATTGTCATGAGGATTGCACCCTGGCTAAGTGTAAAATTTAGCTATCTCTTGAAACATGGGATCACCTTCAAGCTGTGGGTTGCCTATGATGAAGGTGAACCTCCAGAGAGGGATGGTTCCCTTGATAGACCTTCTGAATCTTCTATATTGATGAGGAAAAGGGATAAAAAGATTATTATGTTCTGAAATCTAGATCCTAGGAGGTGATGCACTCAGTTTATAAGAGTTGTTCTTGCTATTTCAACTCAAAATTTCTCTCAAAAATGGGTTTTGTTTTACACAACTCAATCCAAACAATGTTCATACATCAATATTTCATAGGGAGGTTTGAATTTTCATGTTTGTTTGAAGGAAAACTAATGGTTTTCACAACTACAAACTGCTGAAAGTGATTAACACAACCTATAGCCTGTATGAATCAGTTGTTTTCTGTATTAAGCTTCTTAGAATGAGACATAAAATTGAAGGATTTGTTTAAAATCATAAAAATTCTGCATCAATATCACTCATTTAACACATAACACATGTTGATTGAGAAGGATAACCTGTTGATTTTATTAAAAAATAGGAGTTTCTACTTACAATGTTTGAAAAATGCTTGAAAATTACATAAAAGGTTGTTGTTCAACACTTAATAATTTTGGGTTTTGAGAAAATAAAATCTACAAAGAACTGAGAAAAAAGCACCTGTGTGCTTGGTTTTGATGAAAGAAGTCTTCTTCAAAGGTGGAGTCTGCATGATTGAACTAGGCACTTGGGAAAGTAAACTTCAACTAAATTGAACTGATCTTCACTGTACGAGATTGATTGGAATTGATGTCTTCAATCAATTTGCATGAACTATAGGTTGTTGGCCGTACAAGGCAAAAAAGCCTCTATTTTAGGACTACAAACTACCTAGAAATGCATGATTTTAGATTCAAACTCCTCTTAAATTCAACCTTAACCATGTGGACTTCTTAAACAAGCCTAAATTGACTGAAGGCATCACTAAACTGAATGTTTAACTCCCCTTTAAACTCTTGAAAAACTCTCCAGCTAATTGCATAGAAAGCCAACTCATCTGCATGGTCAAGTTAACTACTTCTTGGACTAGGACAACTATATCATGTGATTTGCATGAGTTTTTCTTTTCTTGGGCGTGCAAAGTGAAAAAGCCTTGTTTTAAGGGCTTAAAACTACCCCTTTTTTCCTCCAAAACTCCCCTCAATCTATCTATTATCAATGTAGTACCTTCAAACCTCTATAAGTTGTTCAAAACCAAGAGATTAAGTCCTCAAAGGGGCAGTCTTGGTATATTCTTCCTATGAAGACAAAACCAAAGCTTCTAAGTTTCAACAACTTTATTCACTATTTTACTACCCTCCTATTCATCTTGTGCTTTGTTGCTCCTATTATTGATTGACAAGATTGATTTCTTGCTCACTGTATCTAATAAGCCTCTAACATCATTCAAAAGACTTCATAATACCTCTTCACTGATCTCTTGATTTAGAATGACTGATCTCTCTCATCTCTGAACAATACTAGACATTTGTACCACTATCCCAAAATTAGGTATACTGTGATAACGTCTTCAAGAGGCCTTCAGATAGTGCATAGCTCTTTCATGGTGAATATATGGCTTTTCATAACACATACTCACAACCCTATACACTTCCAACTAAATCCCTAAGACTTTGAAAAACTTTATCTTTATTTGAGTACTTAGGATTGAATGTTGCATTATAGAGTCTTCATGAAGACCTAACTCACCTTAGATGGCCCCTTTGGCTTTCTACGGACTATGAATGTATTTACCTTGATAGATGAACCTTTTGTTTGATTTCATGCACATTGTAATATGAGTGTTTTGGAACCATTTAGACAGTCATCTCTATGGCTGATTTAGACTGTTTTGGAATAGTTATTTCTATGATTGTTTTGGACCTTTAGAATAGTCATTTTTGTGACTATTTTGGTGTGTTTAGAACAGTCATCTTTATGAATTATTTTGAGACTATTTTTTGACCTTCAGAATAGTCATCTTGAGAACCTTTTAATGCTAGGATAGTCACTTAAAATGACTGACTTTGACCGCATTTTGACAATCATTTTTATGACTGATTTTTACCTCTTTAGACAGTCATTTTCATGAATGATTTTGGACAATTTTGAGAGTCATTTCAATGACTGATTTCATAGCTCTTCATGTAAAGCTATACAGGAACTAGTACCTATGACTGATTATTATAACCTAAATCATTCACACCTGCAAAATATAATCCTAGAATGCTGCATTAACAATTGTGAATGATGTTTTCTCAGGTATCTCTATATTCCTGATCAAAGCCTAATGATAACTTCAAGCTCTTAATCTATTCTGTAATCCTGACTATCCCTCCTTTGTTTCATATGACCATTCTATGCTATATACAGTCACCCATATGACTATTCTTACTACTCTTTAACAGTCAAAAAATGTCTATTCCTTGTGCATCTTTAACAAACAAAAATGATTGTTCTCATGTACATATCTTAGCTTTGTCACCCCCTATGGTCACAGTGTTGTGAAGACCTCTATGACCACTATTTTAACTATTTAGGATCTTCATGCATAAACCAAAGTTCTATGATTTCAATAAAACTACTACTCTCTCTTTCATCTCTTGAGGCCATATATCAATAAGCACAATATTATCCTCCATAAACCATCCTTTGTATCTCCTCTACTCTCACTGTTTTGCTTCTTGAGAACACTATCCTCTTATACCTTATCAATGACCCTAATAGTCATATATATGACTACTTTTTTCTTATATAGTCCTTTAGATGACTATTATTTGGTGGCATACATGACAGTCATGACTATTTTCAGGCATAAAAACCCCTCAAACTCACAAAAACAATAACATCCTGTAGCTAGGGTAAAAATCAGAGCTAAATCATAAACATGAAAGCATCAAACCCTAACAAGCACAATGAAGTACAAGATAGCATATAAATCCAAAATAGAAAATCAAACCGAAAATGAATCTCTACACTAAGCTTTGCACTTCTCCATTGCTCTTCTCAATCTTGCATAGGAATGCATTATTTTGAAGGATGAATGTTGGGTGCTCATTCCAGCAGCATAACAATACTTGGAAACTAGATTCTAGAGGAAATTCAATAGCATGAGGCTACTTGAAACTCCTTCATCAAATGGCTTGGTTGAGGGTTGATTTATAGGAAGTGATTAATTTGAATGGATGGCTAAGATTGAAAGTTGGTTTCAACAATGTGGATGGCTAGGATTGAATAGGGTTTCCCACTCCATGAGGAGTTGTAGTCATGTGACAAGTGTAGGGATGACCTAATTTAAATAATGTTTTTTTTTAAATTAGTGGGACTTGTGAAGTGTATTAAATGAAAAATGTAGTATGTGACATGTGTTTGATTGAGATGAAAGGTGAGGGCCTAATTCAAATATTTAATTTGAATTAGTTGGAACATGTAAGAGGGAAATTAATTAAATAAATAAGATTTATTTAATTAATTATCTAGGTGATTAGGACAAAATGTCATATGATGTCTCTAGTAATTTATCGACAAGGTGTTGCAAGACATGGACAAATTTAAGTGTCTACATTTTGCCCCTTTTGAGATGATGCTACGAATGTTGTGACTAAGAGAGGTAACATCGTTTCAAATAAGCTAAGGTATGGATAGAGGAAAAGAATGATGATGGGATGATGATGCTGTTGATAACTGAGAGGGGGGTGAATTAGTTATCTTGATTATTTCAGCTTTCTGAAATTCTTTATTAATTAGTGCAGTATCAAATCAAATAAGCAAACATAACTTTGAAAAGGAAATAACATCAACACATATGACAAAATAATTTTGATGTGGAAACCCTGTTAGGGGAAAAGCCATGGGGTGATTAACCCAAGAATGTATTCTCTGTTAGAAGAATAAGATAGTACAAAATGGCACTTGCCTATTAGGGCTCACTTCCCGAGCACACTGCTCACAAGAGGCTCACTGACTACAATAGTTTATACAAGAAAACTAGTTACTTGAACTGATGAGAAGCATCCACATATGCTGAGATTTAGTTCTGGTTAAGCTCAATATACTGATCTGCTGCACTTCATTCTTACTCTTTTAGGTGCTACTGTCCTGTTACATTCCGGTCCTGTCTTACTGTCTTCGCACTGCTCTACCACTTTTATTCACACAAATACAACACACCACACACACCTTCATACCGAAATCAATCTAGTATATATATCTGCACCAAGGATTTCATCCAATTTCTAGTCGGCATTCAGAGTAGTCAATATTTATCCAAATTCTGATCTATCAGTTGAATCCTTACTTATCAAGGGATGCGTATCAAAGAGATACTTATAGAAGTCATCTAACAAGTCAGCCAATTTTGAATGATACCTTAATAATGTTGATCACCATCAAAATCTCATCCAGAATAGTGTCTGATGCTCTGCCAGTCAGTTCTTCCTCTATCTGCTTTGCCAAATAGGACCCTAATACTTGAATGCTTATAACTCTTCACTCTTTCATCACCGGAGGCTCAAATCCTAGAATCTACCAGTCAAGGTATTCCTCTTGACTTCCCCAAGTCTGCACTTTCCAAAGATACTTCCTCTTAGAGATCCAAACCTGACTGTTGGACCTTGCCACAACACTGTGTTCTTGCTTGCCGGACCACAAAACTCTTCAATCTAACTTCCGGTATAGGTACACTATGTCCTGTGGATGTGTGAGATGAACTTTGTTGCCATCAATGACAACAATCATGAAGCTCCAATGTGTCTCTTGCCAACAATCTCCCCCTTTGGCATTGATGGCAACACTTAGTGAAAAATGACTAAGTGTTATACAATACTCCCCCTTGGTTGATGCTCTCTTCTAATGTACATTTTTCTGGAGCTCCCCCTTAGCTGGATTCCATATTTTTCACTATTCCTCACTCCCCCTTTGACATCAATGGCAAAGGGTAGGGTCTGCACACCAAAATTCCAAAAATTGAACTATACTTAGCCGTATAAGTATATAAACAGGTTATACTTACATGTACTATAGTATGTCTGCAAAAGTTGTCTTCAACTGTACAACTTCTGTCGCCCAGCTCTGCTTCATTCTGTCCAAAATTGAGATGTGACCACTCAACAAGAATGCAAAAGCTTCTACCCTCTTGAGATCTATCAGATCACTGGTCTGGGCTGTGGTTTGAGCATCAGTTAGACCCTCATGCATGGCCTCTAACTTAGGGATAATGATTCTTCTAAGTTCATTCAACCTACTTATTCTATTTTTCTTCTTCTTCTCAAGTTTCTTCATTTCATTTATGAATGCAATAGTCTGACACTCTTGATTTACTATGGAGGAGGATAGAGGATCAAAACTTTGAGATAAGCTTAATAGTTTATCCTCTTGCTCTTTTACCTTCTTCTCAATGTCCCTGGTCACTTTAGGCTAGGTAAACAAAATTTGTATATATCATCGCTATCTTTGAGAGCATTTTCTAAGCTCTTTAACCCAATATTCATAACTCTCCTATCATTGGTTATTAACCCTTGTACTTTTGATAATCTTTTTACCAAAAACTCTTTCCGGACCTTATCTTCTGTTGACTTCTCTAATGAATCAAAGTGTGTGCTAACACTATTTACTAGAGATTTGAGATTACCAAATGAGGAGACTAAGGGATCCTTCTAAAAAGATGGCATGATCTTTTCCAGTACACCGGATGCAATGTCTATGATCTTACAATCCTCCATATGAGACTTTAGGAGTTTTTCTTTTGCTTTTGCCGAAGTAAAGGATGCTAGCTTTATGGTTTGAACTGGGGAGAGGTAGTCAAAATTGAGCGGTCCTTGAAGAAGTTCCGGTTCATCAAATTCCATCATCTCCTTGGTTACGAATTCTTCTATTGCTTCTGCTATCTCTTGCCGGTGACAGGGTTTTGTCCCCTTCTACGGCCTTACCACTATCATCTATGGCCTTTTCTATTGGAGTTTTCTCTTCTTCTATAGCCTTACGACTGACATCTTCTTTTTGCTTCTCTTTTGCTTCTTGACTGATTACTCTTTCTTCTCCTTTAGATCCGGAATCTACAGGGGAACCCAGAGGAAAGATGTTTGCTTATTCATAGATCTCCTCTTCCGAAGAAGTGAATTCTAAGTCCTTATCCTTTTCCTTTACCTCTTCTGCTACCGTCTAAGTAGATTCTTCTTTGTTATCCATTCCCGAGGGATCATTACCTAAATCCTCTATAATAGGAATATTGAATCTTTTGTAGGCATTATGCAAGATTTTTTCTATTTCTTTTGCCACTTTATCAGTTTCTCCAAGCATGAGTTGATTCATTCTAGCCTTGCTCCGGAACTCATCCTTGCAATCTTTGAAGATCATATCCATTTGTTTTGGAGTAATTGAAGGATAGAATTGAATAGCTATCTATAATCTAATCTCTAAGTCCTTAGCCTTGGCATTTTCTTTTCTCATTTCAAGTTCCATTTCTAAACTTTTAGGAATTAGAGAAATTATTTCAATAAAAGCTTTATTGTATATGTTCAAGTACTTAACAGTGGCTTCCTCCAAGATTTTTCTATCTGCATCATTATATACATCATAAAATTCTGTTATTGGTTGCAGGTTCCCATCCATAGTAAATGCTTTGACTACATCATCTAAGGATAGAGTGGGCCTTTCAACAAACTCTTTTGTCTCTACTTTCTTGTCTTCACCGAATACTTTATTCTTCTTTTTCATCTTCTTTACCTCCTCATCTGACTCAGTCTCTTCATTATCCTTCTGATTGATGTAAGACCTTGTGGCCTTTGTCTTAGTTCTTTTCTCTGCTTTACCAGATGATTTTGCTTCCGGTTTTGCTGCCTTTGAGCTTTTAGCAGTTGTAGGAGCAGAGGTCTTAGAGGATTTGGTCTAGGAGAGGACTTCCACTGGAGCACCCTCTTTCTCTGCTTTTTCTTTTTCTTTCTCTACCCTTTCTATCTTTTCTCTATTTGTATTAAGTGCCTCCTTGGATATCCCAAATTTCTTAGCGACTTCTTCAACTTCCCTTCTTACTTTCCTCTTTGTCTCCGGTTGTCTAAGTTCTACATGAATCTTTACACTCAACTCTTCAAAGGTTCCAAACCTTTCTGCCTTGGAATCCTTGGGCTGACTTAGCATGTGCTGTGTTGGTGCCTGAATTGACTGTCAGTTTCTGAGCAATTTTTCATGCAGGCACCATCCCGAAAAATCCAAAAAAGTTCTAAGTTTAGGGGCCCCTCAGTGTTTTTCAGCATCTGCATCACAGTTCTTGAGGAGGTGGTCTTCATGTTTTCTCCATCGGCATGTGTTCATTTTTGTGTCTTCGACATTTCGGTTTGAACTTGAACCCTTTTTTCTCTAAGTTCAATGGTTCAGCGGTTCATGGTTCATTTCTCTTCTAGCAGTTCATATTATGCATTTGCCTTGCACAAATATTGTATCGTTGAACCTCCCGCTTGAACCCTTTTCTCAACGGTTCAAGGTTCAATAGTTTGATGCTTTGAGTTTTTTGCTCTCGGCCAGAGTGTTTTGCAGATGGAGTATTATTTTTGATGTTTGAACCTCAGTGTTGAACCATCGGGTTGAACTGGTTCGTGGTTCAACGGTTCAACAGTTCAGCGCTTTGTGTTTTTGGTGTTCATCAGTGTAATACTCTTCATTGGCAGGGGAATTTCATGCTAGGCTGACAGTTGGGAGTTTAGCCGATGGTGAGGTTGGTGTTCGACATATTGGGGTGACGAGGGAGTGTGTCTTGGAGACGGAAAGACCGTCGGCGGGACTGTTGCTATCGGCAGAGGGGTTTTGGCCTCTGCCGATATCGTTACTCGGGCTGATGGGGATTTGGGCATATGTGTGGTCGCCAGGACTTTGATCTATCGGCGTAGTAATTTGTGGTCTTCCTGATAATTTTTGGTCATACCGATGGAGGAGGAGGGTGAATTGGTAACCACTAACGTAGTGTGTTTTGGTGGCCATCGGGGAGACGTGTATGGTTGGTGGGAGTCTGGGAAGTTAGCTCGACGGTCTTTCTCTGGCCGATGACAAGGAATATAGTGTAAGCGTCGGTGTGACTTTTGCCTATCGGTGAGGAGGCTTTTTCGTTGGCCGATGGTAGTAGTCTGGCTGACAGAGGATTGCAGTGGCTTCATCGGTGTAACTGATGAGATTGGCGAAGGTTTGGAGGGTCAGCCCGATGGTCTTTCTCTGGCCGATAAAGGGGAATGCGAAGGTAGCGGTCGACGAGACCATTGAGATCGATGAGAGATTTGTGGGGTGAGCCGATGGCCTAGGTCTGGGCGATGGGCTTTGGGATGAGAGGCGTGTGTCGAGCGTGGCAAAAGCACTTGACGCTTATTATGTTTGTGGCCCCGTTTATAAACTGCTGAAGGAGTCTCCGCGGCACCAATGTGGGATTAATTTCCCTGCACATTTGAAACTTCAGAAAATGCATTTTAGCGGGAAATTTCTTTTTGAACGCAGCGACAGTTTTCATGTGGCCGCGGGTGGTTGAGCCATCAATGGCGACTGCAGCAGGGGTAAGAGAAATGGTACACATGATTAGGTGGCCCGATTTATGGAGGAAGACTTCCTAATGGCGGCGCAGGGCTCGAGGCCACCATTGTCTACTTTCTGTCTCTGCAGCAATAACTTCTAAGCGCCATTCTTCCTGTGTGATCTGTATCTGGTGGATTTTTTAAAGCCATGTAATTAATTGCTGTGAGGTACACTTTCTGGCCAATATAGGCAGACTGTGTTACCATTTTGTGGTTGTTGAAAACTAGACATTTTGGCTCTGTAATAAGATACAACTGGTTTTGATTGTTCTATGCAGCAAAACTTGTGAGTTTATGTATCTCCTGTTGTACGTTTTTGCATGAATCCACTGATTTCATGGTCAATCTTATATGAATAATGCTATGTTTTCATGTGTTGTGCTAATTCTGTCTCCAGTCTTGCATGTATCTTTCTTCTGAGTCCAGGTATTCAAGGAATGTCTGAGATTCTAGAACATAGAATTCCTGTGTTGAATGTTTAATCTTTTAACTTCTGCTCAAGGGGTAGATTAAACTGTTTTCAGATTGAATATTGGGAAGGGTATACTGCAGTAGGGATGCCATAAGTATAGATAGCTTAACACTCTGTATTGGGAGATATCTGTAAGGCAGGTATCATATGTATCCCCCTGAAATCTAGTTTTAGTTGTTCATGCTGATCATTCACAGGTGTATGTCTACTGACTCCAAGCCCTGGATAGGCACCAATCTAGCTCTGTGTTGAGGTTATACACCAAGTCCAGGTTTGCATCCAAACATCAAATCAAACCATTTCATTCTTCCACCTGTTAGTTGTAGGAGTAGGATTAGGATCCCTGCATGCTCTCATACCCAACCAGACATCATGTCCAAGAATGTTGCCAACCTTGTGATTTGTTACACAAATCTTGGTCCATACATGAGAGTATTCTTCCTGTTGCTGTCAAGTTAAATCCTTCTATCATTGAGCTAGTCAAGGTTATACTTTTATCAAATAGGGACACCCCCCTTGGTGCGGCAGAACCAGAAGTGAAGGGGAGCTCACGCAACCTCCTGTATTCAGTTGGCTGAATCTGCCTGTACATTAGAAGTGGCAAACCCTAATGCTGATTTAGAAGAAAAACCAACATGCTGAACATGTAGCTCCATAATTTTCTCATCCACTTCATACCCCATAGGCATGATCCACACTGTTCTTGGTTCCACTGCCTCCATTAAGCATTGATCAGTGTCAACCATGAAACATATTGTATCTTTGTACTTCTCAACCAATGATTGGGGAATTCTTTCTCTGGTTTGCATCATATTTTGAAAGTTCTTGAAGTAACCCCACAGAGATGTATTTCTGGCCTTAGCATCCCCAAGCCCATGCAAGTAATCTCTGATTTAAATTTTAACAGGTCTGTCATTCTGCCATACCCAACCACTGGATCCAAGCAGCTCATTCATAAAGTAGAAAAACAAACATAATATCAATCCACCATATTTAAAAGAGTTCTTTTTGTCCTTCTTTATCTTTTGTAAGTTTTCCATTAGTTGGCTCAGAAGGAGTTCACAAAGATCATAATCTGCATTTTTTCTCAACATCTCATAAGCAGTATACATAGTAGTTCTGGATACTGAATTCTCCCTACTAGAGTGATATATCTTGTAGCTAATTATCATAGATGCAAACTTGATATCCGGATCACTGATATCTTCTATGGTCATTGCTCTCTTATCAAATTTTGATTTGGTGGCCTCAGTCACAATTTGGTTTTTGACAGATTTGAGAATAGGTAACCCTCCGGAAGAGTGCAAACTGATTACTACCTTAATTGCATCCTTGGTGATCTTGAATGGTCTATTCAACCATAAGAAGTTATCATGTACTCTGCTCAACACATACCAGACCCACTCATCTTCTTCAAAACAGGGGAAATGGATGTACTGACCGAAATGTTTTTCCCAGATGGTCTTATACTGAGGTTTTAGTTCAAATGAATCATCTATTAGTTCCTTGTGGTAGATGTCCATCAGCTTGGATTCACCAAAATCTTCAATGTTTGCATGAATGTAAACCCTAACGTCTTCTACATGCAAAACCCCATGCGAAATGTTGAAAAATGCTCCTAAGGGATCCACTTCTAGAGATTTGTAGGGATGTTTCTTAAATTTGGGGCGAGGTCTATCAGAGATCTTTACAACATTTGGAGTAGACATCTCAAAGATTCAAAGAAAGTTTGATCAAGAGTGAAAAATACCTTTTTGCACTTCTAGGTTTCACGGGATGATCTGGATCGGATTGCTAGAAGAATTGTCTTCTGTGATTTATCTTTGAGAGACTTGAGACAATTTGTTTTTAGAGCTCTTTTTCTCTTCTTCTCGAGTGTGAATGTGTAAATGACGATCAAATGAACCCTTTTATCTCTGAGCAAACCCTAATTCCACATTGCAATAAATGCGCAACTTAAGTTATTCTGATTGCTCTGTTCTTCTTGTCCGGATTTAACTGTGATAATCCTATTTTACCGGATGACTGTTAAACTGGATCAATCTTGAAAGATTAGACTCTTCAAATCTTTGTGCGGATCTTCCATATCTTTACCAAGCTTTCTTTTAGATGTTTCTCTGAGAAGCCTTTTATTCCGCAACTTCCCATGTGCCAATTTCAGGCACCAATTAACTGGCTGGGGGAAAATGTTTTTCCTTGTGTCTCCCCCTAAACCAGAGCTCACTTATTAATTTCTGGAAGGAATATCAGCACCAGGTTCTGGTGCGGATCCATCCCCTACATTATTTGTACTTCTCTTCACCCAAATCTTGTTCATCTCACTTTTAACTTCATCTGCATTCACTATTCCTTTTCCTTTGTTTTGATTCTAATTATAATGCACCGGACCCCTTTTGTCTTGTTTCTTGCTTCTACAGAATTTGGCAATATGACCGAATCTATTGCAATTGTGGCAAGTAACATTTCTTTGCATATTTGAATGATATCGTCTTGATCTACATTGATTAGCCATATGTCCCATTCTATTGCATGCAAAGCATCTACCATTAAATGAATTGTTCATTTGCATATTTCTGTATTCCTGAGATTTGTGACCATACCTTTTGCAGTTGAAACACTGTCCGAAGAAGGATGTATTTGTCTGGTTCATTCTCTTTCTGCACTTATTAGCTTTATGACCAAAGTTACTGCAGTTGTGGCAGTATCCATTGAAGGACGGATATCTTTGAGCATTAGGTTGCCTTACCAGAGGTCGTCTAGGCCTATTCCTTGGATTTCCTGATCCAAAATTCTTTTGACCAGATCCAGAGCTTTCACCTTTCTCATATCCCAAGCCACTCTTGTCATCTAACCTCTTTTGGCTTTCAAGAAGAACTTCAAGTTGAACAGAACTTATCTTGAATTTCTCTTTGTATTCATTTATTGTTTGAAGATCCTTTTTAAGAGTATTAATTTGATCCTCAAGTTTTTCTTCATTATCTCTAGCATCTTCAAGATCAGATGTCTGATTATTCTATCCATTTTGTGGCAGTCTTCTGATTTTTCCTTGAGAGATTGTCTTAGATCATCTTCAATTTTTCTTTTCTCTTCAATTTCTTGGGTGAATTTCATAACTCCTGATTCCATTTCATGTCTTACCATAATGACCTCTTTTGATAACTTTTCACATAACTTGGTTTTCTCCTTCAGATCTTCATTTGTACCATTGTCTTCACTTTGACTTGCCAATTGCTGAAGTAGATCTTTTCTCTTTTTCATAGAGATACTCACTTTCCCTTTTAGTTCATTTATGAAATCATCAGCTTGTTTGAGTCTTTCCTTTAATTCATTGACTTTAGAGTTTGATTGCTCAAGATCATCTAGGGCAAACTGAAGTTGTTGCCTCATACCATACACATCCATTTGAGTTCCCAGATCTTCCTTAAGCTGTTAGGCTTTGTTTGGAGGAAATTAGCTCTGATACCAATTGTTGATAACTGAGAGGGGGGTGAATCAGTTATCTTGATTATTTCAACTTTCTGAAATTCTTTATTAATTAGTGCAGTATCAAATCAAATAAGCAAACATAACTTTGAAAAGGAAATAACATCAATACATATGACACAATGATTTTGATATGGAAAACCCTATTAGGGGAAAAACCATGGGGTGATTAACCCAAGAATGTATTCTCTATTAGAAGAATAAGATAGTACAAAATGGCACTTGCCTATTAGGGCTCACTGCCCAAGCACACTGCTCACAAGAGGCTCACTGACTACAATAGTTTATACAAGAAAACTAGTTACTTGAACTGATGAGAAGCATCCACATATGCTAAGATTCAGTTCTGGTTAAGCTCAATATACTGATCTACTGCACTTCATTCTTACTCTCTTAGGTGCTACTGTCCTGTTACATTTCGGTCCTGTCTTACTGTCTTTGCACTGCTCTACTTCTTTTATTCACACAAATACAACACACCACACACGCCTTCATACTGAAATCAATCTGGTATATATATCTGCACCAAGGATTTCATCCACTTTCTAGTCAGCATCCGGAGTAGTCAATATTTATCCAAATTCTGATCTGTCAGCTGAATCCTTACTTATCAAGTGATGCGTATCAAAGAGATACTTATAGAAGTCATCTAACAAGTCAGTCAATTTTGAATGATACCTTAATAATCTTGATCAGCATCAAAATCTCATCCAGAATAGTGTCTGAAGCTCTACCGGTCAGTTCTTCCTCTGTCTGCTTTGCCAAACAGGACCCTAATACTTGAATGCTTATAACTCTTCACTCTTTCATCACCAGAGGCTCAAATCTTGGAATCTACCAGTCAAGGTATTCCTCTTGACTTCCCTAAGTCCACACTTTCCAAAGATACTTCCTCTTAGAGATCCGGACCTGACTGTCAGACCTTGCCACAACACTGTGTTCTTGCTTGTCGGAGCACAACACTCTTCAATCTAACTTCCGGTATAGGTACACTATGTCGTGCGGATGTGTGGGATGAACTTTGTTGCCATCAATGACAACAATCATGAAGCTCCAATGTGTCTCTTGCCAATAGATGCCCCCTCAAGAGGATAGGCGGGTTGGACAAACATAGGTAGGCTCTTGAAATGAAAGGGATTGGTTAAGGAAGAAAGATAAGGGAATGAATAGAAGAAATGAATGATACGTTATGCTACAATGAAGGTGAGAAACCATGAAGTTTGATATAGCACTAGACGTTATGCACCAAGGTATAAGGACCAAGGTGATAATGTGTCTTGTGCACCCAGTGTAATACAACCTTGTCTAGATACAAGATATGAATACTAGCTGGGAATGATTCAGGTTTGATACAAATGCAAGATAAAAATGATAACACACACAAGCAAGCAAGCATGCGTGCACAAATGATACAAAAACAAACAAGGTATTGCCCCTATCAAGCTGTAAACCAATGATTGATTGATTGATTGGTTGATTTGATTAATGATAGTGTTTAGTTTCAGGAAATGAAACATGTCGTATAAGACGTCTGATTTGGTTTTGACAATGAAACATCATGTATAAGACAATTGATTGATTGATTGACACTAGTGTTGTTGGCCATATAAATCAACACCAAGATTTGATTAATTGATTAGTTGATCTTGATTTATTTGGTTTATGTCTAGATTAGGATCAAGACCATTGAATGTGATTGGATAATTTCACTTGATTGATTGACTTGATTGGTATCGATTGAGGATGACTTGCATTTGTGTTTATTTCTTGGAATTGATGATTTGGATTGAATTGATTAAATTGATTGGAAGAATGTGATGAAATGATTTGAGTATTTGGATTTGAGGAATTGATTGATTAGATTGAATTGATTTGATTGAATTGAATTGGTTGAAATGATTTGACAATTTGATTTGATTGAATTGAATTGATGATTGGAAGAATTGATGGATTGAGTTGATTGAATTGATTTGATTTGATTTGGAAGGAATGATTTGAGGGATTGATTGGATTGATTTGAATGATTGGATGAATTAAATTGATGATTGGATTGGTTTGATGGAATGATTGAAAAATTGATGATTTGATGTGATTTGATTGAATGAATTGGATTGATTTGATTTAAAGAATTGAATTGAATGATGAATTGGATTGACTTGATTGGATTTGAAGGAGTGATGAATTGATTTGATTGGATGAATGATGATTTGAGGATTGATTGGAAGAATTGATTTGGTTGGAATGATTTGATTGAATGATTGGAAGAATTGAATTCATGATTTGGTTGGATTGGAATGTTTTGAAGAAGTGAATTGATTGATTTTGATTGCTTGGGGTTTTGGTTGGTTATTTGATTTTTTTGTGATTTTTTTGACATGTTTCTAATGTTTTTGGATTTTAGGGAATATTTGATGTTTTTGGATTTTTGAGAATATTTGATGTTTTTGGATTTTTGAGAATATTTGATGTTTTTGAATTTTTTAGAATATTTGTTGTTTTTGGATTTTTGAAATGTTTTATTTTTTTGGGGTTTTGAATGTTGTGATTTTTTGGGGTTTTTTGAAATGTTTTGGGGTGGCATTGGATGACAACTTTGATATCCTTTGTGTTACATACCAATGGCAAGGGAAAACCAAGTCTAGGTGCTAGGATGAAGGTATGTAGGATAAATGGATGGGCTATGGTAGATAGGATAGATGACTCATGATAAAGGGGTTGATAAAAGGATAAGCAATAGGGGATGAGATGGATGGGTGCATCATAAGGGAGCTAGGATGTGATCTCTAAAGTGTTGGTGCTTGCACATGGAGTTTGAGTTTTAAGAAAAAAGTTATGTTAAGGCAAAGTTTCAGTCAGGCCTCATATTCTTGCAGGGGGTCATATTTCAAATATTAGTCATCTTAGACATGATTACCCTGATGTTGTGTTATCACTTGATCCGCAAAGTGCGGATGTCAATTTTACATGAGAGTTGATATCTGCCTATCTAATAACTTTATATTCTTGCGAGGGGGTCATATTTCAAATATCAGTCATCTTACGAATATCTCCCTTGTTGTAGAATATCACCCTATGCTAATATGACGGTGACGTCATCTTGGTCCGATAGGATGCATCATGTGGTCTTCAGCATGATAGTTATTATCAACAGCTATGATGGAGGTCCCACTGATCACCGATGATGACATGAATAAGTACAAGAGGATCATCGGTGAGTATGAATATGATGAGGAGAATCTTCCTCCGATGCATCAGGTTGCACTGATCGGGGTGATATTTCACATCAGGTGATATTTCTTATCAGGGCAATTTTTCTAATAAGGGTGATGTTTCACATCAAGGTAATGTGAAATATCAGGGTGATATTTCATATTGGGTGATCAAGCAGGAGGTTTACAGATGTAAGGGGTCTGGCCGATGGGGTCTAAAATAGCGTCGTCGGGAGAAAAATCATCGACTTTTGTCTTTCGGTGTGGTCCTACTTATAAAGTATTGGAGAGGTCATTGCGGGGTGAATGTGGGGTAATTAGTTCTCACATAATTTGAAAAGTCAGCGGTTAGTAGGATACGCCCACGTGGCACGATTCGATTGGTCAGCAAATTGCCCGTTCAATTTTGGGCCGCAGATCTTGGTGGGTAGAGATAAATTGATGGTTCTGTTTAAATGGAGGGTTTTCTTTGTGCATGCATCTATATCTTGGCAGCAAAAATTGCAAAGCGCACAATCTACTGCATTCCCAAGACCGCGAGTTGGTATGCCATTGATGGTGAATGTTACAGAGGTATGGGTGAAGGCATGGACGGATTAACTACCTGATTGAAGATGAAAATCCCCAGGCAGCGGCACAGGGCTCAAGTCCAACCACTCCTTGCCTTCTCTTCTACCTATTGCATTTAATGTGTTGAGCGCCATTTTTCATAATGCACTGTATCTAAATTTTGAATTGCCAAGTGATTAATGTTGAGTACACCTTCTTGTTGTATATAGCGGACGGTGTTACTCATTTGTTGTGGTTGAAAACTCGACAAATCAGGGTGTTGTGATAAGATACAACCTCATTGGTAGCTTTGTTCTAGGTGTCTTATGAGTTTATGAATCTCATGTTGTATGTTTTATGCATAAATTTACCGGTTTCATGTTGATTTAAGTGAGGAATGCTTCATTTGCATGTGTTCTATTATCTATCTCCAAATTGAGTGTGTTCTTCTTCTGAATCTAAATAGCTAAGGGGTGTCTAAGATTCTAGAATACAGGTCTGCTATATTGAATGCTTGACTTTTTACTTCTACTCAAGGAGTAGATTGAATGTTTTAGGTTAAGTGTTGGGAAGAATACATTGCAATAAGGATATTTGTAAGTAGAGATAACTTAACACTTTGTTTTGGGAAGTATCTGTAAGACAGATACTATAAAATCCCCTTGATATCTAGTCTTTGGTATATGTTTATGCTGACCATTTACATGTGTATGTCTATTGACTCTGAGACCTAGATAGGCACCAGTCTGGTCTTGTATTAAGGTCACAACCAAGGTCCTCGTTTTGCATCCAAACACCACAAACAAACTCAAACTTTAAACAAACCTTTAGGACATTAGAAGTAGTTTGTAGGACCAAAATCCTCTGATTCACAACTGAGCATAGGCCCAAAGCTAGCCTCTTTGCACTTATTCCACAGTTTTGGTCTCCATGAGAGAGGATTTATCGGGTTTGTATCAACATCCCAGTCAATCCATAAGCATATCTCATGGATGTTGAATAGGGAATAACCCCCTTGGTTCTACAGAGCCTAAAGAAGAAGAGGAGATATCTATAGAGTCTATCTCCTATACTGTTGGCCCCTGGCCTGGATATCTTATTGATCAATGATGGCTACCTTGTAGGGATAACTGGGAAAAAGCATCCAGTCTGGGAAAAAAACCAACAAATTTGGCGACTCCGCTAGGGAATCTTTGTGTATGAACCCTGATTTAAAAGAAAATAATTCCTAGTTGTAGGTGGTGACTCCGAACAATCTCCCAACAATATTCCTTTGAGTAGAGTAACCCAAGAATATTCCTTCATCACTTCTAGCATCAAACTTGCCTAGATCTTCATCTCTTTTGATATAACATTTGCTACCAAAGACTCTTAAATATCTTACAATAGGAGTAATGCCAAACCAAAGTTCATAAGGGGTCTTACCAGTATTGCTTCTGATTAGAACTCAATTGAGTGTATAGACTGCAGTGCTGACAACTTCTCTCCAATAGATCTGAGGAACATTTGCTTCCATCATCATGGTCCTAGATGCTTCCTGGATGGTCTGGTTCTTTCTCTCCACTACTCCATTCTACTGTGGAGTCCTAGGAGTAGACAACTGTCTCTTAATTCCATGTTTCTCACAGAACTCTATGAACTCACCGAATGTGAATTCTCCACCTCTAATAGACCTTTGACATTTCAACTTTAATCCTATTTCATTCTCTACCATGGCCTTGAATTTCTCAAGAGCTTCTGATTTCTCCTTTAGAAAGGTTACCCACATCATTCGGGAATAGTCATCAATTAGTAGCATGAAGTATCTATCACCTTGAATACTCCTGATTCTTGCCAAACCACAAAGATCAGTGAGAACTAAGTCTAATAATCCAATAGAAGATAGTTCCTTTCTTTTGAATGTGACTCTGCTCAGCTTACCCAACTGACATTCCTTGCACAAGCTGTTAGTAGGTTTCACCAATTTTGGAAGATCTCTTATAGCCTGAGTATTGCTTATCTTGATGATATTATCAAAATTCACATGACACATCCTTCTATGCCATAACCAACTCTGATCAACATGAACAAATAAGCAGCTTTTACCAGTACCAACCAAGTGGAAGATATTACCTTTAGTTTGAGTACCGGATGCAATCTTTGTTCCAGAATTTCCAAAGATTTTGCTTTTTCCATCCTTGAATCGGAGATCATAGCCTTTGTCCACCAACTGTCCAACACTGAGAAGATTGTGCTTCAAACCTTCAACATACAGTACATTACCAGTTTTATTTCTTCCATCAAAAGAAATAATTCCTCTTCCTCTTATTCTAGTAGCAGAATTGTCACCAAACTTTACCACTCCTCCTTCATACCTTTCCAAATCTACAAACTTATTTTTGTCACCTGTCATATGGTGAGAACATCCACTGTCAATGACCCAATCATCCTTCTCTTCAATTTGGGTAGCCAGAGCTTTTTCCACAGTCTTAAGATTGACAGATACAGAGGACATTGGATCTTCTTCCTTGATGGCAATGAACACCCATTCATTTCCGGATTTGTTTCCTATCTCTGATTCATCATCTGTTACTCCTTCATTATCATCATCTTCATGTACATAGTAACAATTCTTTTGGAACCTTGGCTTGTTAGGATTTTGCCTTGAAAATCTTTCCGGACACCTTGAGGCAAAATGACCAATCTTATTGCAGTTAAAACACTTAAAAGGTAATATTCCTTCATACTTACCGGATCCTCTTGGCAGCCTTTTTGCAATAAGGGCTTCAAGTTGAGCAGTTTCTACTTCTTCCAGATCTTTTCTTTCTTTTTCATACCATGATAATTTCCTTGAAGAATTCTCTCCTGGATCAAGCCTTTGTTTACCTTTAACAGAGGCACTGGCTTTGAATGCAGATTTAGTCTTGGGGGGGTCGTCTCCAAACTCTGTCATTTCAAATGTAGCCAATTTCCCAGCCAGTTGATCTCTTGTGATAGTTGTATGGGCTCTGAATTCTTCAATGGCAGCAGCCTTGATTTTGTAAGAAGCAGGAAGGGATCTGAGAATTTTACCAACAATCTTATTTTCATCCAAGACTCCACCAGCATTTTTAATTCCACAAACCAGTTCAGTCACTCTTGGCATAAAAGTGTTAATATTTTCATCATCTCTCATCTTTGATTTTTTAAATTTCCCTTTTAGACTCTGTAACCTTGCACATTTAACATACTGGTCTCCTTCATGCAAAAGTTCCAGTTTATTCCAAATCTCAAAGGCAGTTGGTAGGTCAATAACATTTGAGAGCTCTGAGTCAAATAATGCGCTTAGAAGAGCCTCTTTGGTCTGCAGATTGTTTTCAACATCTGTGATTTCATTTAGGGTTGTCGGACCACCCTGTCGAGGAACATACGGTTTTGTAACCATGGACCAATACGCCATTCCCATACACTACAAGTGACATTTCATGTGACCTTTCCAAAGAGCAAAGTTGGTTCCATCAAACTTCGAACTATCCTTCTTATAAGACGACAACCCGGATCTCCTCAAGCAGTTAAGCTCCTTTTAGAGGAACTTAGCTCTGATACCAATTGTTAAACTTAGGGAACACAACTAAGAGGGGGGGTGAATCAGTTGTGCAAAACATTCTCCAATTTACACACTTAAATCCTCTTAGTGATTAGCAGTATATTAAATATGAAACATAATGCATTCAAATCAAAAGTAGAAACTCATCAACACATAAGACACCAAGATTTTGACGTGGAAAACCTAGTTAAGGGAAAAACCACGGGGTGATTAACCCAAGAATGTCTTCTCTATTAGAAGAATAGAAAGAATAAAATGGCACATGCCAATTAGGGCTCACTACCTGAGCACACTGCTCACAAGAGGCTCACTGCCTATAAGAGACACATTGTCTACAAAGAAATAAGTATCACATACATGAACTAGAGAATAGCATCTTCACCATGCTTGAATCAGTTCCATTAAGCTCAATACTTTTGCTCTTCCTTTCGCTCTCCTCTTCGCTACCACACTCATCTCCACGCAAAAAAGGCAAATTCAAATTGACTTCACAATCCCTTATTTATACAAGGCATCCACTTAGGAATGATCATCTAAGTCGGAAAACATTCATAAGATCATCCAATAGATGCATAACTCATCTGGTTGACCTGTCTCAAGAAGAACACCATCATACAGAAGTTACTCTTCAATTGCGAGCTTCAACTTCAATGCGGACCACCAACACAAACTGGACATGATCTAAAGGCTTCCACAAGCTTGCCTGAATCACCAAGAACATCCACACTTCTTCTGCTTACTGAAATCCTTCTCTCCTTCATCTGGAACCTTAAGAACACAATCTGTCATAACTGTCACAAAGGAATAGGTGCTTGCGGACCTTCAAACCATGCACCAATAGAGTTGATACACCACAAAGACTTCCTCAGAACTCCCTTAAATCCGCAGAATAGGAAACTTCATTTCTGGATCTCACCGGACCTTTCTTGTTACACACTGTCACCTCTGAACACCTACCAGAACCGGTTTTACTTAAGCGGCCACAACTTCTTCATATCTTATGTGGACCTCTGAAATCTCTACTGGATCACCTACAGACACATCTACAAACCCTTTAATCTGCATCCTTTGAACATCATCCTATCTTGGACTTTTGTCTTACAGTCATCACTGTTCATCACTATTCTTGATTGAGACTAATTTTCTCAATATCCTCAGCTCACGGCTCATCCAAACCTTATCATTAATGCAACAGGAGTATATTGACATCAATGACAACACCGATTAGGCCCATACTTGCAACAAGCATCTGGTAAGACAAACAGAAGGGATGATGTGAAGATTTTGCAAAATCCAAATAAGCCTCAAAGTACTCAAGGTAATGCATCTACTTCTGACGATAATTTAGATAAATTGACAACTGTTGTTAAGGACTTAAGTTATAGACTTGCTAAAAATGAAAAGGGAATAGGTCCTGACATGCAGGTTTACCAAAGACAAGAAAAGAGACCATCATTGCATGATATGCCATATAACACTAATTGGCATAATGGTAAACCCATGTTTCCACATAACAACACAAATCAAAGGGCTTAGAATGTTAAGGAAACTCCTGATCCTTTGAAGAAGGCTATTAATATTGTTGATGACACCCCATGGTGCATGATATGTCAGATGCCTCACTCACAGTCGCAGTGTATGATTGCTCAGTCTCTGTATAATAACGATGTTGCATGTGATGAATGTAATGAGCCACATTGTGTGGAGGATGATAATGTAAATATGTTGTCCACAAATAGAGAGTATTCCTCCTATGATGCAGATGAAAGTACAAGTTATGGGACTCAGGTTTGCCAGCAGTTTCCCTGTGATGATGATGATGGAGATAACTATGCATATGCTCAGGACTCACACATTTTTCTGAATAACCTGAGGAGACCTTCTGATGAAGAACTTAGAGCTCTCACAGCTGTGGCAGTAGCTCAGGTTGAAATAAATTATAATCTCAGAGGTAAAGCTCAGGTGAGTGATCCACGTCAACCAGAAGGCACATTTATGAATCAACCAGTGCATAATCATAAAAAGGTTGAACTGCAAAAGACGCAATGGAACCCCAATAGGAAAAACTTTAAGCAAAAAGTAGGTCATGATTCTTAAGGACCAGAAAATAAAATTCCCCAAAGTGAGGATCAAAGCAAGGATCCTCAGGTCATGGGTAACAGTTAGCACGTCGCTAAGATTAAAGTTGGATCAGCTCAGGATAGGAGCAAAACAATAGCTCAGGCTACAAATGTCATACAAAATTATGCTCCTTTTGATATAACTCAAGTCTTTTCCCAGGTAAAGATCTCTATTTTGTTGATGGAACTAATGAAGGTTGAAGAAATCAAGAATAAGGCAGTGTCCTTAATTTCAAGGGTAGCTTATCAGGTTGAGCAAAATGTTGAGGTTCAAGGTAAGAAACAGGGCTTGTGTATTGAAGAGGATGAGGTTCCTGAGGTTTATTTGGGGGTGACCATGACAAAATGTCCATCACAGGTTGAGCCATTTTATGTTTCCCTTGTTATTCATGGAAAAACAATCAGGAATTGTATGCTTGATTCTAGAGCATCAACAAATATTATGCCTTTGGCTATCATGCAACAAGCTGTATTGAAAATAGACAAGGCATGTGGAAAATGCTATTCAATGGATGCTAGGGAGGTACCAGTTATTAGAATTATGAAGGATGTGGATTTTAGGTTAGCAACATATCCAGAAAAAACATATAGAATGAACATAACAGTGGTTGACATAAAGCCACAATATGGTATGCTATTGTCAAGAAGATGGGTAGCATTGATTGGTGGAAGTATGCAATTAGACCTGTCATATGCCATGATTCCAATGAATGGAAAAAATGTCAAACTGTTTAGAGAAGAAAGGTCACAAGAAACAATTGAAGATCAGGACTTAGAGGAGCACATTTGTTTTGTGGACACTGACTGTGAAAATTTTAGAGTTGTCTCAGATGATCAAGGAGGTAAAAGGAGAGATACTTGCATTCAAGAGCTAGACCAACAGGGTCTATGGACCATATTTTTTGATGGAGCTTGTTCAAAGGAAGGCTCCGGTGCTGGAGTTGTGTTTTTGTCTCCAGCTAGTAAGCTTCTAAAGTTCTCTTTCTTGTTAAAGTTTGCCTGCACAAATAATATTGCAGAATATGAAGTTTTGTTACTTGGATTGAATGTGGCTCTTAAGCATGGAGTTAAGATGTTAAAAGTGTTTGGAGACTTAGAGTTAATTGTATCCCAAGTTAGAGATAAGTATGCTTCAAAAAATAAAAGGTTAAAACAATATAAGCATGTTGTGTGGGATACAATTGAACTGTTTGATGCATTTTCAATAAACTGGATAGAAAGATCAAAAAATGTCATGGCAGATTTTTTAGCCAATGTGGCCATAAGGCCAGATGATATTACTCTGTCTCATGTTACAAATGTTGAGGTCAAAATTAGACCTGCAGTACCAGAAAATATATGCAGTTGGCAAGTATTTGATGATGATAAAGATCTATTGAGATTCCTACACTACATAGATGATTATGAGAACCAAGAGATTGATTTTTAGAATTTTGTAGAGGTTGTAGATGGAAAAGAAACTCTTTTGGAGAAAGAAGTAATTCAGCTGAAGACAAATAAAATTCCCAGAGGGTTAGTTGCTTTAGAGAGAGCATTTGACAATAGAGACCAGTTTGTTTCAAAGACATCTCCCACAAACAAGGATGACCTGGAGGAGATAAACTTTGGGACATCTCATGCCCCCAAGAAGGTATATATTGGAAAACATCTCAAACCACACATCAGGAACATGCTGATTGCATTGTTGAGAAGATACAAGCATGTCTTTGCATGGTCATATGAAGACCTAAATGCTTATAGAGAAGACCTATTCCAGCATGAAATCCCTTTGAAACCTGGAGCTAAGCCATTCAGACAAAAACAAACGCCTATCAACCCAACTTTGGCTCCAAAAATGCAAGAGGAACTCAAGAAGCTTAGGGAGGCTAGAATAATTGTGCCTATCAGATATTCAACTTGGGTGTCTAATCTTGTCCTAGTTAGAAAAAAGAATGGTGATATAAGACTTTGTGTTGATTTTAGAAATCTGAATGTGTCCTCTTTAAAGGATAATTATCCACTGCCCAACATGGAGGCTATGCTACAGAAAGTAACTAGTTGTGAGCTTCTATCTATGATGGATGTATTTTTAGGGTACAATCAGGTGAAGGTAAAAGAATCTAAACAATATAAAACTGCCTTCACTACTCCATGGGGGACATATGTATATGCAAGGATGCCATTTGGACTAACAAATGTAGGTGCCACATTTTAGAGGGTTGTGGATGTTGCTTTTACAAGATTGATTGACTCAATCCTAGCTGTATATCAGGATGATCTGACTGCCTATTCAAAAAAGGAAGAGCAACATTGCATGCACCTAGAACAGATTGTTATTAGAGCATTGGAATATGGCATTTCACTCAACCCAAAGAAATGTGCTTTTGGGACACATTGTTTCCAAGGATGGAGTTAGGATTGATCCTGAAAGGGTTGCTGCAATTGATAGGATTCAAGTTCCCAAAATAGTGAAAGGTATTCAATCCTTCTTTGGACAGATTAATTTTGTTAGAAGATTCATCCCCAACTTTGCAGAAATCACAAAGGATGTTTCTAAAATGTTGAAGAAGGGTGCAACTGTCAAGTGGGAGGGTGAAGCAATTAAATCATTTCAGAACATCAAAGAGGCTATATAGATGGCTCCTGTGTTAAAATCTCTTGATTTTTCTAAGCCATTTCAGTTGTTTTCATTTTCTTCTTTCCATACTATTGCTGCATGTTTATTACAGAAAAAATGAAGATGGTTTTGAACAACCTATTGCTTTCTTTAGCATGTCATTGCAGGCAGCTAAGTTAAAATATGATATCATGGAGAAGCAGGCATATGCATTGGTTAGAGTAGTCAAAAGCTTTAGGCCATATCTAGTAGGATCTCAGATAGTTGCACATGTGCCCCATGTAGTAGTCAAGGATATTTTTACTCAGCAGGAGGTAATAGGAAGAAGATGCAGATGGATAAACAAATTACAAGAATTCAACATAGAGATGTAGATCACAAAATTGGTAAGGGGACAAGGTTTAGCTAAGATAATGACACAGTCAAATCTGGAAGTATGCCGAGTAAATGTAAATCAGAATGAAATTGTTAATGTGTCAGGATCTGAATGGTACAAGGACATTGTATATTATTTGCAGAATTTGAATTGTCCTTCCCATCTCAGTGATAGTCAGAGAAGGACCTTGAAGCTACATGCAATCAAGTACATCATTATTCAAGGAGAGTTGTATTGGAAGAATCCTGATGGTGTACTACTTAGGTGTGTGGATGAAAATGGAGCTAAGAATGTTTTAAATGACATACACAAAGGAGTGTGTGGTGGACACTATACTACCCAAATGACAGCCCACAAAATTCTTAGAGCAGGCTATTGGTGGCCAACTCTTTTCTCAGATGCACAAAAGTTGGTAAGGATATGTGATTCCTGCCAAAGGTTCTCAGGAAAGTTAAAGTATGAAGGTGCATTACCCCTTAGAATTGTAACTGTGAAGGCTCCATTTCAGCAATGGGGAATTGATTTTATAAGGGAAATTTCAGAAAAGTCAAGTGGAGGACATAGTTGGATTTTGGTTGCTACTGACTATTTCACCAAATGGATTGAAGCCATTCCAACTAAGAAAGCTACAAGAAAGGTAGTGATGGATTTTATTCTGGAAAACATTATTGTCAGATTTGGAGTGCCATTCAAAGTGGTCGTAGATAATGCCATGTGCTTTAGATCTGGTGAATTTGTTGATTTTTGCAACAAATATGGGATTAATTTGTCATATGCATCACCATATCATCCACAGGGAAATGGTCAAGCAGAGTCAAGTAACAAAAGCCTCATGAAAATCATCAAAAGGATGGTAGACAGGAGCAAAAGAGCATGGGATTCAAAGCTGAAGATGGCACTATGGGCTGACCGGATAATAGTGAAGAAATCAATTGGAAGATCACCTTTTGAGCTAGTATATGGCACAACAGCCAAGTTGCTTGTAAATAATCTCTTGCCAATTTATAGATTCATACAAGAAAGTGATGAGAAGATTGAAGATTCAATGACTGAAAGGATAAATCAGCTGGTTGCACTGGATGAAATCAGAAGAGAGGCACACAAGACAAACATCAGGAAGCAACAGAATGTAAAATATATGTTTGAGAGAAGGGCTACAGAAAGAAAATTTTAGATAGATGACTTAGTCCTTATTTGGAATGCAAGGAGTTAGGATAAGGGCAACCATGGTAAATTTGAGCCCTTATGGATGGGCCCATACTAAATCGGCAATACTCATGGAGAGGACTCCTACTTTCTCTAGGCCCTAAATGGTGAAATGCTGGAATTGCCTATGCACGGTCAGTTCCTTAAGCTTTATATTTCATAAGAGATTACTTTCTGTGCACAATTGTAAATTATGTGTAAATTGTCTGTAAATGCTTTGTATAGGCGGTGTTTTGCCTGGTCTGCCCAGAGGTGATCTGGTTCTCGCTGCAGCCTTGTGCTTGCACATCCCCAGTCGGAGCCAATGTTGGTGCTTGCACATGGAGTCTAAGTTTCAAGAAAAAATTTATGTTAAGGAAAAGTTTCAGTTAGGCCTCATATTCTTGCGGGGGGTCATATTTCAAATATCAGTCATCTTAGACATGATCACCCTGATGTTGTGTTATCATCTAATCTGCGAAGTGCAGATGTCAATTTTACATGAGGGTTGATATCCGCCTGTCTAACGACTTCATATTCTTGCAAGGGGGTCATATTTCAAATATCAGTCATCTTATGAATATCTCCCTTGTCGCAGAATATCACCCTATGCTAATATGATGGTGATGTCATATTGGTCTGATAGGATGCATCATGTGGTCTTCGGCATGAAAATTATTATCAGCAGCTATGATGGAGGTCCCACCAATCGCCGATGAGGACATGAATAAGTACAAGAGGATCATTGGTGAGACGTATGGTATGAATATGATGAGGAGGATCTTCCTCTGATGCATCAGGTTGCACCGATTGGGGTGATATTTCACATCAGGTGATATTTCTTATTGGGGTGATTTTTTCGATAAGGGTGATGTGAAATATTGGGGTGATATTTCATATCGGGTGAGCAAGCAAGAGGTTCACAGATGTAAGGGGTCTAGCCGATAGGGTCTAAACTGGCACTGTCGTGAGAAAAATCACCGACTTTTGTCCTTCGGTGTGGTCCTACTTATAAAGTATTGGAGAGGTCATTGCGGGGTGAATGTGGGATAATCAGTTCTCATATAATTTGAAAAGTCAGCGGTCAGTAAGATACGCCTGCGTGGCATGATCTGATTGGTTAGCAGCTTGCCCATTCAATTTTGGGCCACAGATCTTGGTGGGTAGAGATAAATCAATGGTTCTATTTAAATGGAGGGTTTTCTTTGTGTATGCATCTGTATCTTGGCAGGAAAATTGCAAAGTGCACAGTCTACTACATTCCCAAGACCGCGGGTTGGTATGCCATTGATGGCAGATGTTACAAAGGTATGGGCAAAGGCATGGATGGATCAACTACCTGATTAAAGATGAAAATCCCCAGGCGGTGGCACAGGGCTCGAGTCCAACCACTCCTTGCCTTCTCTTCTACCTGTTGCATTCAATGTGTTGAGCGCCGTTTTTCATAATGCACTGTACCTAGCAAATTTTGAATTGCCAAGTGATTAATGTTGAGTACACCTTCCTATTGTATATAGCGGACGGTGTTACTCATTTGCTGTGGTTGAAAACTAGACAAATCGGGGTGCTGTGATAAGATACAACCTCATTGGTAGCTCTATTCTGGGTGTCTTATGAGTTTATGAATCTCATGTTGTATGTTTTATACATAAATTTACTGGTTTCATGTTGATTTAAATGAGTAATGCTTCATTTGGATGTGTTCTGTTATCTGTCTCCAAATTGAGTGTGTTCTTCTTCTAAATCTAAACAGCTAAGGGGTGTCTAAGATTCTAGAATACAGGTCTGCTATATTGAATGCTTGACTTTTTACTTCTACTCAAGGAGTAGATTGAATGTTTTAGGTTAAGTGTTGGGAAGAATACATTGCAATAAGGTTATCTATAAGCAGAGATAACTGAACACTCTGTTTTGGGAAGTATCTGTAAGACAAATACTACAAAATCCCCTTTATATCCAGTCTTTGGTATATGTTTATGCTGACCATTTACATGTGTATGTCTTTTGACTCTGAGCCCTGGATAGGCACCAATCTGGTCTTGTATTAAGGTCACAACCAAGGTCCTAGTTTTGCATCCAAACACCACAAACAAACTCAAACTTTAAACAAACCTTTAGGACATTAGAAGTAGTCTGTAGGACCAAAATCCTTTGATTCACAATTGAGGATAGGCCCAAAGCTAGCCCCTTTGCACTTATTCCACAGTTTTGGTCTGCATGAGAGAGGATTTATCTAGTTTGTATCAACATCCCAGTCAAACCATAAGCATATCTCATGGATGTTGAATAGGGAATACCCCCCTTGGTTCTACAGAGCCTAAAGAAGAAGAGGAGATATCTATAGAGTCTATCTCCTGTACTGTTGGCCCTTGGCCTAGATATCTTGTTGATCAATGATGGCTACCTTGTAGGTATAACTGGGTAAAATCATCCAGTCTGGGAAAAAAACCAACACAAAGGCTATGTCACATAGGAATAACATGCCCCATTCTAGGTGTCATACGTAGGATTTTACATGATAAAGCTTATGACAATAGGTTGATAGGATTGATTTGGGAGGATGAGGTATATCAAGAGATATCCAAAGCATGTTTGAACATTTTGCCCTCATATCTTTATCAAGATCAAAAGGAGGATGAATGGATTCAATAGGATATGTATGTGGGTGTAATGGATAAGGATGGTAAGATAGGATAGGAAATGATATGGATGGAATAGATAGTTTGGATGAGACAACATGCCCCCAAGTGTAAATGACATAGAAGATCAACCTACACTTGACACATGTTTGCCAGGTTTTCATCATGGTACTTATCTAAGGCGCCACCAAGGGTAATTTTCACCATTGGACGAAGGGATTTATCTTTACTATTTTAATTTTTTTTTTTTAATTTTGTGATGGGAGAAGGGGAATATGGATGGGAGAGACTCAAGTGTCTAGTTCCATGAAAGGTGATAGTCCCATTAGAGATGGATGTCGTCGTATGGACCATGTCAAATGTCATTATGCTCATAGATGTTGGTAAGGGATTGCATGAGAGTGAGATGAAGTAAGTATGTAGTGGATTATGGAGGGAAATATAGTGCATTATGATGTGGATTATGTATGGAAGGATAGTGGATTATGATTTGGATTATGGGACTTATGCAAAAGGATAGATGAAAGGTTTATCCAAAAGCATGGACCATAGGAAGGTGATGGGTGAAATATGTAGGATAATGGATGTAGGATGGGGAGATGGAGGTATGTGGAAATGTTATGGAATAGAAGGGAACCATGACCAACAGTTGCACACATCGTGATAAACATTGAGGCTTTTGATTTGGAGGTGGTGTAGGAAGCAATGGCGATGCTTGCTTAGGGGATGGTTGATGTAGGAATTTAGGTACCCACATAGACTTAGGATTTTTCTTATTTTTGATTTGCTTGTGGGATTTTTGGATGGAATGGGATTTTTGAATGGAAGAGGTTTGTTGGGATTTTTGTGATGTGGATGCTTCATTTGACTTACTTGATTTTTGCTTAGGGACCCAAACCATTTTAGTTTTGGACTTTTATTTTGGAGGTATGAGCTTTTATAGCCTTTTGGATGGATTTTGCTTTGACTTTTTGAATTAATGTCCTAAGGCATGAGGATCCTTAGGATTTTTAGCTTTATGGGTAGAAGCATCCAAATTTTTATATTTTAACCCCATGGACATGGTGGAAGCTTCACGTTTAGATGATGTGTGCATTTGTTGGTCATGATTAGGAATTTTAGAGGATTTTTGGATAGATGGATAAGAGGGTTGGATGATAGGGATATTAGGGGTGGGGAGAAGTGGAGGTAAAGTGGATGGAGGGATATTAGGAGTTGGAAGTAGTGGAGGTAAAGTGGATGGTGGAAGGTGTATGGTCACATGCTTTTGACACTTGTAGGATAATGGAGGTGGAATGGCAACATATGTTTTAGGTATATGATAGGATTTGTGATGGAAAGTGGTGGACTTAGGAGACATGGAGGAAGTACCAACATCTTTAGATTTTTTACCTTTGGGTGTATATCCAAGGCTATATGAGCATGGAGGGACTTTGACATGGATGAGCTCCAAAATATCTTGTTCATGAAGACCTAGGCCTTTATCTTGATAATTCATTTTTTGGAGTATACGATGGAGAATGGGACTAGGGGTGTTTTGGAAACTAGACTTGAGTTCATTATTGGATGGAGAAGGTGAGGTGGAGGATAATGTTTGTTGTTTTCCTAAGGAGGAACACTCATGGATAAAGGTGGTAAGACCAATAGGATATGATGGCGGATTTTAAACGGGGTTGATAGTGGATGAGGGAGGATCATTAGGATCTTGATTATCATTATGTTTACTAAGATCCAAGATATTTGTTTGATCTTCTATGTTTTCTTGGGAGGCATGTGTCTCATCATGACAAGTGGATGTTTGCACATCATGGGTAGGGCTAGATGGATGGTGGATAGATGAAGTGATAAGTTCTTGACCATGGAATGCATAAAGTTGATTAAGAGGATCATCATGGCCTTCGTGATCATAGACGGGATCTTGATCATATATGGGAGCTTGATCATGGATAGGATTAAGTGTTTTATGGATGGGTTGGATTGAGGGGATTTGATCTTGATTAGAATGAGGGATTGATGGTTCCATGTGCTTAGGATTAGACCCTTGACATAACTCTTGGTTTGCTTGAATAGAAGGGGAAGTGGGAGTCTCATGAATGGGCTTGATATGTTGTGGACCACATAGTGGGGTTGAAGGAATGGACATGGTGTTTGAGGGGTCTTTGATAGACTCAAGGATAGGTGTTGGATGACATGGTTAATTCCTTGCTAGTGGCCAATGGATCACATCCTTTGCAAGGGTATGGGTGGATGGACAATATAAGGGATGGATAATAATGGTGGAAATTGTAGGCTTATGATCATGATTAGGTTGAGGGCTAATTGGATTGGATGGATTAGGACTAGGAGTGGATAGGTCCCATGGTGGAGGGATAAAAGAGTTGTTAGATGGATTAGGCTTACGGTTTTGACTTGGATTAGATGGAGGATCAAATGGATTGAATGGATTGGTGGGTTTGGATAACTCCATAGGTTTACTTATGTAATGTTTGAACTTAGGACGTGGAATTGATGGATTGGCAATTGGATTACATGGTGGTGTTGGGGTAGAACTAGGAGGATCTTGGATTGGTATGTGATTGGATGGTGATGGAAGATACTTATAGGATGCATGAGCTAGATTGGTGTTTCCCATGTCAAACGTGGCATTAGAACTTGAGGGAATTTGATCTTGTTTCAAGGGGTGACTTAGGCTCACATGTTCTTGTTGTGAAGTGAATTGACATGTTGATGTGGCATTGACATGGAAATAAGTGGGATAGGTTGATGTAAGGTTGAATTGACATGTGGATGAATTGGATTGGTATGAAGTGGAGGGGGATGATGATGGAGGTAACACATAAAATTTGTTCATGAGACTTGGATCACCACTAGAATTTGAAGGAGGGCCTCTGTGAAGAACAAGTTTAGGTATTGAATTGTTCTCATTGTTGGGACTAGAGGGATGGCCCCCTTGGAGTATGACCTTGGGTTTGGGACTTGTCTGATTATTAGGAACAAAGAGATGGCCTCCTTGAAGTATTAGTTTAGGTATTGGATTGGGCGTAGGATTGCTAAGGATTAGGACCATTTTGACTAGTGATTGACTAGGATTAGGATGATGATGTGGAGTTATTTGGATAAGAAATGATGAAATTGATTGGATAATGGAATGATGATGATATGATTAGGGATGAGGTTGATTGGAATTTGATTAGGGTATGATTAGGGATGAGGTGATTAGGATATGATTAGGAATGGACAAGTAGGATGATTAGGATGTGGATTAGGTGAATGAGAAGGATGATTAGCATTTTGGATTAGGATGAAGTGACAAGGATGATTAAGATTTGATTGGGATGAAGCTACTTGGAATGAATGTGTTGGTGAGAATGTTTAGGAAGAAGTATTTATGTGTTTGTGTATATAGCTTGATGTGGCAATTTGTAAACAAATGATTACATATGTACACACATGAATCAAACATGCAAGACACATAAGCAAGTTTGAATTTGAAGTTTAAATGTGATGATGATTAGGCAAGCACTTAAAGAAGACACATCAATAATCCTAGGATTAGTCAAGTGGGTTTGGCAAATTAAGTCTTAATCTAGGATGCACGAGGTTGACTAAGGATGTCCCCAATATACGCAAGGTATGGGGGGGGGGGCAATTTTGTGAAATGAAAGTGAAATAATGCCAAACAGTCAGGAGAAAGGGGTAACCCACCCTTCACCTTCACTTCCCAAAGGTATAAAGTTCTTTGGGGCTTCTAGCCAAGAGTGACAAGATTTCAACTTCCAAAGAGGGTGTCTTTCAATTCACACCTCGCTATTTAGAATTTACCAGAATGCTAGAGTTAAGGTTGTCCCTTGGAGTGGTGTGTCTCCAAGTAGGCCTCCTAGAAAGGGTATGCCAAAAGAAAACCAAGTGGGTGTTTTTGATCTCCAAGATCACCTTGTGGTGTGAGGAGAGAGCATACACACATACTTGATTCACACTCGTACTTGTAAATTCCCCTTAGAAATGAAATGTGTGGTGTGAAAATGAATGGATGAGAGGTTTTTTTGATTCTCAAGATCACATGAAGTGCATGAGAAGAGCATACACACCTTCGATCACATTCAAGTCCACCAAGCAATGCAAGCACTTGTTCTTTTTAATCCAAAGTCAAATGTGTAATGCAAGACAATGGTTCATTTTAAGCCTAATTTGAATGTGTGATCAAAGACAATGATTCATTTTAAAGCCCAAAATCTAAATGTGAGAGCAAACAAATGTTCTTTTTATACCCAAATCAAAGTGTGTTTGCAAACAATGACTATGAAGAAATGAAAAAGTGATGAAAGATGAATGAAGTGCACCTGAATATTTTCACTTTCCAATTTGCTATTGTGACTAATTCTAATGCTGCTACAGCTCCATATGATCACTTGCAAGCTACCAAAACCAACAAGGAACAAGTAAACCTGCATAGAAATGCGTTATGTGAAAATGAAGAAATTTGAGAAATCTGATCAAGATGAATAGCTATAGTAGAATGAATGTCATGAACAAAAAATTTAGGAGATTCTACGTAGTTTTTAAAAAAATTTGCAAAAAACAGATCAATTTTGCAATAGTTATGCTCATTTGAAGTTACAAAATAGTGTTGAATTTAACTAAAAAAAGAGGTGAAAATGGTAGTCACCTAATGAAACCTTTTCCACTACATAGCTGGCTGAGTCACCTTTCCAATGAGTCCTTTTTTGTGAAATTTTGACCCCATATGATGAAGTTATGCAAGTTTGAAAAAAACTACCTACTTAGGGCATGTGGAGGCAAAGGGGTAGGTTGATTGTCCACAAATAGACCATTAGTGGTCAAGCCAGCTGAGTGGTCACATGTGAGTACTTAGCCTTGGTAACCAAAGACTAAACTTGGCAGTTAGGTCTTAAATAACCCCCTAGTCACCCATGTGACTAGGGGGGAAATGATTGCAAAAAAATAAAAAATAAAATAAAGGAAATGAAATTGAAGTCAAGCAGCCAAGTGCTCTTAGCCTGGCCACAGGGACACTGCTAAGGTCTAAACTGACAATGCTGCCTCAGCTTCTTCCTCTGTGGTAAAGTCTTTTTGGTCTTATCTTCTAATAGTATCTAGAACAATAGTAGAAGCTATATCCCATTTAGGGAGCAATAGAATTCCACTATCTCTAATCATTTTCCTACCTTGTTCTGGACTAATATCCTTAACTTCTTCTTTCATCTTTGTAATTATCTTGATGAATGCTTGCTCTTGAGTTTCTTGAGGAGAGTTAAACATTTCTTCCTCCAATCTCTTTTCATATTCACTTCTCCTACATCTCTATAGGAAATCAGAAAATTCCTTGGAGTTGACAAATTCAACATCACTCATGAATTTTTGACAAGCCATGGCCCTCATATCATCTAAAATGTCCTTCCCTTGAATGGCAATGTCAGCAATTCTATTTAATGGCAACTATTTAGGTTTATCTATGCTAGGAGAAGGCATTTTATGTTGTATCTCATCCTCAATGATTTCCATTTCCTCTTCATCATCATTTGGATAATCAACTAGAGGGCCCTATTCAATTTTCCTCCTCTTTAGAGATGACTCCCTAGGAGGCAAATCCAATTAAATTACTGGCACAGAGGGGGAAGATACTAGTGGCATTGGTGAAAAAGATAAAACAAGTTGAGTCTGTAGAGGGGCCTATAGAGCTTGTTCTCTAACTTCCACCTTTTTTACTCTTCTTTTAAAAGTATACTTCAACTGATTACTAGCAGGGGGCTGGTATGATGGCCTTTCTTCTCCTTTGGTCTTAGCAAAGTTATTTTCTTTTATAGCAATCAATTCATCAACATTTGATAAAATCTTCTTTATCATGTTGATAGGGTCAGCAATGTCTGGGTAAACTCCCCTATAAGAAGGCTTCTTCTCTCTCATTCATTCATCATACTTCATATACATAGCCTATCTTACCCTTTTCATCTTAACTTCTTCACTATTGGAATTTATGATGACATCTTCAGGGAAATACACCTGATGGGCAATGGCAGCCCTGCTGATACTCCTCCTGATGTTGTTTATAAAACCCTCAGGATCAAAGAATCTGACACACTCTTGCTGCATCTTGAAAACATTTAATTTGTCATTCAATTTATCAAATCCCTCCCTATTCATTCTAAAGTCAGAAAAAGTTGTTAAATAAGGGAAGAAATATCCCTTCCTCTGGCCTGCAAGCTGAGCCTTTTCTGACTCAGTTAATTGCCAAATTACCTCCAAAAAACCAACCCTCAGGGGTACATGCTTGGGCGAAACATGAGGGCCAACAGGGGAACCGTACACTCTCAAAACTGTGCATTCCTTATGGAGAAAGAAATCTCCCCAATTATGCTTAACCTCTAAAGTAGGCTTTCTTATCCTAGCTCTTAGGAAATCCAATAATGGGGCTGGGATTCTAGGTATATTTTCTTGAAAATGGCCCAATATTTTAACCACAAAATGATCTTTGAAAATCCTATAACTAGAATGGGGATCATGCTTGTCCCATATGTGAGTCCAGCATTGGACTGGAAGTAAATTTCCCATGTTGTTAACATGGTTGATCATTAATTTAGGGCTCCATTTTATCTTTTCTCTCCCCTACTGCAGGAACATATGACATAACAATGAATACCATTAAAATTTGACTGCTTCTTTCCCTCTTTTGATATTTACTAGCCCTTCATGTATGTGATTTACCAAATAAGAAGCAAAATCAAATTGAACATTTTGAGATGGATGTTGGATGTCAGTAGCCATGTAGGTGTAGGCAATGGGGATTCTTTCATTCTTGTCTTTCCCTAAGACTTGACAAAGTGCATAGTATGTTTTAGCAAAGTAGCTCTCAAAAGTTTCTAATCTGAAGGGTTCTTGCTCACTTTGTAAAATTTTGATTGACCTACCATTAGGCACCTTCTCCCTGTACCTAGGCAGATATATTGTTCTTGTAGCATAAAATATGAATTGCAAATAGATTTAAAATATTTTAAAGCCCTAAACTCATATTAAATGCCCCATCACAAGATTAAAGTTAACTATAGAAAGCTTAAAAATTAAATGCAGAAACCATGAAATGTTACCAATGGCGAAGATGTGGTTGCTCACGATTTTAGCATAACTCCCGTATAAAAATTTCTAGGGCCCGAAATCGAGAATAAAGGTAGGTTTAAATAAAAGTTGGTGAAAATGGTTCACGGGTAGTTGAATGGGTTTTTGGTTATGTGAATGGTAAAAGGTAGGTATTTTATGGGTTTTGAATTAGGTTAATAATAAATTAAAGTTGTTAAATTTAATTTATTATTAACGAGAGGTTTTAGGTTTAGGCTTAATTTAAATAATAAATTTATTAATTTATTATTTTTGGAGGGTAAAAGGTGAAAAGATTTAACTAATTAATCAAAATTAATTAAATCTTTGGTTTAAAGGGAATAGATTTAATTAATTAATTTTAAAATTAATTAATTAAATCTTAGGGTCACTTAGGGAATAATTAGGGGTTTGATCATTTGGTTGATTTTTTTATGTCTACAGTTTTGTAAATGCACTTGTCTTTTATGTATTGCATCTTGAATCTATCTATGTCAATTACCGTACAAGCAGCCAAATTTAATCCAAAAACTATGGCAATGATTTCTTTGTTAATTACCACCAAAACACCTCCTTTTGTTGCCCTAATTGCTTTGGTTGCTTCATCATAATGCGAAACCATAGCTAGGAGTAGTTCAATGTCATCAAATACATTGGTGACTACTAATTTCCCTAGGTCCAACATCCATACATTTGACAATGGGGAGTGGACATTTCTTTTACTCCACCCATTGTAAAATAATAACCAGCTAGAAATAGGGATTTTTGCATCCTTACAACCAAAATACTTGTTGACCAACCCATCTTTGTACTCTGGGCCACTAACTTTTAATGTTTGTGCATAGGAACCAGGAAGTTGGTCTATAAGATCCTCATGTAGGTCTCATTTTTGGGAAGTGGAAGGAACTTGGGCCTTAGGGGGAGCCATTTCTAGACAATGCTACAAGGGCGAGGGTTTTCTTCTTTCTCTTGCTCTAGGGTTCTTGTTTCTTTACAATTTCAGATAGGAATTTGATTTTAAAAACCCGGGTATTCTTAATTCAAGCTTCAGAACAATTTTATAGAAGAGGAAAGGAAGGAAAAACCCTAATGAGAATAGAAGAATACAAGAGACAAGATATATGCCACTTACTAGATTATTTTGCACAACCAACTTTGAAACGATGTCAAGGATATCGTAGCAACCACCAATTTCTATGCTTCAACACTTCAAATATCTAAAATGGAAAGTACAAAGGAACTAAAGCGTGAACTATATAAGGATCACCATTAATTTTGGGGCTGAAACCAATCACGTCCGCCATTACTTCTAGCTCACGCAAACTAGATTTATAGAATCACTCAGTTCTTTAAAATTTGAATACCCGTCATTGGATCATGCAACATTAGTAGAGATTGGATGGCTACAATTGGTCTCAAAGATTTGACCCCACCTAGCATGCCATGTGATGTCCATTGGGCCAATCAGAAGGTTCCATCTCATCATTCCATATAAATCATTAGAAATGTCATGTCGTAAAAATTACGTCATCCTATGCCAGATGATAGCTTTCCGCTATTCCACAGTTCGGCCGAGCACATCAATTTATGACTCTACAGAATGGAGGAAAAACCCAAGTGCACTCCATTTGGCATGCCTTTCTCCACCTGTACCTCATTATGTAGCACAGATGCGACATGTCACTTTTCTACTTTTCTACGGACGGTTGGTGGGGCACTTGGAAAAGAACCGCAGAACAACAAAAAATCACGAGTGGTCGCCACATGTCCATTGGGGGTCCACCACTTCTCTTTGTCATAGTCAATGAAAGAGACCTGCCAAATGGAAACTTCTATTATTCCGTGGATGATTATTTTCTCAATACTTTATTCTCGGCGAAACAGTGGAAACAATAGAGAGCATGCCACATGTCATCAAAGGTCAGTGGGGCCTGACCCTTGGCATGCTCGTTTAGAAACAACCTTAGTCTACTAGGAGAAAGGGTCACAAGGGTCATCAAGGGGTTACCTGCTAAAACCTTAGGGATAACAATAAAACTTTGGATATAGGCCAGAGCCGGTAAACTATATGCAAGGGGTCGGTAAACGTGTTTCAAGACATAACACAATAACTTAAAGAACCTAGAAACAGGGGATAAGAAGTCAATAGAAAATTATAACAAAAGCAATTCCCTTTCTTATACTTAAACGACACTAGGGATTAGGGTTTTAAAGTTATTACTCAGAATATTTTCAACAATAAAAACCCTAAGCCAAAGATATTTCAGCATGATAGTGCTAGACAAAGCAAGAATTGCAAGAACCTAGAAAATTTTACATGGTTCTACCAGCGGCTCTAGTTGGGGACGTCTGTTCAACTTGAATAGAGCAAGATCACATAAAACTTTGAAGAAGCATACCACAGCACAAAACAGAAAAAGAAAACAAACCAAAGGATAAAAACTAAAGCAGGGAAACTACCTAAAAAATAAAATACAATATGCATGGAAGATACTCATACCTTATGAAAAGTATGATTTCAAGAATTGTCCATGCATTAGTAGTTCAAGTAATTCTCCAACTAGATTATGAAAGAAATAGGAGTCTTCTTCGTGAGTGTTACTAACCAAATATGGTCCAAGCCAAAGGGCATCAAATTTTCCATGCTTCCCTTTATCTTGAGACTTGGTATTCCATAGTAATACCATATCCCCTATCTAAAATTTTCTTTCAAATGTTCTCTTGTCATGCAGATTTTTGACTTATTGCTACAATTTGATGTTTCTATATTGTGCTAGCCTTCTTTTTTCATCTAGTTGAGTCACCTAAAGGATTCTATTTTGCATTGCATCTGAAATGTCATCATCATGCTACTAGATGAACTTGAAAATAGGCAATAAGTTATTTATGGTAATCCTTGTATCTAAGCCATATACCAGGTCGAATGGGGCTTGCCCAATGGCCCTTTTCACAGTTACTGTATTAGCCCAGACATCAAGTCTTAATTTGGTATCCCAAGCTCTCTTGTTCTTTTCAATGATTCTTTTTATAATCGTCATCAAGCTCTTGTTGCTTGATTCAACCTATCCATTACCTTGAGGATGGTATGGGGAAGAATAAGAAATTGAAATCCCATACTGGATACAGAAATTTGTAAATTGTTCAGACCTGAAGCACATTGCATTGTCTGAGATTATCTTTATAGGCACTCCAAATCTTGTCAAGACATTACTCATTAGGAAATCAATCACAACTTTACTTGTTTCCCTTTTGGTAGGAATAGCTTCAACCCATTTGCTGAAGTAATCAGTGGCAACTGGAATCCAACTATGTCCTCCACTTTATTTTTCACTTATTTCTCCTATAAAATCTAATCCCCATTATTGAAAGGGAGCTTCCACTATTATGGGTCTAAGGGGCAAATTTACAAAGAATCTTAATTTCCCCAAGAACCTTTGACAAGCATCACATCTTCAGACCATTTGATGAGCATCTTTGAAAATAGTAGGCCACCAATATCAAGCTCTTAGGATCTTATGGGTTGTTGTTTTGGCCATGTAATGGCCTCCACACACACCATGGTGCATATCCTTTAAGACTTCTTGTAGTGCCCCTCCGTATTCACTTTGGTTGTGCAGCTCGACATTGGGACTAAACCATTATGAACATGTAGAGATAATACCCTTTAAACTGGAATACAGGTATGGGCATCAATGAACTTCCAATTACTAGTTCTCTTCTCAAAGATAGTTCTAGCTTGTGCATATCTCTCACATAAGTTAAAAGGAAATAATTGATTTCCCTCAAATTGTTTTCAATGTATAAATTTTCTCCCATTTCTTTGTCGATACAAAATGTGATAGGTGTAGCCACTTATAGTAACTTTTCCTTCCTCTACATGTGTGATTCGATAGTTTGATGTGTAGTTCGTTGGAAAAATATCCTCTTTCTAATTTAGTTCCTTCCACAATTACTGTAAGTTGTAATTTTCTTTAACCTACTTAGTGTGCTCACTAAGATATTGTAACCATAACATCATGCTATCGTGGTTTTTATTATCATGTAAATGATAATTTTAGGGCATCCTTAAAATAGCCTGCACCATAAAGGAGGTCAGCCACACACTCATAACAATCAATGTATTGTAGACGATGTTTGAAGGTAGGCTTAAATATGATTTGGTGGCACTGTATGTTCTGTAATTATTGTCCTCTATTTTCTTCTTGACGGCAAGGATTTATTTCTTCCTTCACAACATTAAGTATATATCTTGAATTTGGAAAATACCAAGTGATCATCATCTTCCAAGCTGATTGTTTATGTTTAAAAGATTTGATTCAACGTAACCGATTCTATTTTGTGTGTATTCCACATTCCTTGTATCCCATGTAATGACAACTCTTTGAGACATTCTTTAAGAGACATTTTATAATTTCCATCACTATAACGCTTATTTGAAACATTAAATTTACTCTCATTTTCTCTTTCCCTTTAATTACCTTTCCACGTCAGTAGACCTCTTGCTAGTCTTATATTAGAAATTGTCTTACAAAACGGCAAGAAGATCTGCATGTGATTGCAGAGATTTATAGTATTCTTCCATTTTTGTTAGGGAGATACCTTGATGTTTTCAGCGACATGCATGTTTGGGAGGGGGGAATGTCGAATCTATTAGGACATTCTTTGAGGGATTTTGGAAAAAAGAGTACAGGTGTCTTGTTTAGGTCTTAAAACATTTGGATATACAGGAGTCAATTGGGAATGGCAGGGGACGGAGTTTCTCTCCTTAGAAGGTGTGGCCGCCATTGTCAGTTTGGCCTCGATTGATTTTTGATAGCTGCTGAATGTGAAGAACAATGGGGAGGTGATTCAATGTTCTCTTGGTTCTCTGCATGACGAATATACAGAGAGCTGGGAGTGCAACATGGCTATGCCGACAGAATGTAAAGTTCTGTGACATGAGTAGAAGATGGATGATCAGGTAGAAGCTGGATCTTGAGGAATGGGGAGTACTCATAATTGGTACGTATATTGATATTCTAACATTTTTATGTATATTTAATTCCTCCCTACATATATGCGGAAAGGAGCTATGAATGCTCTCATTGCTTTGAGTATATTAAAAAAAAAATCCATTTTATGTAATCTGCATTCACTGCATTCCCTATGATGACATTTCCATGAGATACTCTAGCAAACAGATCGTGTATTTAGTCTATCCTTTCATGTCTACAAGAGTCTTTCCAAATGGTAAATTTTTAGATCAATTTTTGCTAAACTTTGAAGGATAACAATATCCTCTTCTTGAGATCCCATTCTGGCGCATGCAGATTATAGTAATTTGTCTCTATGCCTGATGTTTGCATCTAAATAAAGTCTTCTTTAGCCTATTCATCAATTAATTTTGGCGCAATCCGGCACCCATCTTATTCAACTTTGATATGTTAGAGTTATTAGGTTATGAGTTACTTTTTAGAAACTTCTAAATTACTAAAATACTCCATTTTGGGTAACGAGTTGTTCTTAGTAGTTTCCAATGTTAAACCCCTTGGGCATCAACTGGTAATTAGTAACATTTTGGTACTGGATTTTTTTGTGGTAATGTAGAAAAAGATATTTTCTTGTGTTTGTAGCGATATAGATTAGAGAACGATGGCTTAAACCTATCAATCAGATTCTCTTGAAATATTCTAAAGTTTTAATCAAAACCATTTTGGCACATATCCTGCGATCGCTGCTTTCCAGGAGATGACATCTCTTTGTGGCATTCTATCAAAAGTTTGTGTGCTTGGTCTATTCTTTCATATTAGAATTATTGTCTACCTGAGCATTTCCAACTGTTTATTGTCAAAACCCTACCTTCCTTACGAGTGAAGGATGTTGTGGTAATCAGGTTTATGTTCTATGTTGATCGTAATTTTTGCTTTATAAATTTCCTTGCCTCCCACAACCCCGTCTTAACATTTAAAAACTCAGATAATTCCTTATCTTTGATCTTGCATACTGTACACTTTTAAAACCTTTAAGTTCATTTGAATCTTGGCTTTGTTTTTACTGCCAAAAGATTGACTCACAAGTATCATGAAAAGCTATTAACATGTTATGCAGTAGCGAGGTTTTATTTGTTTATGAAAATATTTTGACTCCAGGTGTGATGATCATTGGAGGATATAGTTACCTAAGTTATCATTAGTGGCGGACGTAATTGTGCTTTATTAATTCAATATATTAATGTAGTAATAATACTTCTATGTGAGTTACGATCCCATCTTATATTATAGGAATTTGATTAAACATACCCTGTGCTTTTGTTGTCTATGAGCTAAAGAGTTAAGTAATTCATTCTTATCTTATGTTTTTTTTTTAAAAAACTTGATTCCCTATATTAGGATTGAAAACTAGAAATTAGATTAAGTCCTTTAATTTTAGTATGAATGAGGGTGTTTTTAGTAATGGAATATAATAGGAAGTAGTTGATATATATATATATATATATATATATATATATATAAAGATCTTGTTGGTTAGTAATTATGTAAATATCATTGATGGAATTCAAAGTATAAAAAGAAAAAAAGTATTCGCTCAAATTCATGTTTTCTTAATTATTTTGGGAAGTAAATGTTATGGAAGGTTCACAAGATTGATGTCTTTAAGTTTAACCTTACCGAATGACTCTCTTAAGAGATGAGTTAGTGGTAATAGTTGTGTTGTTTTGAAAACTCCTTAGTCTTAATCTTTACATGAGTTAACTTCGTGTGAAATATGATGCTTTAGTGCATATTTAAATTTCAATATAATGTTTGGACTGTTAGGATTCAATTTTTTTGGTTAGTTATCTTTATGGTTACCCTATTTAGATATAAAACTAATTATTATGTATAATCCATTAAGTCATTGTACTGTGGTAATTTATTTGAGTTGTGATCTTGTATTATGTTGTCCCATTGAGTTCGATGCGATATTACATTGGTCATTACATAAAATTTGTATCTATGGTACCTTGTTATGTGTTGATCTCATCTCGCTATAATTGTATGTAGAAAATAAAAGGATTAAATTCATCTAAGTGGTACAGATCTAAACTAGATGATTTGTCATTAGTAGTTTGATGTAGTGCTATAATGATGAGCTAGGATATAGAATGTATTTGAGATAGCTGTTTGAGAAACATAGATAAGAAGAACTATATATGAATGCTAACTTTTAGAGTAGAAATGAGATGTTGACTCTATATAGTTTTGTTTGATTACTATATTAGCTTGGAGAAATAAGTATAGTTACTTTGTAAAGAAGATCCAATGTTATCCCTGTATGATTGGTTAAACATAGTAGTGAATTGTATACTAGTTTGAAAAGTATTATATGTTTTATCAAATTTTATGAGAATATTGTGAGATAGATAAACCTCAATCTCTTATTGCCCTCAAGTATGGATTAAAATATGAATATGTTCCTAGATTGAGAAGATGTTGATATCACATGTGAATAGTTACATCTTAGAGGTTTTGATTTGTATGATACCCTCTTGTGGTCGCAAGTTCAAGTCCTCGAACTACGAAGTCTCTGTGCCACGTGTACGTAGACAAGGCCATCACGATCCCCCGAGACATGTTGATAACTGAGAGGGGGGGTGAATCAGTTATCCTAATTATTTCTTCTTTTGAACTTTCTTTTTAATCAATGCAGCATTGAATCAAACAAACAAACATTACCATGAAATGAGAAACACATGACACAGTATTTTTGACGTGGAAACCCTGTTAAGGGAGAAAACCATGGGGTGATTAACCCAAAGATTATTCTCTGTTAGAAGAATAAGGAATTACAAAATGGCACTTGCCAATTAGGGCTCACTGCCCGAGCACACTGCTCACAAAGAGGCACACTACCTACAAGGAGACACACTGTCTACAAAAGAATGTTATACAATACTTGAACTAATTGGAAGCATCCACATATGCTAGAGTTCAGTTCTGATTAGGCTCAATACACTGATCTGCTGCACTTCATCGTTCCTCTTCTCTTTATTCTGCTTTCCTTTCACATATCGGATCTTTCCTACTACTTCTGCTCTGCTCTGCACTTATTCACATATATCATCATTGCTACAACAACTCTCACAACTAAATCCATCGTGCATATATATCCGCACAAGTAATTTCATCACCTTTCTAGTCGGCATCCGGAACAGTCTATTTTCTCACAAACTCTGTTCTGTCGGCTGAATCCTTGCTCATCAAGTAATGCGGATCAAGCATATACTTGTAGATATCATTAATCATGTCAGCTAAACATGATTCATGCCTTCACAACCTTTACCATCAACAGTAACACATCCGGAAAATAGTCTGATGTTCTGTCAGTCAGTTCTTCCTCTGTTCTCACTGTCACTCAGGAATCCAGTACTCAACTATTCATATCTTTTTCCTTGTCCATCATCAGAGGCTAAATCCTTGGAATATACCACTCAAGGTAGTCCTCTTGACTTCCTCAAATCCGCACTACACCAAGATACTTCCTCTGAGAGATCCAGACCAATCTATCAGACCTTGCCACATGCTCTGTTCTTGTTCACCGGATCACAACAATCTTCATTCTGACTTCCGGTAGAGACACACCATGACTTGCGGATATGTGGAATGACCTTTGTTGCCATCAATGACAACAACCATGAATCCATATAGTGTCTCTTGCCAACAATCTCCCCCTTTGGCATTGATGGCAACACTTAGTGAAAAATGACTAAGTGTTTACACTATGCTCCCCCTTGGCTGATGCTCTATCTTTATATACAATTTCTGGAACTCCCCCTTGGTTGGATTCCTCATTTTTCACTGCTCCTCACTCCCCCTTTGACATCAATGGCAAAGGGTAGGGTCCGCACACCAAAATTTTTCAAAAAAAAATTTTACTACACTTAGCCGCATATTACATACTTACATAAACTGAAGAATGTCTGCAAAGGATGTCTTCAATTGGACCAGTTCTGTAGCCCAACTTTGTTTCATTCTATCCAAAATTGAAATGTGACCACTCAACAAAAATGCAAAAACTTCTACCCTCTTGAGATTTGTCGGATCATTGGTTTGGGCGGTAGTCTGAGCATCACTTATGGCCTCATGCATAGTTTCTAACTTAGGGATTATAATCCTTCTAAGTTCTCCCATCCGGTTAATTATATTCTTCCTTTCCTTTTCAAAATTCTTCATTGCATTTGTGATTGCAATAGTTTGACATTCTTGATTTACTATGGAGGAAGAGAGAGGATCAAAACTTTGAGACAAACTAAGTAGTTTGTCCTATTCCTCTTTTATTTTCTTATCAATTTCTACTGTTGCCTTTGACCAGGAGATACAAAATTTGTAAATGTCACCACCATCCTTAAGAGCATTTTCTAGGCTCTTTATTCCAATACTCAAATTTCTCCTATCATTAGAGATTAATCCTAGTACCTCTGAGAATCTCTTATCCAAAAACTCCTTCCGGACCTTTTCTTCAGCTAATTTTTCTAGGGATTCAAAATGTGTACCAACACTGCTGACTAAGGTTTTGAGATTACCGGAAGAGGAGGCTGTGGGATCTTTCTGGACCGATGGCATAATCTTTTCAAGCATTCCAGAAGTAGCCTCTATCAACTCACAGTCTTCCATATGAGACTTTAGGAGTTTTTCATTTGCCTTAGCATTTGCAAATGAGGCTATCTTCATTGTCTGCACTGGAGAGAGGGAATCGAAGTTGAATGGACCTTGTAGAACCTCCGATTCATCAATCTCTATTGCTTCTTTGCTCATAAATTTTTGGACAGTTTGTTCAGTGTCTCTTGCTGGAGACAGATGTTTCTTCTCTTCTGCAGTCTTGGAGCTGTCCTTTGGAATTTTCTCTTTCTCCACATTCTTACCACTATCAGTTGTGGTTTTCTCTATTGGAGTCGTCTCTTTCTCTGCACCCTTGGTACTGTCAGCTTCTTTTTCTTTTATTGCTGCTTCTTTCTCATGTAGTTTCTCTTCTTCTTTGGATCCAGAGACTGTAGGGGAGACCGGAGGAGAAATGTTGGTTTGTTCAAGGCCCATTTCTTCTGTTGCTTTCTCAGAAGTTTCTTCTGCAGCATTTGTGGATGAGGGATCAGTACCCAAGTCCTCTACAATAGGAAGATTAAACCTTTTGAAGGCCTTCCGAAGGATCTCTTCTGTATCTATGGCCACCTTGTCAGTCTCACCAAGCATGAGTTGATTCATCCTTGCTTTACTCCTGAACTCATCTTTGCAATCTTTGAATATTATGTTCATTGTCTTGGGATCAATTTGAGGATATAGCTAAATAGCTATCTGCTCCCGGATCTCAAGATCTTTTGCCTGGGCATTGTTCTTTCTTATTTCTAATTCCTTTTCTAGGCTTTTAGGAATTAGAGATATAATCTCAATGAAAGCCTTATTGTATATGTTCAAATACTTGATTGTGGCTTCCTGCAGGATCTTTTGGTCAGCCTCATTATAGTCATCATAGAATTCGGTCATTGGTTGAAGGTTTCCATCCACAATGACTGACTTGATTACACTCTCTAGAGACAGGTGGGCTTTTCAACAAATTCCTCTGCCATTTCTTCCTTGTCTTAGCCTGTGGAGGGTTTACCGGATCCTTTCTTCTTCTACTTCTTTGTTTCTTTTACCCCCTCATCTGATTCCATTTCCTCTTCATCTTTCTGACTTGTATAAGCCCTTGTGGCTTTTATTTTAGACCTTTTCTCTCCTTTACCAGATGTCTGACCTTCCGGTTTAGATATTTTTGAGCTTTTGGTTCTAACAGGTGTAGATCCTTTTGATGATTTGGTCCGGGTTGAGGTTTCCACCGGAGCACTTTTCTTGCTTTTCTTTTCTACCTCTTTCTTTTCTTCCTCAGCTTTTCTCCTCTTTTTTCGGTTGGCATCAAGTGCCTCCTTTGGGATGCCTAGGCCTTGGGCAATATGTTCAACTTCTTTTCTTACTTTCCTTTTTATCTCAGGTTCTCTGAGTTCCACATGGATCTTCACACTCAGCTCCTCAAAGGTTCCAAACCTTTCTGCTTTTGGATCTTTGGGTTGAATAAGCATGTGTTGAACATGCAGTTCCACAATCTGTTCATCAACCTCATACCCCATGGGCATGATCCAAACTATCCTTGGCTCAACTACCTCCATTAGGCACTGATCAGTATCAACCATAAAGCAGACTGAGTCTTTGTATTTTTCAACAAGAGACTGGGGAATTCTTTCTCTTGCTTGCATCATACTCTAGAAGTTTTTGAAGTATCCCCACAGAGCTGTATTTCTTGCTTTGGCATCCCCAAGTCCATGTAAGTAATCTCTGATCTAGACTGCTACAGGTTTGTCATTCTGCCATACCCATCCACTTGATCCGGGCAGCTCATTCATGAAATAGAAAAATAGACATAATATAAGTGTACCATACTTGAAAGAATTCTTTTTGTCCTTTTTGATCTTTTGTATATTTTCCATTAATTGACTTAAAAGAAGTTCACAGAGGTCATAATCTGCATTCTTCCTTAGCATCTCATAGGCAGTATATACTGTAGTTCCGGATACAGAATTCTCCCTACTGGAGTGATAAATCTTGTATCCTATTATCATGGATGCAAACTTGATATCCGGGTCAGAGATATCTTCAATGGTCATTGCCCTCTTATCAAATTTTGATCTGGTGGCCTCAGTTACAATGTTATTTTTGACAGATTTGAGGATAGGTATCCCTCCGGAAGAGTATAGACCAGTCACTGCCCTAATTGCCTCTTTTGTGATCTTGCAGGGTCTATCCAGCCATAGGAAGTTGTCATGCATCCTACTCAATACATACCGGACCCATTCATCTTCTTCAAAGCAGGGGAAATGAATGAATTGAACAAACTGTTTCTTCTGGATACCCTTATACTCTGGTTTAAGCTGAAAAGCATTGTCTATCAGTTGTTTGTGATAGAAATCTCTCAATTTGAATTCCCTGAATTCCTCAATACTTGCATGTATGTAAACCCTAATGTCTTCTGTGTGTAAAATGCCATGAGGAACACTAGAGAATGCTCCTAAGCGATCTACCTCCAATGACTTGTATGGGTGTTTCTTAAATTCAGGTCGGGGCCTATCTGAGATCTTTACTATATTCGGAGTAGCCATTTCTCAAAAGATTTGTAGTAAGATATTGAAAACAGAAAATACCTTATGCGCCTTCGGTTACACGGAGTGGTTGCATTGATTTCTGTATGTAATGACTTTTGCAAGGGATCTTTGGTGAACTTGATGAATCTTGTTGCAGAGCTCCACTTTTCACTTCTTCTTGAGTGTAGAATGAGCAAGTGATTTATGAGAAATCCCTTATATTGCTCCGCAAACCCTAATATCTGATGGCAATAAATGCTCGACCTACATTATTTCGGTTTGCCTTATTCAAATAACTTGAAGAACTGGATTAGTCATGATCTATGAACATCATGCAGATCTTCCAACCATGAACAAATCAAGATAACACATCACAAGGATATCCCAAACACTCTGTCCAATCCGCAGAATAAGACAATGCACTTTCGGATCTCTCCAGACCTTTTTGTAATCCTCTGTCATTCCAGAGCATCTCCCGAAATAGGTCTAACTTGATCGATCACAACTTCTTCACATCTTCATGCAGACCTCTGAAATCTTATCTGAATCATCTCAAGACTTATATCTACAGACCCTTTACTCTGCATCTTGTGCCACATCCGACACCACTTGATTGGCTGGGGGAACAAGATTTTCTTTGAGTCTCCCCCTGAGCCAGAGCTCACCTTTTAATTTTTGGAAGGAATATCAGCACCAGAGTCTGGTGCGGATCCAACCTCTACATTCTCTGAACTTTTCTTCACCCAAATCTTGTTCATCTGATTCCTAACTTCATCTGCATTCATCTTTTGTTTACCCTTGTCTTGATTCTGATTATACACCGGACCTCTTTTGTCCTGATTCTTGCTTCTGCAGACTTTTGCATTATGACCGGACCTATTACAGATTTGGCAAATAACATTTCCTTGCATATTTGACTTATAACCTCTTGATCTGCATTGATTAGCCATATGACCTACTCTATTGCATGCAAAGCATCTACCATTGAATGATTTGTTTATTTGCATATTTCTGTATTCATGAGACTTGTGTCCATACCTTTTGCAGTTAAAGCACTATCCGGAGAAGGATGAATTAGTCTGATTCATTCTCTTTCTGCACTGATTAGCTTTGTGACCAAAGTGATTGCAGTTGTGGCAATATCCATTGAAGGATGGATATCTTTGAGCATTGGGCTGTCTTACCAGAGGTCTTCTAGGCCTATTCCTTAAATTTTCTAATCCAAAATTCTTTTGACCGAATCCGGAGCTTTCTCCTTTCTCATATCCCAAACCATACTTGTCATCTGCCCTCTTTTGACTTCCAAGAAGAACTTCAAGTTGAGCAGAACTTATCTTGAATTTCTCTTTATATTCATTTGCTGTTTGAAGATCTCTTTTGAGAGAGACAATTTGATCCTCAAGTTTTTCTTCATTATCTTTGGCATCTTCAAGATCAGATTCAAGATGTCTGATAATCCTGTCCATCCGGTGGCAATCTTCTGATTTCTCTTTAAGAGATTGTCTTAGATTGTCTTCATCTTTTCTTTTCTCTTCAATCTCTTGAGTAAACTTTATAACTCCTGATTCCATTTCATGTCTTACCATAATGACTTCTTTTGATAACTTTTCACATAACTTGGTTTTTTCAGTCAATTCTTCATTTGTATTACTTTCTTCACTTTGTCTTGCCAATTGTTGGAGCAGCTCCTTTCTCTTTTTCATAGAGAGGCTTAATTTGTCCTTTAGTTCTCTCATGAATTCATCAGCCTGTTTGAGTCTTTCCTTTAATTAATTGACTTCAGAGTTTGACTGTTCAAGATCCTCAAGGGCAGTCTTGAGTTGTTCCCTTAAGCCATATGCATCCATTTGAACTCCCAGATCTTCCTCAAGCTGTTAGGCTCTATTAGGAGGAACTTAGCTCTGATACCAATTGTTGATAACTGAGAGGGGCAGTGAATCAGTTATCCTAATTATTTCTTCTTTTGAACTTTCTTTTTAATCAATGCAGCATTGAATCAAACAAACAAACATTACCATGAAATGAGAAACACATGACATAGTATTTTTGACATGGAAGCCCTGTTAAGGGAGAAAACCACGGGGTGATTAACCCAAAGATTATTCTCTGTTAGAAGAATAAGGAATTACAAAATGGCACTTGCCAATTAGGGCTCACTGCCCGAGCACACTGCTCACAAAGAGGCACACTGCCTACAAGGAGACACGCTGTCTACAAAAGAATGTTATACAATACTTGAACTGATTGGAAGCATCCACATATGCTGGAGTTCAGTTTCAGTTAGGCTCAGTACACTGATCTGCTGCACTTCATCATTCCTCTGCTTTCCTTTCACATACCGGATCTTTCCTACTACTTTTGCTCTGCTCTGCACTTATTCACATATATCATCATCTCTACAACAACTCTTACAACTAAATCCATCGTGCATATATATCCGCACAAGTAATTTCATCACCTTTCTAGTCGGCATCTGAAACAATCTATTTTCTCACAAACTCTATTATGTCGGCTGAATCCTTGCTCATCAAGTAATGCGGATCAAGCATATACTTGTAGATATCATTAATCATGTCAGCCAAACATGATTCATGCCTTCACAACCTTTACCATCAACAGTAACACATCCGGAAAATAGTCTAATGTTCTATCAGTCAATTCTTCCTCTATTCTCACTGTCACTCAAGAATCCGGTACTCAACTATTCATATCTTTTTCCTTGTCCATCACTGGAGGCTAAATCCTTGGAATATACCACTCAAGGTGGTCCTCTTGACTTCCCCAAATCCACACTGCACCAAGATACTTCCTCTGAGAGATCTGGACCAATCTGTTGGACCTTGCCACATGCTCTGTTCTTGTTCACCGGATCACAACAATCTTCATTCTGACTTCCGGTAGAGACACACCATGACTTGTGGATATGTGGAATGACCTTTGTTGCCATCAATGACAACAACCATGAATCCATATAGTGTCTCTTGCCAACAAGACATTAGGTTGGCCCCTTAGTGCCTTAGGCTTGTCATTTCATACGATTGGTGTTTGTATTATGTAATCTATATTATACAGGACTAATATTTCATTTGATGTGCAGTTAAGATCTATAACTTTGTAGGACTGTGGAGCTAAGGAGGCACCTTTCCATTTGGTGTATGGATGATTATCTGGCACTATGGTAAATGTGTATACACGTGTATAAATTAAACTGATACGATTGCATCTTACAATATTTATATACTCTGATATGTAATCTGAATTTACAAAGTTAATTTTGTAAATTGTTTCCTATCACCCTATTAATTTCATCATCAATTTTTTACAATATGTGTGTGTGTGTCTTCATTTGATGAATTTGGATTTAGAACTAACTATGGATGTTAATTAGATCATGTTAGTATGTAGTAATGCAGTCATGTTACCCCTAGAGATGACAGTAACTTGTTGGATCAGACTATGTTATAGTTTGTTATCATTAATTCTATGTAAATAAAAAATAAAAAATAAAAAATAAATAAAAAGTTTTCCGCCTTTATATTGTTTTTAGTTGACTCATCTCTAGGGTTGCATGGCAGGGAATTACACTTCTAATGCATGTTTACTAGCTACAAATTTGAGTAAAATACCCTCAAAATTCATCCACCAAAGTTCAACTTCTACGATCACATATTTTATATCCTGTAACCTTAGTGTCCTTTTTTTATTTTCAGTCATTCTATCAGGGCAAGACATATTCTACAAGTAGTGAACAACATTTCTATACCATTCAGATTTCTTCATGTCACAATTAGCAACTATTTCCTGACTCTCAATATTGTTTATTTGATTAGCCTCTTAGTTTGACTCAGCCATCAATTTTGCTAATCCTTTTCCCCTTACTAGCTTAGTAATTTGAATATCAATATTTAATTCTTAGATCCTATTAATCCATTTGCATCTTCTTCTAGTTGATTCTTGTTGTTTAAAGACATCTTTGACAGTAGTTCTTGGGACATAAGAAACAATCATTGCCCCTACCAAATAAGGCCTAAAATTTTTGACAAACTCAACCAAAGCATAAGCCTGTTTCTCAGTTATATCATATTTTAATTCATCAGCCTAGAGAGATTTACTAAAAAATGAAATGGGCTATTCATAACCTTCATCATTCTTCTGCAGTAGAAAAGCTGCTATACTATGGAAAGAAGCAAAAGAAAACAATTGGAAGGGTTTGGAAAAATCAGGGGATTTCAACACAGGGGCTTCTTTGATAGCTCCCTTGATATTTTTGAAGGCATTCACTGGTTAATCATTCATGCGATGTTTTCCCCTTTCTTTAGCATTTTGGATATTGCTCTAGTGGTTTCTACAAAATTGGTAACAAATCTCCTTAGGAAATTCACTTGCTCGAAGAAAGATTTAATCCACTTAATACTTTAGCATTTTTGATATTGCTCTAGTGGTTTCTGCAAAATTGGTAACAAATCTCCTTAGGAAATTCACTTTCTCGAAGAAAGATTGAATCCACTTAATACTCTTGGATATTGGGTGTTGCAAGTATGTGCCTAACCGGTGTTGTCATTGATGTCAACATATCAGTGTTGTCATTGGTGTCAACTGTGCTCTTGTTTTAATGCTTGTTTGTAATGAGTTAGATATTTTATATTCGCCTATATAAGTGTTGGAGATCCTGATATTGAGGATATTGAGAAAATTTTCTCCTCCGGTAGAAACAGTGTGTTGCAGAGTATCTTTATCTACAGAAGAACAATCCAATAGATTGTTCTACATTTCTTGTACAATGAATATCTTTATCTATGGATTAGAAGTTATTTAGATACATGTCTGAAGAAGCTATGTTCGAAGTTTGAGCCTCCGGTATGAAGATCTGAGTTAGTTATGTTCACCAGAGTGAAAATTGTTTTTTCTGTATATTTAGAGGTGATAGGGAGAATGTATTATGCTCCACATTCCTCTGCGGGTAAGTATTTCAGTCTGCAGTTCTGGAATAAAGTTGGTAATGATGATAAGTGCCTTCAACTCCAATGGTTCATGATTTATTGGTCCATAAGAAATCTTTTCTTTATGACAGTGGTTGATAGTGTTGTTTAAGTGCTCTGATTTGAAGAATCCTTTTGATAAATTGGTTAGAGGTTGTGCGGATGTTCTTGGCGATTACAATGTGCTTGTGGATGTCTCTTGATCATGGTCCTACCTTTGGATTGGTCTGCAAAGAGAAATTCAGATCGTGGATGAAGACTATTCTTAGAAAACTTAGTGTTAACACCAGTCTTGGCCGACTTGGTTGTTTTCACTACTTGTGGAGATGCTTTGAAGATTGTAATAGCGTGTTGTGGCATGGAAGATTATATTTGAGTCCCAACTGAAGTGTAGTATGATCCGCATACATAATTACATCTTTCCCTTAGTAAATTTTATATTAGGTCCAGACCTATTTCTATGTATGATTGTAATGCCAACCTTGGAGATTGTTCCAACCATTGATGAATGTAATGCCAACCTTGATGTTCATTCCAAGGTTGATGAGTCATATAAAAAAATGTAATGTAGTTGTGAAAAATTGATCCTTATGCAAAAAATGTGAAGATAAGTGAGAAGTGTAAGAAGAGTAGAGTAGAGAAGAAGTATTGCACTTCAATGGAACTGAACTCGGGAATGGAGTAGGTGCTATCAAATCAGTTTGCAAATCCCTGGCAGTGAGCCAATCTTTGCGGTGAGCATTTTTTTGGAAGTGAGCTCGTAGTAAGTGAGCCTCTATTTTTCGGTATTGTTATAACATATATATTTCTGTGGGCTAACACCCACCGTGGTTTTTCCCTTATAGGGTTTTCCACGTAAAAATTTGATGTCTCATGTGTTGAATATGTTATTTTGTTAAACTTCATGTTTCATGCTTTCATATAATAGTGGTTGAACATTTGAAGTATTGATAAGTGGTTAAAGTTTGGTGACAACTAATTCACCCCCCCTCTCAATTGTCTTGTGCATATTAACAATTGGTATCATAGCGAGGTTCCTCCGAGGTAAGCTTAACAGCTTGAGGTAGATCTAGGATGTCCTACAAGAAGGAGGCTCCACAGTTTGATGGAATGAATTATGCAACCTGGACGATACGCATGAAAATCCATCTACTTTGTATTGGTTATAAATTATGGAAAGTGATAGAGACTAAATATACCATGCCTTAGAATGGTCTGACAACTGAAGATGAAATCAAGGAATATGAGTTAAATATAAAAGCCAGAGATGCTCTGTTAAGTGCATTGACTGATGCTAACTTGATAAAGATCATGAACTATGAAACTACTCAAGAAGTCTAGTAAAATCTAGAAAATCTGTATGAAGGAGATGAATCTATAAAGAGTGCCAAATTGCAAGGAATGAAATCTAAATATGAAGGTTTAAAGATGGGCGAAGACGAAAACATAATATCCTACATGCAAAAAGTTGATGAACTTGTCACTGGAATCAAAGGCATGGGAGGAACTATTGATGAAACTGAAGTTGTGATGAAAATTCTTAGGTCATTGCCTAAATCCTATGGTCACAAGGTAGCTACAATTGAAGAAATAATTACTGTGAAAAAGATTACTAAGGATCAGTTGCTTGGAAAGCTTATTGCTTTTGAAATGAGAGAGTTTGGTGATGCCCTACCAAAATTAGAGATTGCTTTCAAAGCCAGTACTTCAAAGAAGATCTCGAGAGCAAAAAAATACAAGGTGGAACCTGATGATGAGCTTGATGAAATTGAAGCCAACTTTGTTGATAGACTACAAAGAGGTTCTGGTAAGTTCAAAGGCAAAGTACCTTTCAAATGATTTACATGTGGTAAGGTTGGTCATTATGCTTCTAGGTGTCTGAAGAGAATTGAAAGGAATAGAAAAAGATTTGAAAACAGACCTAGGATCCCAAAGAAATGCTATTACATATATATCTTGATGATAAAGGTGTGACAGATGATGAATTTGATGATGCTAGTACTAGTGCAAATGAATGCTTATTTATTTCTATTAAAGAAGAACTTGCATCTAGTAATCCTGCTAGTTGTGTGAAGGAAGAAAAACAAGTGGAAGAAAGTACTTTGACTGTTTAGGTTGAGTAAGATAAGGATGAATGGGTTATTGACAGTGGATGCTCACATCACATGACTGGTGACAAAAGTAAGTTTATAAGTTTGGAAATGTATGATGGTGGACTAGTTAGGTTTGGAGATGATATAGCTGGTAAGATTTGTGGAAGAGGATCTATTTCTTTTGATGGAAAGCACAATACTGATGATGTTATGTATGTGAAAGGTTTAAAGCAAAATCTTTTGAGTGTTGGTTAGATGTGTAACTATTGATCATGATGTTAGTCATAAGAAAACATAGAATAAAAGTTACACAACAACTTTTACTCATCTTGAAAGATACGATGAATTCAAAGAATTCATGATCCCAAGTCTCCGTGGATTAGTTCTTAATCTATTGACATTACTCAGTGGTTGATGTGTGTTGTTGTTTCCATTCAGGGGTCTTGCATTTGTTCATCAATAGGATTCTGTTCTTGTAAAGATGCTACACAGAAAGGTTATTCTACACAGTATATTTCTAAAAATGTTGTGTCTACACTTAGATCTTTGCATGATATTTATCAATTATACATGCTTTAACTTCAAATATGCTATGAATCTTCAATTATCTACAAGATGTCTGCATATTTCATGTAATTTACTTCTGATTATCTATTATTTGCTATTGTGATGGTGAATTTATGAAATTAAAAGAAATGTAAAAAGAATACTTCAAATTATGATGAATCTTCAACTATTGAGCCACATACACACTTGATACTGTCATTAGGAGAAGAAATCAAACCATATTTTCACTAGGATGTTCCATAGCTAGATACAGATGATGCTAACTTCAAAGGATGGTGAATGAAAACAATACAAGCAGACTGATGAGCACTCCAAGGGACGCAGCTAATCAAAGCATGTATCAAGAATCCAGACACAGATTACTCAAGATTTATAATGATTTGTAATCAAAATGGTCTTCTCTTTCATTAAGTATGAAAAAACATGTATGTTTATAATAACTTTGAAATAGGCCCTGATATTTCAGCAAACAAATTTCAATTAAGCTTCCAATGTTTAAAACAAGGCATCCCTGCACCTTTTATAGAATAAGGTGACGAGCGGTTACAAATGATCTATGATCAAGATTTATCTATTAAGATCTATGGTGCATATTCCTTCTGACTTGGTCAACTATTTCTCGTGGCACAGGTTGCTAGCTGGCAACCATCTAGGTAGCTTATTTTCTTCTAAGTACCTGATGTAAATGTTTCCCTTGCAGCGCATCTTTATTTACTCAGGCTCTTCTTCTTCATCATCATGATCATCATGATCATCACTTTCCGTGTCTTCATCATCCTGATGGATATCGCCTTGTATATGGACCTGCATTATCGTCTTGATATTTTCATATGCTTCTACTATTCTTTCAAGTTACCCGCCATCCTGAGTTTTGGCTTTACTAATGGTGAGCTTGTGGGCTTAAAACTTATCTCTGAGGGTCTCCAGTTTACCCTTCTTGTTGCTCAATGTTTCATTATAGTTCTCCACGCTAACTTTGATCCTCATGATCTTGTTCATTGCTTCTTCTGTCAGGTGGGTGAGAGGATCATCATCCATTGGATAGAAGTTATTATGTAGAGCTCTTATGGAAAAGTCTGTGTCTTGATTTTCACTTTTCCCATCTACTTTTCCTTCTAGAGCCTCTAGGACTTCTGCTTCATAGGACATCATGTTGTGCAATTTCACACTGATATCTCTTAACTTACCATTGCACTTCTTCAGTACATCACATTCAAACCTAATGTCCTTATACCAAATATCTACCAGCATGGTAGTGTTATTATCCAGCACCTGATTATTTATCAGGACTTGAGGATTAATCCTTTTTATTTCACTCAGAGTACCCAAGGCTTTCTCTAACTGGAATGACCTTCTTCCTGTCTCAGTCTACATTTTATCAACTTTCTTCCTTGAGATACTCAAAGAATTCCACCTCTGCAAAGAGGCCTTCACTACTTAGCTCTCGTGAGTGCGGACAGCGTCCACTTTCTCATGATCACTAACTCATGCTTCATAAGGTCTAATTTATTAACCTCCTCTTGAGAAATTGTAGTCAATGGGACTACCTGATCTGATGATGTATTGTCAGGGTTAATCAACCCTTTTATGTATGAGTGCAGTTGAGCAATGTGCTCTTTATGCTACTTATTCTTCTCCTTTTCTTTCTTCACCCTTTGGGTCAAAGAATCTATTATATCCTTCCCTTCCTGACCTTCTTGGTCTTCACTGGCAAACCCCAAGTCAACTGTGGTGATCTGGAATTCTTCTAGGGCTATTTTGCTTTTCTCTTTCTCAACAATGAGAAGTGCTACCTGGATGGTCCTTTTTCCTGTAGCAGGATCTCTTCTAATTGCAGATGTTAATCTGGCTTTCCTCTTCGGCTTCATGATGGTTTCTGAAAATAATGTTGAAACATCAAACTCCTAAATCTCAAAACCTGATTCCATACCTATTTCTTTCTCAAGCCATTGAGGTACTTGATCTCTGGATCCTTGGTGTCCGTCATCATCATCATGTCCACCTTGATCTCTAGCATTTGTCTTTGTTCTCAATGGAGAGGGTGATTTACTTATTTCTTCCTCATGATATTCATCATGAGGGGGATCGTATGGTATTTCCTCTTCTTGAGGAACTTCTTCTTGCGGGGGAGGATCATGTTGTGTATCTACATGTTGGTCCTTCACTTGATCTTTTACTCCCTCCTTTTGTGTTTCATCCACTTTAGGAATTTCCTCATCCTGAGGTACATTTGTATCTGTGAATATCATTGTGTTTGTACTAGGTGCATCTACCTGATCCTGGATCACGTTCTGCTCTGCACCTAATGTATCTACCTCCTAGATTTTAAGGTCCTCATGACCTGATATATCCTTATCACCTGAGGTTTCTTGAGGCCGAGGGGCATCATTACCGGATGTGTCTTGATCATTCTTGCCCTTTTGCTAGACTTATACTATTCTGGGCTCAACAGGTATTTCTTGTTGTTGCTAACCCATATCTGTTTGTTTGACTTCCTCAATATCTTCTATTTTATTAGGTGCACCTACTTTATGTTCAGGATGTGTCACATACTCCCTGTATGTTAAGTCTATCACCTCAGGGCTAGTTACCTGATCAACTAACTTACCAAGCCCTATTTGTTGGGCTACCCTCTCTGGGCTACTTTCTCTTTCTTGCTCTGTTTGCTTCAACTCTTCTAATACTGCCATCTATGTTGATGGGGTTCCATGTGGGGTCATGTGAGTGTTAGAAGCAAGGGTCTCCCTCTGCTGAGAGGCTACGTTCTGTACCACCTCATCATTTGATAAGTCCATAGTTTCCTCCAATGAGAAAGGACCACCTTGAACTACTCTAGTGGCTTCTTTTGCTTGCTCTTTAGATTTCTTAGTCTTAAATTGAATGATGGTAGGAAGTGGCACATCATGTTGCAATTCTTTCCTGAACACTTCACTACCAGCTCCCCTTAATACTATGGGGTCATGTCTTATCTCACCCCTCATAGATGTTCTCTATTTTTAGGTGTTGATGTTACCAGGGGCGCTTTCCTCTTTCTTGTGAATATCATATGATCATCTTCTACAGGCTCTTCATTCACTGGCTCCTCCTCAATAATGATATCCTTTTCCACATTCTGCTGTGAGGTTTGGCCATTATCTGGCACTCCTATAGTCTCCATAGCTGACCTTAGGATTCTTTTTGTTCTTGGCTCTTCTACCAAAGGTTGTGTAGATGAGGCTGATGTCTGTCCTGATGCAGATGCATCTTCATCTGGTATATCAATTCTTTCAATTATCACCCCCTTAAGTTCATTATCATTTTTCCTCTTTCTGGGGGGTCCCTTGCTTTGTTTCTGAGGTGGTAGCCTTTCTCCATTAGATTTTCTCTTCTCAACAAGAAAGTCATCATATTCCTCATCAGGAATCTCCTGCCTTTTCCTATATTGATTTGTTCATTTACCCATGCTTGGGTCAATTGCAGCACCCCATCTATAAACTGATCTAATGAAATGTCTTCAGGTAGCGTTAGGCCAGGGGCTAAAATGGTGTCATTGTACACCTTTTTATCTTCATACTCATTGGATATGGTCTTGCCATTATCTTTCTTTAATTGTGCAGGCACTGGAATGCAATCAAATGTCTTAACCTGATTGAGGGTGAGTTTGATATTTTCTTCTTCTGACCTCAGCCTCATCCTCGCAGTCAGTCTAGAAATCCTCTAAGTGCTTCTAATGTATGGGCTTTCCCATGATCTTTTGCATCCTCCCATAGGGGTCATATGATCTGGCCAATGGAAATGGCTATAAGTTCATCAAGTTCAGACCCGCTATGGCCTTCTTTATGTCATCAGACTCAGGGCATATATACCACCCTATAGTAACTAGAAACAAAACTGGAGGAATATTATTGTTTTCTTTATATGCATCCAATATAGTTGATACCTATCTCAAAAACTTCATTAGGTCTACCCCATTAGTAGGTTACTTGGGTAGCATTAATGGCTGTCCTTCAAAGCCTTCTATTCTGATGTAAAAAAATGCGGCAAACTGGATGAACCAGGCACCATGCTTGTATATAACTTCCTGAGCTTCCATGCTCAATCTTTTGGTTCTATCCTCCTCCATTGTTCTGACCAGATGCATAGAAAATGCATAATTTACTGATTTGTAGTCAGGGAGATAGTTTATTCTCTGCAACTGAGGATAATGGTCCCATATATGGGCATCATTAATATTGCCACCAATCTTTCCAACTGCGGTAAGTGCATCAAATGTACCTTTATAAGCACATGAATATACAACATATAAAGTCATGTAAAATGAACACTCTAGGCCTCCTAGGTTCATCATCTGCATATCTAGAGCATCACTGATGATTTTAGCCCATAATGGCTTATTATCTATATAAATGCACATCATGATGACCCCATACATCCAGTCCTTGAAATTTTCAGTAGTAGGCTGGCCTATCACTCTACTGAGTAGGGCAATCATATACTGATATTCATCATCAAAGTCAAATTTGTATAGGTGCACTGGTAATTTGGCAGAGGCAATGTAAGGGTTGTTCTTTGCTCTCCACTGATACATTCTCTTTCTTGCAGTCTTCTTATTATTTTCATACTCTTTCTCTAGTTTTTTTAGATCCATACTGACTACCTTCTTTCCAAGTGGGAGATTGAAAGTAGTTGTAATCCCTTTGATGGACAAATTTGCATAAACCCTACCATGTTTTTCTACTCGCCTCGTCTGTGGGTTATAATTTCTGGCACATTCTATTATCAATTCTGGAGCCTCCATGGAATAAGGAAATCTGGCTGCATACCACATTCCTGATGTGAAAACGACATCTAGTAGGGTACTTTCTTTATCATTATGCATCCTAGATGACCATGCCACTAAATATGTGTTTACTTGGTGAGTATCTCTGATGACACCATACTTGAACTGCACTCCTTCAGGTTGAGCAAACATGGGTTTAATAAATTTAGACTCAGACTTGTTCCTCCTTATATCCGCCATGGATTCTTGCAATGAACACGACTGGTCTTACAATAATATTCACATGCATGCATACAACAACATTATACATTTATGGCATCATACATATTATACCTATTAATCTCCATTTCATCATGATATGCCTACCTACAATTTCAAACCATTGGAAAAGCATACTACCTGGACATGCAGAAAACGACAACAGGAGGGTTTTAATTACTTACCTGATAACGCTTATCTCCTAGATTAGGCTGATTATTATGGAAAAGGGACTCAGATACCAGTGATAATCATGTGTTTTGTTCTACTGTAAGATATTAGTGTCTGCATGTAGGTCATACGAGGGTTTAAATGTCTTCTCTGTAAATTCCTGTTTCTTCGCAAGGTAAATGCAAAATGACCTTGGAAATCCACATTTATCCTCATTTATAGGGCAAATTAGGGCAAAACCGAGTTAAATTGATCAAAACCATTCATCTTCTGTACGAAATTCATGGATGATGCTAGGTGTGTGTATCACATTCACAATTGGCGGGAACCACCTACTGCATTTATGTGCATTAAATGTTACGAGGCAAGAGGACGGGGGTGATCTTCAGAAGATTGGGTGATATTCAAAATATCGGCTGATATTTGGAATATGACCCCCTCTGTTTATTATGACCGTCTGCCTTTGAGCGGGAAAATTGATGTCGATGGAATCAGGTGATGTTGAGAATATCATATGATATTTGGAATATCAGGTGATATTTGAAATGTGACCCCCTTTTGAAAGATCAGGATGACGTCACTGTCATGTTATTATAAAAGGGTGATCACTAAAAATATACCTCTGTGAGGTAAAAAGGATGATGACGTCACCATTAGGGTGATTTTCTTTATTCATCGGGGTTGGATGACATCATCAGTATATTGGCTTTAGGGTGATATTTTGCGACAGGGTGATATTTAGAATATCAAGTGATATTTGGAATATCGGGTGATATTCAGAATATGACCCCCACAAAATATAGGAAGCTATTTGATGGGTAAATATCACTACCACGTAAGATTGACGTATGGAGCTCTAGACCAAATCATTATTAGGTGATAAAACTAGATTGGGGTGATCTTACATTAGATGACTGATGTTAAGGAATATGACCCCCTCAGAATATTAGGTTTGACCAGGACTTTGACTTGTCATAACTTTTGTTCCCTAAGGAATATCAGGGTGATCCAAAAGGCAAACCTTCATGAAATTTTGTACTCTTTCCAACCATGAGGTTATTGATATGAAACATTAACTTTGATTGACTAACCTCATCATGATGACTTACCTAGCTCCCTTATGCAGGGTCACCTGCATGACTTACTTTTACCAGACCACCGAAAAGCAGAAAAACCAAGAACAAGCCAAGCAGAAAATTGGGTCCCTGTTTTGTCAAGTCAAAATGGGGCGTGTTGTGTAACCACACAATAGTAACAAAGGATATGATCGAAGATTCAAGGATAATGGATGCAAGATCTTGGAAAGCTTCAGAACTGTGATTACTACTGGTAAAAGGACCAGAGGTAAGGGTTATCATTTGAAAGGAACTAATAGTTATTGTTTATTGGCTCAAAATGATGAGAGTTTGTTGGGGCATAGAAGGATGTGTCATATCAATTTTGATAACTTGGTGAAGATAAGTTTTGTTCAAGCTGTAAGAGATCTATCTAAGCTTGTGAAGCTTGCTAACACCATTTGCAAAGAATGTCAATTTGGGAAGCAAACAAGAACAAGTTTCAAAAGAAAAGAACAATTTTATGTTTGATTGTTGGAGCTGGTTCATACAGATTTTTGTGGTCCCACAAGAACAAGAAGTCTACAAGGAGATAGATATTTTATGTTGCTTATTGATGGTTATTCCATAATGATTTGGGTTTCTTTTCTAAAAGATAAATCAGAAGCCCTAGACAAGTTCAAAGCTTCAAGGTAATGGTTGAAAATGAGTTAGAATTGAAGATCAAATTCTTGAGGTCTGATAGAGGAGGTGAGTTCACATCAAATGCATTCAATATATTTTGTGAAGAACAAGGGATAAAGAGACAATTGTCTGCACCTAGGACTCCTCAGCAGAATGGAGTTGTTGAAAGAAAGAACAGGATAGTTCAAGAGGCTGCTAGGACTATGTTGAAGGAGGTTGATCTACCTAAAGTATAATGGAGAGAAGCCATACACACTGCAGTGTACATTGTTGTATTGAAGAGCTCCTACAGTGAGATATTTCAAAGTTTTTGGTAGCAAATGTTATATCAAAAGAGAAGAAGATCTAGGCAAGTTTCATGCCAGGTGTGATGAAGGAATCTTCCTTGGTTACTCTACCAAGAGTAAGGCTTACTGGTGCTACAATAAGAGATTGAAGAAAATCATTGAGAGTGCTAATGTGAAGGTTGATGAAGACAAAGGAAGAATTTCAGATTTGAGTGGTTATGAATTAGATGAACCTGCTGCTATAACAAATGAAAAAAAAGTTGATCAAGAAGATAGTCAAGATGAAGAAGAAAAGGCTCTGGAAAATGTTGCTAAGACTCCTAGGAATGTAAGAATTAATCATTCTGAAGATCAGATTATAGGTGACAAAAGAAAAGGGGTATTGACAAGGAAAAGAGCTACTGAAGAACAAGTGAATTACCATTTGCTTTCAAAATTTGAACCTAAAACTGTGAATGAAGCTTGCACTTATGAAAATTGGGTAAAAGATATGGAAGAAGAACTGATGTACATAGAAAAGAATCAAACTTGGGAACTGGTTCCTAGACCTGCTGATAAGAATGTGATTGGCACCAAATGGGTTTTTAGAAACAAGATGAATGAAAATGGAGTAGTAAGGAACAAAGCAAGATTGGTATGCAAAGGATACTCTCAAGTTGAAAGAATATATTTTGAGGAGACCTATGCTCCTGTGGAAAGAATAGAAGCAATTAGAATGTTTTTGGCATTTGCAGCATTCAAAGACTTCAAAGTGTATCAGATGGATGTTAAGTCTGCATTCTTGAATGGTGAGTTGGAAGAAAAAGTCTACATTGAGCAACCAAAAGGATGTCAATTATCAAAATAGGGTGATATAGTGTGTAGATTAAAGAAAGCCTTTTACGGACTGAAGCAAGCCCCCAGAGCTTAGTATGCAAGGCTAGACAAGCATTTGTTGCAATTAGGATTCAGTAAAGGCACTGCTGATAGCAATTTGTATTTCAAAATCAATGATAATCAAATCCTGATTGTTGTAGTCTTTGTTGATGACATTACCTTTGGAGGCAATGAAGGTATGTGCATGAAGTTTGTAGGTGAAATGCAAAATGAGTTTGAAATGTCTATGTTTGGTGAAATGAATTTCTTTTTGGGTCTGCAAATTAATCAATCAGATAAAGGAATCTCCATATCTCAGTCCAAGTATGTGAAAGAGTTGTTAAAGAAATTTGGGATGGAAGACTCTAAACCAGTATGTCCTCCCATGGTAATTAGCTGCAAGTTGAGCAAAACTGATGAATCACCCAAGACTGATCAGAAAAGGTATAGATCCATGATTGGAGGATTACTTTGTCTAACTCAAATCAGACTTGATATAATGCATGCAGTTTGTCTTGTTACAAGATTTCAAGCAGATCCAAGAGAGTCAAATGTGGTGGCAGTTAAGATAATCTTGAGGTATTTAAAAGGCACACTAGATCATGGCTTATGGTATCCAAAGGATAATGATTTCACTCTCAGTGTGTATACAGATGCAGATTGGGCCAGAGATGATGATGAAAAAGTACAAGTGGAGGTATTTTCTTCTTGGGTAATAGATTGGTTTCATGGCTAAGAAAGAAACAAGATTCAATATCTTTGTCAACTACAAAAGAAAAGTATATTGTAGCAGCATGTTGTACTCAAGTGTTATGGATGAACTAGACTTTGAAGGACATAAGAGTTGTGTATGAAGATCCAGTTGCAATCTTCTGTGATAATACAAGTGCTATAAACATTTCAATGAATCCAGTGATGCACTCAAGAACAAAGCATATATCTATAAGGTATCACTTTCTGAGAGAAAAGGTGATAGAGAATGAAGTAAATATGGAATATGTGTCCACAAAGGATTAGATTGCAGATATTTTTACTAAGCCTCTGCCTAAGGATACTTTTGAGTATCTCAAAGAAAAGCTAGGGGTCATTACCCCTCCTACTCTGAACTAAGATGCATAGGAATGCATAATTTTAGTGGTACTCAAAGTCTCATTCCTTGATCTGGATTGATGTTTTGAGGGCTACCTCTTAGGGGGAGTAGCTAGATGTTCCTAATAAAGAAAGTGTTGATATCATAGAAAAGTTCAATTGGATCATAGCACCAGCATGCAAGTATGTGCCCTTTGCCATTGATGTCAAAGGGGCAGAGAAATCATGTGAAAAACTTAGAAAAGAAAGAGTGAAGATGTGTAAAGAGAAAGGGGAGAATCTTGTCTTGATGGTCTTTACAGTTTTTCACATCATATGTTGCCATCAATGACAAAGGGGGAGATTGTTGCAAGTATGTGCCTAACCAGTGTTGTCATTGATGTCAACATATCAGTGTTGTCATTGGTGTCAACTGTGCTCTTGTTTTGATGCTTGTTTGTAATGAGTTAGATGTTTTATATTCACCTATATAAGTGTTGGAGATCCTGATATTGAGAAAATTTGCTCCTCCGGTAGAAATAGTGCGTTGCAGAGTATCTTTATCTATAGAAGAACAGTCCAACAGATTGCTCCTCATTTCTTGTAGAATGAATATCTTTATCTATGGATTGGAAGTTATTTAGATACATGTCTGAAGAAGCTATGTTCCAAGTTTGAGCCTCCGATATGAAGATATGAGTTAGTTATGTTCACCAGAGTGAAAATTGTTTTTTCTATATAGTTGGTGGTGATAGGGAGAATGTATTATGCTCTGCATTCCTCTGTAACTAAGTATTTCAATCTATGGTTCTAGAATAAAATTGGTAATGATGATAAGTGCCTTCAACTCCAATGGTTCATGATTTGGTGGTCCACAAGAAACCTTTTTTTTATGATAGTGGTTGATAGTGTTGTTTAAGTGCTCCGGTTTGAAGAATCCTTTTTGATAAATTAGTTAGAGGTTATGTGGATGTTATTGGTGATTACAATGTGCTTGTGGATGTCTCCTAATCCTGTTCCTACCTTTGGATTGGTTCGCAAAGAGAAATTTAGGTCGCGGATGAAGACTATAGACACCCAAATTTGTCCCAACTTTGTCCATGTCTAGCAACACCTTGTTAAAACATCACTTAGACATCATGTAGCATTTTGTCCTAAATCCCACTCTTAATCCCATTTATCCATTAGCCAGTTAATTAAATAAATTTTATTTATTTAATTAAAATCCCATTTAATCCCATCCTTATCCTACTTAAGCCAATTAATTAAATAAATTTTATTTATTTAATTAATTTCCACATCATATCCTAATCCCACTATCTAATTAATTAAATAAATTTTATTTATTTAATTAATATCCAACTCATATCCCAACTAATTCAAATATTTTATTTGAATTAAGTTCTCACATTTCATCATAAGCCGACTTTCCAATTAATTAAATAAATTTTATTTATTTAATTAATTTATCTTATCATTTAGCCGACATGTGTGCCTCTTTCATTTAAAAAGATAAGTGGTACTACAGCCTTTTATTTAATATCTTTTATATGTAGTACTTTTTATGTACACAAGCACACATGAGCCCTATCCTCCCTCCACTTGTCAAATGACTACAACTCCCTTGAAGAGTGGGATAACCGAATCAATCCTAGCCGTCCACATCAATCAATTAGCTTTTTAATCTCAGTCGTCCATTGGAATTAAGCCTTTCCTATAAATCAACCCCCTCATAAGCCATTAGCATGCATTGAGCCTCAAGTACCATTATTCTGTCAAATTTTCTAAGATGCATTGAGCTTCAAGTACCATTATTCTGTCAAATTTTCTAAGATGCATTGAGCTTCAAGTACCATTATTCTGTCAAATTTTCTAAGATGCATTGATCCTCAAGTATCCACATGCTGTCAAAATATCATTAGAGCCTTTGCATCCTTCATCTATCATTCATTCTATCATCTTCATCTTAATGTTATGCTGTAGAAGTGAGCACCCAACATTCTTCCAACAATAATCCTTCAAAATCTTGCATGCTCATGTGAGGTGGAGAAGAGCAATGGAGATAAATCAAGCATAGCGTGGAGATCAATTTGCATTTACATTTGTTATTTTGATTTTCATCTTGTCTTGTGCTTCATTGTGCATTGCTAGGGTTTTTATCATTGTTGTTTATTCATTTGCCCTGATTTGCAATTTTACCCTAACTACATTTGGCACGCCCGGTGGGACTCACTTCGCTTGATCTTTTTTGCAGGTTTTTGTAGTAAAAATTTGCATTCATATAACCCCCATTGTTGAGTTTTGCAGGTTTAATTAACTTTTTGTTGCAGATCTGCTACTTTTTGGACAAAACCCTAGGTTTTAAAGATTTCATCATATCTTTCAAATGGCTATGAATTTTTATACAAGATTTTAGCAGAAGTTTGTCCATGATATAAGGAAGCTGTAGCAGAAAAATTTTGGGTTTATCACAATTTTTATGGGATTTATCATGTTTTTATGTTTTTTTATAAAATCACAATTATGGGCGTAAATCAGTGAATTTTTTAGAAATTTTTACATTTCTGGAAAGCTCTTGAAATTCTAATAGGGGTCCGTGTTTTATAGATTTAATTGGAGGTCGTTTATAGTGCAAAAATATCAGATCTTTGCTGACTATACCTTTTTCACAAATCTGCATTTCTGGGCGCATATCAGGGAATTTCTCTGATTTCTTTACATTTTCGGAAAGCTCTCTGAAAATTAGTGGGGGTCTCTTCTTTGATTTTTTAATTTTCAAATCAAAAATATATCGAAATAATCAAATCTAATTTAGCTATGCATCTAAAATTACAATTTTCCTTGCCTAATAAGCCTATTTTTTATGCCTGCATTATAATATCATTTTTTTTTATGTTGTAGGTGATCATAAGGAGCTGGAGCAACATTGACATCAACATCTATAGCAATTTGGATAGTGAATTAACCAGGTGCAATTATTTCATTTCTCATCTTCTAATCATTGTTTGCAAACACATTTGGATTTTGGGCATAAAATGAACAATTGTTTGCAAATTCACATCAAAAAATTGGGCTAAAACAAACCATTGTCTTTCATCACATTTAGATTTGGGTTTTAAAACAAATGAGTGTTTGCATTGTCTTCCACACATTGAATTTCTAAGGTTAATAAACCCCATGCGAGTGTGACCAAGTAAATGTGTATGCTCTCTCCTCGCATCCCAACACGAACTTGGAGATCAAAAACATTTACTTGTGTTGCTTTTGTTTAGCCTTAGAGAGGCCTGCCTTGGTATCCACCCCAAGGGAACAACCTCAAGTGGTACTTTCATCCGGTCCGCTATAAAAATTAGAGGATAAGGCGAAAGCCAATTCTAACCGGTATTAGCGCTCACCATACAGTGCTAACTCGAAAGGAGGTGTACCTTTGTATATATTAAAACTCCTAGTAGGGTTAGTTAAAGTCTTAAGTGGCTTGCTAGATGCTCGTGGGGTGCTGGTCCCCCGGATTTTCATTAGAACCTCCTTGTGATAGTGGCCTTGCCTTAACTAGGACTTGTTGAAGTGTCTTCACATGCTTGCTTAACCATCATCATATTCTTCCAAACTAACAACTTGCTTATGTGTCTTGTGTGAGTGATTCATGTGTGTATATGCATAATCATTTGTTTCAATATTGCCACATCAAGCTCTAAACACCCAAACACATAAAGACAAGTCATCTTATGTATTCTTCCAACAACATTCAAACCCAATCACTTTCATCCCAAACATAGCCTAGTCATCATCCAACCCTTCATAGCCAAATCACTTCCACATCATCATCAAAATCTCTAAACAAGCACTTTCTAAAAGGACTTACGACATACACTTGGGTGACAACATATCTACACTAGAGGACCTAGAAATCAAATTCTAAAGATTCCTCCAAAGTCTTTATCAAGGATCACAACCCCTCAACCAAGATGCCATTGAAATATTACAATTCTTCATCCAAAGAGCTCAACCCCACACAAGCCAATCACCTCAACTGCAATACTTCATAACCCAAGTCCAACACCTTTTAGCCACTAGTCAAGCTCAACAAGTACAGCAATCCTTAGTCACTTCATATCAACCTAATCCACTTTATAGCCATATGTCATATCCATCCACTTCCTATCAACCTAATCCACCTATCCACCAAGTCAATGCCACGTCAACTTATGAACATCCACTTCAACCTTATCCAATCCCTCATGCCACCATTCCAATGCACTACCAAGCACCATTGATAGACCTAAATCCACCTTTGCAACAAGAAGCACATGCAGCTCCAAATGGCCCTTTGTACATAAACCATGCAAGCTTAATGCAACAAGACTTAATTACCTTTGACAAGGGAGATACCAACCTAGCTAATTCATCCTATGAGTGGCCTCCATCATCCAATCCTATGCCAACACATGAGCCAACAAGTCCTATCCCAACACCACCATGTGATCCTACCCCTAGTCCATTGGTCCATCAACCTTCCAAACCACCAAGCCCTCCATTACCTTCATCACCATGTCATTATGATCCTCCACCAAAGGATGCGGCTGAGATAGTTTTACAAAGGATGCTTGAAGCAAAACTCATTGAACTTCCTGAAGTCAAACCATGTGAAGAAAGTCCATATGATGAACATGATTATTGTGCATACCATAGGACCAAAGGCCATAATACAAATAAATGCCCAATATTTGTCCCAATTGTTTGCAAGGTGTACCTACCTATAATGGGAAAACATGCCACATCATCCCAATCCCATGTGTCACCCCCATCTAGTCTAAATCCTAATCCACCCAATCTAATTAGCCCTCAACCTAATCCTAATCATAAGCCTACAACACCATCTACTATTATCATCCATCCATTATATTGCTCATCCACTCATACCCTTGTGAAGGATGTGATCCATTGGCTACTAGTTAGGAATAAACTATCTCCATGTCAAACACCCAGTCATGAGCCTACCAAAGAACTTCCAAAGGTCATGTCCAATCCTATAATCCCATCATGTGGTCCACCTATCCTTGAGCCTATCCAAGAGCCCTCAATTAACATTCTTAGCCCTTCAAGCCCATCATGTGACCTACAAGTCATCAAGCCTATTCGAGAGTCTCCTATTATGAATCCAAGTCAAGAGTCATCATGTTCTCATGTTGTTGACCAAGAACCCATCCAAGAGCCTTCTACTTCCATTCAAGCAACCCAAGAGGTATGTCAAGGGTTTAATCTTAAGCATGTAGAAACATTAAGCCCTAGTCCAACTCAATATCAAATGCCTTCCATCCAACCCATCCATAACATGTATCTTTTCCATGATCAAGATGATAGCCATAATGATGAATCTATCCATGAGCCACTTGATCCTATCCATCTCCCAACAACTATTCATGAGCAAGCTATCCAAATTCAACCCATCCATAACATTTACCTTCTTTATGATCAAGATGATACCTATAAAGAAGCTATCCATGAGCACCTTGATCCTATCCATAATCCTAGATCTATCCATGAGTAAGATATCCAAATTGCTCCTAGTCATCTACCATCTAGCCCTATCCATAATGAGCAAACATCCACTTGTCAAGATGAGACAACTGCCTCCCAAGAACAAATAAGCATAGAAGATCAAATAAATAGCTTGGATCGTAGTGAATACAATGCTAATAAAGATCCTAATGATCCTCCTTCATCCCTATCTACCATCGATTCTACTTCAAGTCCACCATCATGTCCTATTGGTCGTACCACCCTCATCCATGAGTGTTCTTCTTTAGGACAACAACAACCTTTGTCCTCTACTTCATCTTCTCCATCCAATAAGGAACTCAAGTCTAGTTCCCAAAGCACATCTAGTCCCATAGTCAATCGTATCCTCCAAAACATGAGCTACCAAGGCAAAGGCCTAGGTCTTTATGAACAAGGTATTTTGGAGCCAAACCATGTCAAGATTCGCCCACACTCATATGGCCTTAGCTACACATCCCAAGGTAAAACCTCTAAAGATGTTGGTAATTCCTCCATCCATCCTAAGTTCACTTTCCATCATACCCCCATCATCTACCTAAGACATATGTTGTCATTTCACCTCTATCATCCTATAAATGTCAAAAGCATGTGACCGTACACCTTCCGCCATCCACTTTGCCTCCACTTTTACCAACTCCAAATATCCCTCCATCCACCTTGCCACCATTGCTTCCAACACCTAACATACATATCATTCATAAGTATCCTTACATCCCTAATCATGGCCAACAAAAGCACACATCATCTAAGCATAAAGCTTCCAATCATTCCATCCACTCCACCCACCCCATGGGATTCAAAAGCAAAAATTTTGATGCCTTTATCTATAAAGCCAAAAATCCAACTAAAACTCCTAAGGACCCTCATGCCTTAAGGAATCAATGTGAAAAGTCTTTAAATCATCCATCTTCTAAGCAAAGTACATTCAAAAAGCTATCCAAGCCCATACCTCCAAAAGCAAAGCCCAAAAGCAAAATGGTTTGGGTCCCTAAGAAAATAGCTAGCCAAGCGAATCAGGCATCCTCATCCACATCTCAAGAATCCCAATCACCTATATCCATCCAAAAGCCTACTTCCATCCAAAACTTCCATTCCCTTCAAAAATCCCACAAACAAAGAAAAAACACTAAAAATACTAAATCTATGTAAGTTCCTAAATCACTTCGTCAACCATCTCCTAAGAAAACATCTCCATTGCTTCCTACACCACCATCTCACCAAAAGCTTCAATGTTTATCATGGTGTGTGCAACCGTTGGTCATGGTTCCTTTCCACTCCATAGCACCTCCACATAACTACATCTCCCCATCTTCCATCCATTATCTTACATATCTCACCCATGCTATCCCTATGGTCCATGCTTTTGCATAAACTTTTCATCCATCTTCATTCCATAAGCCTATATAAACCCACACCATAAGCCACTAGCCTACCCTTTCATAATCCATTTCATAATCTACTATCCACCTAATCCATCTCCCATCCACGCAATCCCTTATCAACATCTATGAGCACACTTGACATGGTCCATGCGAAGACATCATCCATCGAACTAGACACTTGAGTCCCTCCTATCCATTACCATGGTGAAAACCTGGCAAACAGGCGCCATGTGTAATTGTCAACCCATCTAAAAGCAAAAAAAAAAAAAAATCAAAATAGTAAAGAGAAATCCCTTCATCCAACGGTGAAAACCTGGTAAACAGGCGCCTTGGATAAGTACCATGATGAAAACTTGGCAAACAGGCGTTATGTGTAGGTTGATCTTCTATGTCACTTACACTTAGGGGCACATTGTCTCATCCAACCTATCCATTTCCAAACTATCTATCCCATTATATCATTTTCCATTAACATACCATCCTACCATCCATAGCCATTACATCCATATACCTATCTTATTGAACCCATTCATCCACCCTTCCTCCTTTTGATCTTGACAAAGACATAGGGGCAAAATGTTGAAACATGTTTGGATATTTCTTGACATACCTCCTTTCCAAACCAAGTCCTAGCCATTGACCATTTATCTATCCCATTTAAACCAATCCATCATGTCATCCTATCATCATAAGTGTCATGTAAAATCCAATCATGTAAAAATCCTAAGCATTACCACCTAGAATGGGGCAAGTTATTCTTCCTATGCAACATAGCCTTTGAAGATCACATCCTAGCTCCCTTATGATCCATCCACTATGACATATCCTTATCACGAGCTTTCCATCTTATATCTTATCCCCATCCGTTTATCATGAGCTTTCCACTATAGCCTACCTATCCGTTTATCATGAAGCAAGCATCCATCCCTTATATGGCCTATCCCATCTATCCACCTATTTATCATGAGCTTTCTATCCCATTTACTATGAGCCCATCCTTTTATCCATCCTTTGTACCTAGACTTGGTTTTCTCCCTTGTCATTGGTATCAAGCACAAAGGCTACCCAAATTGTAAATCCATTGACATTCAAAACATTTCAAACATTTCCAAAAACTCCAAAAAATTAAAATATCCCAAAAAAAATACAAAAAAATTAAAATATCCCCAAAAAAAAATCAAATATTCTCAAAAATTCCAAAAAAAATCAAAATATTCCAAAAACACAAAAAAATCAATAGCCAACAAAAAATCCAAGCAATAAAACCAATCACATCATCCAAAACAATCCACTCCATCAACATCAATCAAAATCAAACTCATCATCATCAATTATTCCTATCAATAACATTCATTCATCCATTTCAATCAATCACTTCTTCCAATCATATCAATCAAATCAATCTAAGCAATGATCTTAAATCTAAGTCACATTAATCTGTATCAAGCAAGCCAATCAATCAAGGAACATTATCCAATCAAATCAACAAGTTTTTGATCCTAATCTTGTCATAAACTGAATCAATCATTATCAATGGGATATAGCATTCCCACATCTTTGTGTTGATCTAGGGATATAGCTTTCCCCGCAATGACAACACTATCTATCATCATCAATCAAGCAATCAATCATTGGTTTATGACTTGACAAGGGCAATACCTTGTTTGTTTTACATCCTTTGAGCATACTAAGAACACTTGCTTATGCTTAGATTGAGTGGACACTCTAATCCCTCCACCAACCAAAGCACATCAAGCCAACCATCAAAACAAATCCTATCAATCATCAGCATTAACACCAAAGCAAATCAACTCAAGCACATCAAGCCAACCATCAGAACAATCCAATCACTCCAACAAATCAAAAGAAGCTCAATCCACCACATATCATCCACATAACATTCATTCATCAATTTTCATCAATCTTCATTTCATCATCTTCAAATCATTCCAAGCAATGATCCAAGTGCAAGCCCATCCTTAATCCATACCAATGAAGTTAATCAATCAAGCCAAGTTATCCAAACGCGATCAATGGTCTTGATCCTAGCCTTGTTGTAAGCCAAATCAATCAGCCAATCAACCAACCAACTCAGCAAACAACCTTGTGTTGATCTAGGGATTTAGCTTTCCCCGCAATGACAACACTCTCAACTATCATCAACAATTAGCAATTAATCATTGGTTTACAGCTTGACAGGGGCAATACCTTGTTTGTTTTTGTATCATTTGTGCATGCTTGCTTGCTTGCTTGTGTGTGTTATCATTTTATCTTGCATTTGCATCATATCGGTATCATTCCAGCTAATATTCATATCTTGTGTATGTTGGAATAGCTTTTTGCACTATCCTTTGCATCTAAGGTCATATCATACCTTTTGTGCATTAGGACTTCAATGCTCTAAGTTTTCTTCCTCATACGCCAGACAAGATTATATTATGCTAGGGCACAAGACATATCATTACCCTGGTCCTTATAACTTGGTGCATAACGTCTAGTGTTATATCAAACATCATGGTTGCTCACTTTCATTGCAGCATAACGCATCATCATTTCTTCTATCCATTCCCTTATCTATCTTTCTTAACCAATCCATTTCATTTCGAGAGACTACCCATGTTTGTCCAACCCGCCTAACCTCTCGAGGGGGCATCATTATCCTATCTTTCCATCATCATCATATCCTTACATCATCATCCCATATCTTTTTCATCTATCCATACCTTAGCTTCTTTGAAATGATGTTACTCAACATAAAGCTTATCATCTCAAACATCATCTCAAAGAGGGGCAAAATGTAGACACCCAAATTTGTCCCAACTTTGTCCATGTCTAGCAACACCTTGTTAAAACATCACTTAGACATCATGTAGCATTTTGTCCTAAATCCCACTCTTAATCCCATTTATCCATTAGCCAATTAATTAAATAAATTTTATTTATTTAATTAAAATCCCATTTAATCCCATCCTTATCCTACTTAGCAAATTAATTAAATAAATTTTATTTATTTAATTAATTTCCATATCATATCCTAATCCCACTATCCAATTAATTAAATAAATTTTATTTATTTAATTAATATCCAACTCATATCCCAACTAATTCAAATATTTTATTTGAATTAAGTTCTCACATTTCATCATAAGCCGACTTTCCAATTAATTAAATAAATTTTATTTATTTAATTAATTTATCTTATCATTTAGCCGACATGTGTGCCTCTTTCATTTAAAAAGATAAGTGGTACTACAGCCTTTTATTTAATATCTTTTATATGTAGTACTTTTTATGTACACAAGCACACATGAGCCCTATCCTCCCTCCACTTGTCAAATGACTACAACTCCCTTGAAGAGTGGGATAACCGAATCAATCCTAGCTGTCCACATCAATCAATTAGCTTTTTAATCTTAGCCGTCCATTGGAATTAAGCCTTTCCTATAAATCAACCCCCTCATAAGCCATTAGCATGCATTGAGCCTCAAGTACCATTATTCTGTCAAATTTTCTAAGATGCATTGAGCTTCAAGTACCATTATTCTGTCAAATTTTCTAAGATGCATTGATCCTCAAGTATCCACATGCTGTCGAAATATCATTAGAGCCTTTGCATCCTTCATCTATCATTCATTCTATCATCTTCATCTTAATGTTATGCTGCAGAAGTGAGCACCCAACATTCTTCCAACAATAATCCTTCAAAATCTTGCATGCTCATGTGAGGTGGAGAAGAGCAATGGAGATAAATCAAGCATAGCGTGGAGATCGGTTTGCATTTACATTTGTTATTTTTATTTTCATCTTGTCTTGTGCTTCATTGTGCATTGCTAGGGTTTTTATCATTGTTGTTTATTCATTTGCCCTGATTTGCAATTTTACCCTAACTACAAAGACTATTCTTAGAAGACTTAGTGTTAACACCAATCTTGGCCAACTTGGTTGTTTTCACTACTTGCGAAGATGCTTTGAAGATTGTAATTTGTGGCATGGAAGATTATATTTGAGTCCCAACTAAGGTTTAATGTGATCCGCATACATATTTACATCTTTCCTTTAGAAAATTTTGTATTAAGTCTAGACTTATTTCTATGTATGATTGTAATGCCAACCTTGGAGATTGTTCCAACGGTTGATGAATGTAATGCCGACCTTGATGTTCATTCTAAGGTTGATGAGTCATATAGAAACATGTAATGTAGTTGTAAAAAACTGATCCTTGTGCAAAAAATATGAAGATAAGTGAGAAGTGTAAGAAGAGCAGAGCAGAGAAGAAGTATTGCACTTCAATGGAACTAAACTCAAGCATGGAGTAGATGCTATCAAATCAGTTCGCAAATCCCCGGCAGTGAGCTGATCTTCGCAGTGAGCATTTTTTGGACAGTGAGCCCGTAGGCAGTAAGCCTCTATTTTTTAGTATTGTTATAACATATATATTTATGTGGGCTAACACCCACCATGGTTTTTCCCTTATAGGGTTTTCCACGTAAAAATCTGGTGTCTCATGTGTTGAATATGTTATTTTGTTAAACTTCATGTTTCATGCTTTCATATAATAGTGATTGAACATTTGAAGTATTGATAAGTGGTTAAAGTTTTGTGACAACTGATTCAGCCCCCCTCTCAGTTGTCCTGTGCATATTAACATTTGGATCCTTTCAATGGAAGCAACCCTCTCAGGACCAATTCTAATTCCTTCGTTAGACACTATGTTGCCTAAAAGTTTTCCTTCTGTCACCCCAAGCATACATTTCTTGGGGTTCTGAGAAATGCTAAATTTTCATACACCTCTCAAAAATTCTCTCTAAATGAGAGCAGTGATCTTGTTCATTATTAGAATATGTAGTCAAATCATCTTGATAAACCACTCTTTTTACATTTATAAGATCAGAAAAAGCTACATCCACAGCTCTTTGAATGTGGCTCCTGCATTGGTCAACCCAACGGGCATTCTAATGTATACATATGTTCCCCATGGAGTAGTAAATGCAATTTTATATTGCTCAAATTCTTTAACCATCACTTGGTTATATCCTAAGAAACCATCCATCATAGATAAGAGATCACAGCGAATTACCTTTTGTAGCATGGCCTCCATATTTGGCAAAGGATAATTATCTTTTAATGATGCCATATTCAGGTTTCTAAAATCAACACAGAGCCTAATATCTCCATTCGTTTTCCTAACATGAACTAAATTTGAAACCCAAATGGAATGCCTAATAGGCTTGATTATTCCTCCTTCACTCAACTTGGCTAGTTCTTGTTGTATTTTTGGCCTCAAAGTAGGATTTATAGGCCTTTGCTTCTACCTAAAGGGTTTTGCATCTGGTTTCAATGGGATCCCATGCTGAAATAAATCATCTATATATGCCTTCAAATCATCATAAGACCAAGCAAAAACTTTCCTATGTTTTTTGAGCAGAGAAATTAACATGGCCTTAATTTTAGGATTTAGGCGCTTACCTATATAAACAAGCTTTGGCTGGGCTTCAGTTCCCTGATTCACCTCTTCAAGGTCATTTTGATGCACTGGAATAGATCTAGTAGTATGTCTATCATTTCCATCAAAGACTCTTTCCAGAGCCACTAGTCCCCTTGGGATTCTATTGGTTTTCAACTCGATGACCTCATTTCCGAATACAGTTTCTTTCCCATCCACTGTCTCCACAAATTTCTGAAAATCAATTTCTTATGCATGATATTCATCCATGCAATTCATGAATTTATAAAGATCCTAGTCATTATTGAAAATCTACCAGTGATGAATATTATCAGGAACAGAAGGTCTTGTTAATATCTCCACCTTTGAAATCCCTGCTAATGTGATATCTTTAGTCTTAACTACAATATTAGCCAAGAAATCAGATATAACATTTTTACTTCATTCCACCCAATCAATAGAAAAAGCATCAAATTCTTCTATGGTATCCCAAACATCATTTCTATATTGTCTATGCCTTTTATTTTTGGAGGCATACTTGGATCTAATCTGTGAGACAACTAATTTAGAATCTCCTAGAACTCTGAGCTTTTTAACTCCATGTTTAAGGGCCATCTTTAAGCCTATGAGCAAGGCTTCGTACTCTACAACATTGTTAGTGCATGCAAAACCCAATTTAAAGGATGATCTGAATGTTTTTTCTAAAGGGGAAATAAGCACTACTCCTGCTTCAGAGCCTTCTTTGGAACATGCCCCATCAAAATGCATAGACCATAATCCATCCTTATCAACAACTGATTCCAAGCTAAGGTCCGAAGAACTGTCCTGATCACTTTTAATGCCCTCAATCTTGAAATTGTCTATAGCCATAACCAAGAAGTATACTTGATCACCTTCCTCATTGATGCCATCTATTATTTGGGGACACTTCTTTTCTCTATCAAGTCTTACTTCTTCACCATCCATGGGAATCATGGCATATGATGAATCCATTTGGATACTACCACCCACAATAGAAGCCCATTTTCTTGGCAACAACATTCCATACATAGGAGGAATGTCCACCATAATAATATTCATTTTATACTCCTTATGTGGGAACACTGCAAGTCTAAAGCTGATATCCTTAATAATTCCAATGATTGGGACTTCTCAGGAATCCATGGCAAGGCATTTCCCATAAGTCTTGGTTACTTGTAAGCCCAAAATTTCCATGACTCCTAATGGCATTATGTTGGTAGAGGCACCCAAGTCAATCATACAATTTTTCACAAATCTACCTTTTATCATCAAATTGACAAAGAAAGGATCTACTTGAGAAGGACATTTTTGCAAAATGGTTCCTAGATAGACTTCTGGTATTTTAGTACTCCACTTCTTGACATCTTTGGAGAGTACCTTCTTTTCTTTATGCATCTTGCTATGTTCATTTGCCACCCCATGCGTACTAGGAACTGCATCATTTCTAGCAAAGGAACTGTCACTCTAATCTGACTAAATATGTTCCTCCATGAAGTACATGTCATCCAATTGTATCCCTGCTCCCAATTGAATGTAATCTTTACAAGACTCAGGCAATCTAGGCACTAGGGTCTTTGTAATTGTATTATAAATTGGAGACAAAATGCAGTCTACAAAATGATTGTAGTTCCTTTGATTATCATACATCCTTATCTTAGGGGTCCACTCAAATAGTGGAACCAACCTTCTTACCTGATCATTCAATTAGGGATGAATCTAAAGCTTGTTGGCGAGAAATGTTCCACTAAGCTACCCTAGAAATAAATAGCATAAGTAGGTTGTGAACCTAAAGGTCTTAGTGTTGGAAGTGGAACCTCCTTTAATTATTAAAAGTTGTTTATGCATGGACTTTTACAGCGTTCTCAACAAATCTATATCTAAAAGGTGGAATAACAAAATGGATATTGTATACCATTTCAAGGAGGGTTGCATCCACTCTCCTATTACTATCCAATCCAAGGTAAAATGCTAGCATATAAATAGTTTCATAAACCCATGGTTTAAGAATTTGAATCATACAAGGAGGGTTCGCGTTGGCTACCTTACCATCATATGTTATTTTTTGATAAAAGATTCTTTGGAACTTTGATTGGTTGCTTCATAATCCCTAGCAATTTATTCTAGGTTAATGCAGACAGTTCCAAAATCTTTAGGTGGAAACCCCAACCCTTGGCCAACTTTTTCTATAGTAATGGATAAGATTTCTTCTTGGCTATCTTTGTTAACAATTCCTCTTCTATTTTCATCATAATTCTATGCACATACCATGATAAATTCTATGTAAGGGAAAACCTCAAAGAACATGTGTCCCAATTCAACCACCTAGGTGTAATGACACTATTAATTGGTAATGGTCGGTTAACTTTAATTTGATTTGTTACCTTACTCTTAGATGTATATATAAGATCTAAGGTAAACCTACCAGCAATTACAAGATCATAAATATCATGGTATTTGTTAGAAAGAAATAGCAGGACACAGTCTGGAGATCTAAGCCTGAGATAATTCTCTAAAGTTTGTTTATACTCCAGACTTGACAGTGATAGAATAATAGATAACAATAATAAGAAATAGCATCATACAATAGGATCTAAGCACCTTTATTATGTGAAACACATGAATAGATGCATAATTACTTAGGTGTGCTCCTTTTATCTCCTTATATATTTATATTCATCATTAGATACAAAAGGCAGGTCTAAGTCTCTACTCTATATATTTTCCTTATATTCTCTTCTTACATTATGCTTACTTTATTACATATCTTTATACAATATGATGTAATATGGGACATGTCCCTTACAAAATACCATTAATATTATCAGTCATGTCAGCCTCATGCTCCGCACTCCATTTGTGGTGAGTTGCGGTATGTTCTTCTGACTTCCCTGTATCCTACCAACATCATCCCCCCTTTTTAAAAATATGTCTTGTCCTCAAGACATGTGTCCTAGTTTCCTGGAAGGATGTTCTTTTAGATAATATTTAGTTGTGCTAAGGTGGTGTCCCACTAATTTTTGGTCTATTTTAATACTTGTATGCGGCCCTGGATCTGAATGTGAGTTGTTTCAACCTCCACAAGATTGGTAGGGATCTGTATTTTCTATGTACTCTGCTTGGCCTCCCCTAGTATCTCTGTCAGGTGGGCTAACCTTAGGCTGACCAACTCTCTCAGCTGCTTGATCTACATATTTATTTGTTCTCTTTGATCATGTAGTTGTTGTAGCCATGTGTGGATGTTTTCTATTTGTGCCCTTACAAAGCCATCCATATCTTTGAGTGGGTCATATGTTCCAATTGTTTGTACAATCTGCACCTCCAAGTGATCCATCTAATCCTTAATGTTCTTGGTCATTGTTGGCCATTGTAGGTAGAATTGGTACATAATATTTGTTCTTCCTATAGCTTGTTGCAGATTCTTTATTTGATTCTCCAACTGTGTATGTGCTATTGCACATTTCTTTGTCACATCAGTCATCCTACTTTTGGTCATTTCTACACTAACCTACTACTTTATTTTAGTCTCTTGGTGTTGCATCTCATCTTGTATCCCATCCACTAGTTGCTTTAGTTGTTGAGGTAGAGGTACTGTTGTGTCCCTCTATAATTGTGGCAGTTGGATTTGTAGTGCATTAATAGCTTCCTACAATTGCTCTAAACTATCCACATCTTGTTGCAATATCTCCTCTCTTGCAGTAGCATGGAAGATGTCTCCTAACTAAAGTTTTTGAATCAGAGATATCCCTGACAAGTTGAATTGTGAGCCGAGTAGTGGAATTTGTAGCAGTTGTGGTGTCAGGATTGGTTGTATCTGTTTCTATTGGGCCAAGAAGTCCTTTATAGGTTTAATTGGGGATGTGGATGAAGATGCCCCAAGGGTGTCTGTCTATTGCTCTTGTTGTGGCTCCTCGTCTTGTTTGCTTCCCTATGTCTTGTGTTGTGGAGAGCTTATTTCTTTTTCTTATTCATTTCTCTCCTCCTCCCTAAGTGTGTCATACACTTTCTTTGTTATTTCCTTTGTTTCTTTTTGTAGCTTGATTCTTTTATCCTCTATTTCAAGCATCAAGGTGTCTACTCTTTGCTTTGTTCTGAGCTCTTTGGCCTATAGTTGTGTCATCTTATCCTTTTCTATAGTAGACATGTTTGGGTCTACCTCTTCTATTGTTTTCTATCTTATTGCTTCTTCTAATTCTACTGATTTTCCCTCATTTTCCTCAATTCATCATTCACTTCTAAGAAATTTTTCGTTATTTCTTCTATTGATTGATCTGTTGTGCGGAAATACCTAATTAGTGCCCTGATTATTCTTTCTTTATTTTCTTCACCTACTTGACTATACAGAGTGAGAGCCTACGGTAGCATGCCATGGTGGATAATGGCATTAGTCATAGTACCCACATCTATTATTGGTTCTTCTTCTTGTTTAGGCTATTTTGTTTCTTCTGTTTCCTCTATTTGTATTGTCAAACTTCTTTTTTTCTTCTTTTGTGGTAGTTTTTTCACCTCTTCCTCTTTTGTTTCTTCTACCTCTATCTTTGTTGATGCTTGAATTTTATTCATTTTACCCCCCTATTTCCTCCTTGTTGTCTTCTTTTTCTTTTCTATCCTCATTTTTACTAAGATCTCTGAGATCTCTTATACATCTGGCTCTTTCCCTTTTTGTTGTGGAGTTGATATAGTTGAGCTGAGGATGTTGGCTCTGCCATAGTTTGTGTACTGGTGGTTGCGGACTATAGTCTTCATGATCACCTTGTTTGTGTTGTTGTTGTTGTACTGACTTGTGTTGATGCACTAGGCTATGGTGCTGAGGAGCTCAATTGCAGTGCTTCCTTAGATGGAATGCCCCATTTTCTATGCAGTTTCTCCTTGTTCTTTTATTCTTTTTTCTCCGCATCCTTTTTGTGTTGTCTATCCATAAACTCCTTATACATTCCAAACCTTTTTGTGTTGGGATCCTTTGGTTTGCTAAGAAGATTTTTAGCATATTCCTCTACTTCTTGTTTTGTGGTCTCATAGGGAAGCCTGGGTATCCATGAGGTCTAGGGTTCTATGGCTTCCATGTATGTGTTTTCCTTATCTACCAAGAATGTAATGTGGTTTATGTATTTTTTTATTGTCTCAAAGGGTATCCTCTCCCTAGCTTGCATTTTTTGTTGGAGGGCCTTGAAAAAACCCCAATATGTGGCAGTATAAGACTATTTATCTTTAAAGATTTTTGCATATTGTGTGATTTGTGTGGCAACAAGAATATTTGTTTGCCATATTTTTCTAGAAAAATTAGGGAGGGCATTCATAATGTAGAAAACCAAGCATATGATCAATGTGCCATACCAAAAGTTGTAGTGCAAGTTTTTTATTTACTGTAGGTTCTCCATCAATTGTTCTTGTAGCACCTCGCACAAGTCAAAATATTTTCCTTTAACCACCATCCGGTATGCAGTGTGGATAGTTGTGTCAATCGTTGAATCCTTGTGGTTTGCATAATAAATTTTGTAGGTGATGCCCATGGTTACATGTCATATTGTAGGGTTGATGATTTCTTTGACATTGAGGCTTTAGCCATCTGGTGTTGCACCGGTTAGTTTAGTTACTTTGTCATTCTTGATTACCTTCTTTGATGACAGTTCTCCTATCGCACTTAGCCCTGTGACTGCCTAGATGGCTTGTTTAGTGATGTGGTATGGTTTATCTAAGTAGATAAACTCATTGTGGATTCTTCTCAGTACTATTCTTACCCATTCATGTTACACGCAAAAATCCAAACAATCTTTCCATTTATCAAGCTTCTTTTTCTCTATTTCATGATATTGTGGTAGATAACTGATCTGATCTGGTTGGAGGAGTGTCCTATGGAGTTCCTCAAACTTTGTGTGGTTGATCTCCAATATTGGTTCATGTATGTATTTACAAATATCTTTTGTATAAACTACATCAGGTAGGATCTCAACGAAAGCCCCTTCCTTGTCAACTTCCATAGCCTTATAGGGATACTTTTTATACTTGGGCCTTGGCTTCTCAGAAATGTCAACTAACATAGGGGTTGTCATTATTATCATTTACAAACTCTAGCTAGGGTTTCTTGAATTCAATATGTATTTAGCTCACAATATTTTTAAGAATGCAAAGTTGTATCTCCTCCGTTAGTTGGATCTTATATAGATTTGAATAGTACCATTACACATTTAATGCTTTTTCCCATTTCTATCTTCCCGGGGTTTTGTAGTTGTTAACATTTCCCATGGCTTTCTAATAGTATTTTGTTTGTCTTATGTTACACTATAGTACATATGATACATTTTTATCAGTTTCATGCATTTTCCCCTTATTTGATTGGTTGGTGGTAATGTTTTAATCAAGCACCACTCACATTCCCTGTTATTGTGCCCTCGTCCATTCTTCTTAATCTCATTGCCTCTGTTTTCGTAATTTTATGTATATAGTAGGGTCCAAGCCATCGTACCTTCAATTTCCCTTTCTTTTTGAACTTCTTATCATATAATAGGACTAGATCCCCTTTTGAATGTTTTCAAGCACAAGTTCCTATCATGTCAAGCATTGTATTACTTCCGTTCCAAATTTTAATTATATAATGCAATGAGTCGACCTTCATCTAATTTTTCTAAATCATTGATCCTAGTGGCTAGTTCTTCATCTTCATTCAACCATAGAGTTAATGTAGTGCATAAGTTAGGTATTATAAAGTTCATAGGTATTGTTGCATCTAGTCCATATACAAGTTTGAATGGTGTAAATTTAGTAGATCTCTTGTATGAGGTGCAGTAGGTCCAGAGTACCGTAGGTACTTTTATATCCCAATCTTCCCTATTTCCATCACACATCTTAGTTAAAGTTGTCCCAATTATCTTGTTTAAGGCCTCACTAGCTCCATTTTCTTACGGGTGATATGGTGAGCTTCTATTATGGGTGATCTTGAAGATTTTTAAAAGCTCTACAATTACTTTATTTATAGAGTACTTCCCTTGATCACTTGTTATTCTTAGGGGACAACCAAATCTTGTTATAATATTCCTGTATAAGAATCTTGCAGTGGTTTTTGTTGTGCAATCCCTTCTTGGTCCCACCTCTGCCTATTTAGTCAGATACTCTACCCCCGTTATGATGAATCTAGCCTTAGAGTGCATTACGAGGGGGTCTTTTGGGCCTATGAAGTCTATCGCCCATTTTTCAAATGGTATATGTTATAGTACTAGTTTTAATGGCATCTCATCTTTTGCGGTAGGTTTCCCTATCCATTCATATATATCATAATTTTTGACATATTGTTTTGCATCTTTGTGTAAGGCAGGCCACCATAATATTGCTAATCTGACCCATTTTTTATTGTCTCTCCACAATTATGTCTAGGAATTCCTTCATGAGTTTCTTGTAGAATAGCTTCTCTTTCATGTTCATTTATGACCCTTCTTATAATATCATCTTTTCCCAGGATATGTAGCTCTCCTTCTATCAATGTGTAGGGTAGTGCCTTGCGCATTAGTGTTTGTTTGTCTTGCAGTGATGTGTCTTGTGGGAATTTGCCTATAGATAATAAGATTTCTATCTCATGCAATTCTTCTGGTACCACAGTTACCTTGAATAGGTTTATGTCAATAAGGTCTTCTTCCTAGCTATCAGGTTCTTCACTTGTTTCTATTCTGAACAAGAAATTCATCCCTTGATTATTCCTCCCTGGTTTTACCATTATTTTAAAATCAAACTCCTAGAATAGGAGTAACTAGCGACATATTCTTCCTTGAGTAACTGGTCTATTTAATAGATATTTCAAAGGTTCATGGTTAGTAAAGAAAATGAATGGTGTCGACAGTAGGTAGTGTCTAAATTTTTGTAATGCATAAACCATTACTAATGCCTCTCTTTTAGTAGTTGTATAATTTCTTTCTGCCTTCGATAATTTCCTACTAGCAAAGGCTATGGGATGGTCCTTAGTCCCCTTTGGTTGCACCAATACTGCTCCTATAGCTATGCCAGAGGCATCCACATGCACATGAAAAGGTATTGACCAATCTGAAAAGATTAATATTGGTGCTTATGTAATCTTTTGTTTTAATGCATCGAAATAATTTTGTTGTTGTTTATCCCATTCAATAGCTTTCCCAGATTTCTTCTTTAGCAGCTCTTCTAATGGTGTTGCAAATGCTGCATACCCTCTTATGAATTTGCAGTGGTACCCTATATATCCCAAGAAGATTTTTACCTTTGGTGTTGTTTTAGGTGGTGGTAAGGTCATTATCAGTGTTAATTTTAATGGATCCAACATTAATCCTTCTTTGCATATGACGTGACCTAACAAGATACCAAATGGTACCATAAACATGAACTTCTTTAGATTTAGTGATATATATAAGCTCCTACATTTGTTTATCATTGTTCTCAATGTATGTACATGATCTTTAACCAGTCCATACAATGTCCAATCATCCAGATATAATTCTAATAAATCATGGATAAAGTTTTTGAATGTGTTTACCATTATCCTGCTAAATACTATTGGTGCATTCTTCAAGCCAAAAGGCACGACTATGTACATGAAGGATCCCCACTCTGATGCAAAAGTTGTTACATTCTGACGTGATGGTAATTGGAGAATCTATTAGTAAATGAATATTTTTCCCTTCCTGCAACTGATTCTAATATTTCCTCGATGAAGGGAGTAGGAAATGGGTCATGTATGCAAGCTTTATTAAGTTCCCAGAAATCGACACATATTATAACTTCCCCTATTTTCTTATTTTGTACCACCATTGGACTTATCCATTCCACATCCTCCACTAGTTTGATTATTCTTGCTGCAATTATTTTGTCTAATTCCACCTTTACCTTTTTCTTCATGTTTGGGTTTAGTCTATATGGTCTCTTCTTTTGTGGTTTAGCTCCTTCTTTTAGTTGTATTTTCATCATTCCTACTTCCTCTTTTATCCCCTTTAAATCAGTGAATGTCCTTGGAAAGAGATCATCAAATTCAAACAAGATTTCAGCAACTTGCACCACCACTCTTTCATCCCAGTAATCACCTATTTTAGCCAATTTGGGGTCTCCTTCTATGGAAATATTTTCTTCTCTGAGTTTAAGAGGCTTGTTGTAGTATTTCTATTTTGGCTCGGTTGTTGTTTCGGTCTCCCTTTCACCTTGTTGAACTTCTATGTCCAGGTTATGTTTATCTTCATCATATTCTTACTGGGTTTTATAACATCTTCTTTCAATGTAGTTAGTTTCTCTGTCCATCTACTCTATAAGTTTCCAAATCCCATCTGTCTTCGGTGGTGGATGATTTTGTTGCAGTAATTCCTTCTTAGTTCCTTTAGTAGGTTTAAATATTATTTCTTTCATTTTAAGGAGTGTGGTGTGAATATGTTTGCCTGGAATATAAAATGAGAATGTATGCAGGAAGTCTTTCTTTATTTCATCCCAGTCTTTCATTTTAGTTCTATGTTCCTGGTTTATATACCAAGTTTTTGCAACCAGTGTTAGAATTCAATAGAACATTTGGATATATAGTCTTGTGTCATATTCATTGTTTCCATTCCAAACCATTATGCATATGTCTAGATGCTCCTGCAGTGGAATTTGTCCCTTATATTTGGGTATAATTTTGTATTCTCCTTCTTCTGGCAGATATATGGTTTTTATTAGAATTTTAACTTATGCCCACCTTTGAATGTTTTCTTTTTATGTGTATGCCACTAGTTCATGGCATTGCATACAAGTGTATGTTATAATGCTTCTAACCTTAGTTGTTCTTTTGTAAAAGTCATTTCCATTTCTATTAAGTAATTGTCTATGTCTCCTACCCCTAAGAACTTGGGAAGTTTTATGTGTGAAATGCCTCATGTAATATGGTTAACTTGGTGTGGTTTTGGGGTTATGTCTTTTTGTTTGTTTCCTAGGTTACTGCATGTATTTTGTGGTACTATATTGTTAACTATGGTGTTATGCGATAAAGATTCTTCTGTGATTTTCACCATAAATACTCTACAGAATCCTGTCACTCTCCAAGTTTAAAGTTCTAGTTCATCTTGTAACCATGCATTTAGTATGTCCTCACTATCTATACTATAGTTGCATTATTCTAGCTCTATTTCCCCCTCTGAATTTGATTCCTCTTGATGGTAAGAGTTGTCATTGATGTCAAAAGTGTGTTCAATTGATGATGTAAAGTTGCCATAGTTGTTGCAGGACATCAGGAGGAGATAGTTGTTCATTGCTTGGTCAATTTCATAGAGAAGTGGAATTGGTTTGGTCTAATATAGTATTAATGGTAAGCAATTCATTGATGGTAAGAGTCTCTTCTTATTTTAGGATATCATTGATCATAAGTTTGGAAATACATTTAAGGACACATGGTGTGAATTTAAAAGTCACAGGTTGTGCTCAAGACAAGGTTTAGAAGTTGTAATGATTCTTGGCATCTTGTTGCATCAAGAGCTTATTCATATCATGTTAATGTCAAAAGGAGGTCTTGATTTTTTTGATTGATTCATTATGTTGGTGCTTGTCATGTTTCATCTTGAAATGCAGTGGTTTTTATCTTCTCTCAAAGAGGCTATTCATTTCATACTCATGGTAGATTGTTCAGAAGATGATATTGTTTATGCAGGAGTTTAAGCAATAATATTGCAGGATCTTTATGAGGTTCATACTTTGGACAAAATTCTTTATTCCTCAGAAGATAATGATCTTCTTGGTTGCAAGCAATTATATGTATTTGTCTTTGATGACACATATGCTAAGCATGTTCATGGTATAAGTTGGAATTCACAAGTTGGAACTTGTTTGGAAGTATTAGATTTGATCATAAGTTTTTCTTCATACTCATTTAAGAATCAAACGTATTAGAAGATGGTGTATAACTCTCATGTAGTGTGGTGTGGAATAGTATATCTTGTACATGCAAAGTGGGATTGGATGTCTAAAATCATATGCAAAGTATCTTATAGAGCCCGTCATATAATAAGTTACTTTATGTTATAATTAGCAAGTGACTTGCTATCTTAGGTTATCTCCACTTAAGGTAACCTACTGGAGTACAAAGGGGTCATGGGAAACTGGTCCTTTTCACCACGTCTATCATCCACACTGGTTATCTCATAAGGAGTTTGAGCGGGTAATGCACATCGACGACCCTATTTGAAACTCCAAAGGGCGCTTGAGACAAAATCAATGCATAATATTTAAACTTGACTCTCCTCCTCCCGTACTTGCATTTGATGGTCATTGAGATGTCAAAAATCTTAAAACTACAGTTAATATGCTTTTTTTGAAGCTATCCTTAGTCCAATCAAAAGACATTTTTTAAGAGATCTAAAAGTTACTTTTTAAAGAATATTTTTTCTATTTTTTTTTATCTTCTTTCGAGCCTTTAGTGGTGTCTTCATAAGAAGCTTTGGAAGATTTTTTTACTTCATTGGTAAGATTTTTGAGGCTTTAAAATAACTAAAGGAGGAGATTTTTTCTGATGGTGTGAGAAGATTAAAAGATTTTTTTTGGAGAACTGTTTTATTTCTCTTGCAGATGAAAGGGCAAATTGGTAAATTGGATGAAGATATTATTATTGAAGATTAATATTTTTTATTAGAGAAGACAAAGAGAATTCAAGATGAAATAAAAGATTTTGAAGAATATTTGTTGGTTTTGTTTTGCAATCAGGGAATGTGTTTTTGCAGAGAAGATCAAGAGTTTGGAAAAGATGATGTTTGAAATGAAGGAATTTGAAAAGAAAGAATATGAAGCATCATACAAAGTTTTTCAGATTGAGAGAGAAGATGAATGAAGAGAGAAAAATGAATTGTATATACAAAGGAGAAATGACAATGAAAGAAAAAGAATTATTTTATTTTTTAGATGATCATTTTGTAAAAGAAAATGAATTGATTTTTAAATTGTTTATACAGAGAAAAGAGAGATATGAAAGGTCAAGATATTTTTCCTTGCAGGTGAAAAGTTGAATATGAAAGGTCATTTCATATTTAATGGTATTGCAGATGGATTGATGTGTGTGTGAGTGTGCAGATCAATGATGAAATAATACAGTTGAAATGGATGTGAATAAAAATGAAAATTTGAAGACAACTTGAATGACACTGACAGGATCAAATCAAGCATGAAGATACTATGAAATTAATTGTACAGAGATAAACTGAATCAGATACAGAGATTGACAAGATCATCAGAAAGACAATATGCAATTGATTGCATCAGGTGAATGAATTATTAATTGATTGAACAAAGACATTGAGACTAGTATGTAGATTGATTTGAGTTGTATGATGATATGATAGACATATGTAAAAGAAGAAGTGATTCGTATTGAAACAGAGAAACCCTCTGAATTCTTGATTTTAATATGAATTAGGGGTTGGTGCTCCTTGAATTTGGTGCTTCTAAATCTTGTAATCAGTGAGATTTTTGATAAAGCCAGTGAGGCAGTTTTGGAGTGGTTTTTCTACCCCTGGAGGGTTTTCCACTTGTGCAAATCTTATGTCAAAATATACATTGATCTTCCCTGTGTGTGTGCATGATTTACTCATGAGGTTTTGTTCTCTTTCTTCATTCTCAATCATGTACATATGTGTTTGACAAATCAATGATATCTTTCTCTCCTTGTGTTTTGAAAGGTAAAGTTTGCAAAAAGATTTGAAAATTTACACAACATTGATTCACCCCCCCTCTTAGTGTTGTCCTTGACTCCTACAATTGGTATCAGAGCACGGTTCTCTTTTTGAAGTCTAATAGGCTTGGGTAGGTCCTATGTGTGGAGTTCAAAGGGTAAATGCAGAAGAAATAAGAGCAAGAAAATTGTCAAGTCTCAGACTAGTCAAAAACTCTTCATCTTTATCAAATTCAAAAGTTGATATAGAACTTGTTGATATAAATATTACTCAAGTTGAATCTAATATTGTATTAGAAGAAAAATTTTCAAGAGTTCCTTAGTTTGATGGTTTAGATTTTTCAGTTTGGTATGTTAGAATGCAGATTTATTTATCCTCTTTAGGATATGATGTTTTAATGTCAGTTGAGAATGGAAATGACAAAGAAGCCCTTGAATGTAATCATGTTGCAAAGAAGGCCATATTGTTTGCTCTGTCTAATGATGTTTCTTGTAAAATTATGGACTGTGTTACAGCTCAGGATATGTTGAGGAGTTTGAAAAGAATTTATCAAGATAATGATAAAGAAGAGGACACTCTGGTGTGTGAAGAAAGTGGCAATGAAAGGAGACTTTCAAATGAAGGAGTTGAAGTTCAAACCCAATCAAATTCAGAAGAAGCTAACATCACAAGTGATGATGATCAGGAATCTGATGAACAAGATTGTGAGATTGATATGGAAGGAGAGCTCATATATGCTCTAACTGAACTCAAGAAATATAAGAGAGAGAATCAAAAACTAAAATTGCAGCTGCAACAAGAAAGAGAATCTAAAGACAAAGCACTTTTAGACCTTTAAAGCGTATCTTTTGACCTTGAAGAGGCCGGATGTCAGATTATAAGTTTAAAGACATATATTGATGATTCAGACAAATTAATTGCTTGATTAAAGACTGAAATTAAGGAAGCCAAGAGGATAGCAGATGTTTCAAAATCTAACCTTGAAGTTAAAAGGATTGAGAATATGAAATTAGAGGGTGATATTATCAATCTGAGAAAAGAATATGATGGTCTCAAGGCTTTATCTAAGAAATATCAAGTGTTTGAAGATAGCTCAAACAAGTTGCATGAGATGTTGGCTAAAAAGAAGCATCATAAGGACACTATTGGTTTAGGATTTGAAGAAGGGGAATGTTCCAAAGCTATGGAGACTCCTAGAAGGAAAATTGATTTAAGTCATCTTGTTGTTGCCACAGAAGGTAAAAGGAAGAGTGAAGCTGAACAGAAAACCAGAGATGAATTTGTGCACAATCAAAGAAAGAATTTTAGAAAACCTGTTGCTATAAGACAAGCATACATGTATAGGTATAACTATTCATTTAATGGTTATTGTTATACTTGTAATCAATTTGGACACAAATTAGTTGTTTGCAGAAGGAATACTGATATTGTTTGTTACAAGTATAATAATGTTGGACATATACAAAGAAATTGTAAAGTGCATAGAAGGTATGATCCTACATGGAAGCTTAACATGAGTGCTCAAAGGTACTATCATTCATTTGATTATGATTTTAACATAGTTTGTTATAATTGCAACACTCTTGGACACAAAGCACAAAGTTACAGAATGTATGCTTCACCTGATTTGAAAAAGTTGAAAAGAAAAGGTATAAAGGTTTGGAGGAAGAAAGAACCTGTGAAAGTGTGGAAGCAAAAACAAAATCAGGACAAGAAGGATCCTAAACTTGTGCATCTTGCATTATTAGTTGGATAATTGAGAGCATGAAGTAAGGGGGAGTTGATCTTGTCCTATCATTTATCCCCAAGAAGTTACAGGAGGAAATTAGTTCATGTTTATCAATGTGATGATCTTGTTTTGTTTATCATGCTTGCTTGATAATGTTTGAAATGAAGTTTCTGATGTTTTTGAGTTTCAGTGTATGTCAGTAATATGGGTGTTCATGATCAATGACATGTTTAGTGGTTCATGATGCATATAAGGTGTTCAAAAGTTCTCTGCACAAAGAGTTTGATGATATTAAATAACATTGTTGAGTTGGTATGATGTTACAGTTCAATGAGATCTTGATATGGTGAAGTGTTTGTTGTCATGCCAAAGAGATTAAGATATTTCCAAAATCTCTTATCAAATATTAGCATGTGTTGGTTAAGGTGTTTGAAAATAAAAAATTCAAATCATAGCACTTATCTCTGCATTTGGTTTTGCAAAGAGTTGTTGCAGGAAGAACTTGTTGTGCAATCTTGATGGGCTGATTTGAATTACAAGGTTAAAAAGGGATCAGTTCTTATGTTATGAAAAGTGTCTTGTGCAAAACAGGAGGATGATAGTTCATGTTGGAAACCTTGGCAAGGACATCTCTTGTGTGTTAGTCATGTCATCATGGATTGTAATTCATACTAATTTTTATTGGTGAAAAGTGTAGTCTTTGCATGAAATTCAAGTTCATATAATTCATATCAAGGAGTCAGTTTGATGATCATATCTATTACTTTGTTGAGTTATGTTTTATGACATGTGTCTTGGAGCTTTCAAGTGGTTTGAAGATAGTGTCTAAAGAAGATGATAAACTAGAGATATTAAGAAGTTTCTGGTGTGATAATTTCACATGTTTCATTGATGATCTTCCTCACTAATATGTTTTAGACAGAGTTCTTCAAGCTATGATATTGATGGTGATATCTTGTATTTCATCATAGGAAGTTAAAGGTATGTCTTGAATCAGAAATAGAAGATGATAATGTTCAACAAGGTTTGTCATATGTTGTCTTCAGGATTGTTATCATCATAAATCATTACTTGTTAACAGGATAACAAGAGTTTTTGCCTTCAAAATGTTCATAATGCAATGTGATTATAATGGTTATGATCATGCTATAACATCTTTTAGTGGAGTTGTTCACAGGGGGAACTAATTCAGGCTTTGTCATCTAATGTCAAAAAGGGGTAGAAAGATAAATTGCATCATAAAGTTTTGCCATCAATGACAAAGGGGGAGATTGATGGTAAGAGTTGTCATTGATGTCAAAAGTGTGTTCAGTTGATGATGTAAAGTTGTCATATTTGTTGCAGGACATCAGGAGGAGATAGTTGTTCATTGCTTGGTCAGTTTCACAGAGAAGTGGAGTTGGTTTGGTGTAATATAGTATTAATGGTAAGAGTTTCATTGATGGTAAGAGTTTCTTCTTGTTTCAGGATATCATTGATCATAAGTTTGGAAATACATTTGAGGACACATGGTGTGAATTTAAAAGTCACAGGTTGTGCTCAAGACAAGGTTTAGAAGTTGTAATGATTCTTGGCATCTTGTTGCATCAAGAGCTTCTTCATATCACATTAATGTCAAAAGGAGGTCTTGAGTTTTTTGATTGATTCATTATGTTGGTGCTTGTCATGTTTCATCTTGAAATGCAGTGGTTTTTATCTTCTCTCAAAGAGGCTATTCATTTCATACTCATGGTTTATTGTTTAGGAGATGATATTATTTCTGCAGGAGTTTAAGCAATAATATTGTAGGATCTTTATGTGGTTCATACTTTGGACAAAATTCTTTATTCCTCAGAAGATAATGATCTTCTTGGTTGCAAGCAATTATATGTATTTGTCTTTGATGACACATACGCTAAGCATGTTCATGGTATAAGTTGGAATTCACAAGTTGGAACTTGTTTGGAAGTATTAGATTTGATCATAAGTTTTTCTTCATACTCATTTAAGAATCAAACTTATTAGATGGTGTATAACTCTCATGTAGTGTGGTGTGGAACATCATATCTTGTACATGCAAAGTGGGATTGGATGTCTAAAATCATATGCAAAGTATCTTATAGAGCACGTTATATAATAAGTTACTTTATGTTATAATTAGCAAGTGACTTGCTATCTTAGGTTATCTCCACTTAAGGTAACCTGTTGGAGTACAGAGGGGTCATGGGAAACCAGTTCTTTTCACCGTGTCTACCATCCACACCGGTTATCTCATAAGGAGTTTGAGCGGGTAATGCACATCAACGACCCTATTTGAAATTGCAAAGGGCGTGCAAGACAAAATCAATGCATGATATTTAAACTTGACTCTCCTCCTCCCGTGCTTGCATTTGACGGTCATTAAGATATCAAAAGCCTTAAAATTGCAGTTAATATGTTTTTTTGAAGCTATCCTTAGTCTAATCAAAAGACTTTTTAAAGAAGTTTTTTTCTATTTTTTTTTATCTTCTTTCGAGACTTTAGTGGTGTCTTCATAAGAAAGCTTTGGAATATTTTTTTTACTTCATTGGTAAGATTTTTGAGGCTTTAAAATAACTAAAGGAGGAGATTTTTTCTGATGGTGTGAGAAGATTAAAAGATTTTTTTTGGAAAACTATTTTATTTCTCTTGCAGATGAAAGGGCAAATCGGTAAATTGGATGAAGATATTATTATTGAAGATTAATTTTTTTTATTAGAGAAGAAAAAGAGAATTCAAGATGAAATAAAAGATTTTGAAGAATATTTGTTGATTTTGTTTTGCAATCAAGGAATGTGTTTTTGCAGAGCAGATCAAGAGTTTGGAAAAGATGAGGTTTGAAATGAAGGAATTTGAAAAGAAAGAATATGAAGCATCATGCAAAGTTTTTCAGATTGAGAGAGAAGATGAATGAAGAGAGAAAAATGAATTGTATATACAGAGGAGAAATGACAATGAAAGAAAAAGAATTATTTTATTTTTCAGATGATCATTTTGTAAAAGAAAATGAATTGATTTTTAAATTGTTTATACAGAGAAAAGAGAGATATGAAAGGTCGGGATATTTTTCCTTGTAGGTGAAAAGTTGAATATGAAAGGTCATTTCATATTTAATGGTATTGCAGATGGATTGATGTGTGTGTGAGTGTGCAGATCAATGATGAAATAATACAGTTGAAATGGATGTGAATAAAAATGAAAATTTGAAGACAACTTGAATGACACTGACAGGATCAAATCAAGCATGAAGATAATATGAAATTAATTGTGCAAAGATAAATTGAATCAGATATAGAGATTGACAAGATCATCAGAAAGACAATATGCAATTGATTGCATCAGGTGAATTGGTATGCAAAGATAATCAGGTGAATGAATTATGAATTGTTTGAACAAAGACATTGAGACTAGTATGCAGATTGATTTGAGTTGTATGATGATATGATAGACATATGTAAAAGAAGAAGTGATTCGTATTGAAATAGACAAACCCTCTAAATTCTTGATTTTAATATGAATTAGGGGTTGGTGCTCCTTGAAGTTGGTGCTTCTAAATATTGTAATCAGTGAGATTTTTAATAAAGCCAGTGAGGCAGTTTTGGAGTGGTTTTTCTACCCCTGGAGGGTTTTCCACTCATGCAAATCTTGTGTCATAATGTCTATTAATCTTCTCTGTGTGTGTGTATGATTTACTCATGAGGTTTTATTCTCTTTCTTCATTCTCAATCATGTACATATGTGTAACATCCATATCCGAATTGACAAGAAAACTAGGTTTTCACAAAGGTAATTTTTTTTTTACTAGGTAATTAAATACAAAAGAAACTTATCTATAATCGAATACAACATTTCTCATTTTATCATAAACATGATCTCATTTTCATAAAACTGAAAGAAATGATATACATTAAACATTTTGTTTTCTAACAATTTGAAATTTTCTTGAAACAAACAAATATTGGAAACATACCATTAACATGCATCTCGATTGTCGACCCATCACATTCAAGACTTGGCAATCCTTAGTATTTGGAAGAGAAAGTATCTTCAAGGAGCTTAACCTCCAACCACAGACCGTTGGTCTCCCGCACTCCTTCCTAACCAGAAGTGGCCCTACCCTACTCAAGAGGATAGACTTAGGATAACCATCGGTGTTTGCCATCTAAGCTCTGGTGTTGTAACTTACGTGTCTTGTTATCGTGCAGATCCCTAGATACCCTCTAGTCATGCACGACACTCCACAAGAAACACCATATAGTTACAGTGAACATTCGATGCACTTGAGGATAGTACACCACCTTGGCCAAAGGATTTGTTTTTAAATAGCGTTCTAAGAATGCATGAACTTAGTTCACCCACCCTACTCGACTTGAACTGATCGAAATCCTACAGTTTCCTATTTGTAAGGTTCGAACAATTGACGACCTTGATGACCTCAAGGGTTTAGGATTTTCTCCTATAATAGCGCATGGCGCAACATTTACTCTAATCCCAAGTTCATAGTTTCATAATCCCATGTTCATGTAAAAACTTTGTTTAATAACACCCACTCCTAAGTGGTTTCATACTAGTTTACTCGATTCTCATGTTTGCACAAGATACTCAAGTATTTAAAACAATTTCCCGTTATCCCAGAGTTCAAGGGTTCTAGACTCTTAAGGTCTACAAAACGATTCTAGAATCATTGCATGCAACGTAATATAGACTCAAACGTGGGTTTTTCCCACTCTATTGTTTATTACCAAACCCATGACGGCTTTTAACCGAGAATAACTACTTAACCTACAACTTTACACCTCTTACCAAAATAAATAGTTTTACGAGGTTCAATGAGGCAAGAATTAAATAATAAGGTTAATAAAGGACTTGGAATCTCTCTATGACACTAGAGACGATCAAGCTTATATGTCGACCTTTATTTGAAAATCTAAACCGAATAAGAAATTAGATAAAAGCATTTGTCGACATTCAATGTCTTGTTTTCAGGTTTCCTATGCCATATAAGTTGTCGAGTGTGGACATTTGGCGTCAAACAAAGAGAGGAAATATTTCAAATATTCAGAGATGTTTTCGAGATAGAAACACAGTCATGTAAAATGCTTGCCAAAGGTAAATGAAAGCAATACATTTCAATAATAGGTTGTGGTTTACATTACGACCATTACAATAACATGCATACGAGGACGTTCTCACAGCAGGCATATAGATTTAGGTTTGCACCAAAATACTACAAAGTTATCCTTCATTTTCTGATTATTGTTCTCGTCTTACTTCCTACATGCAACTACCATGGTGTTTACAAATGTGAACCTGGTTTCCATCATTGCAAGGGCAGTGTTCATGATGGGCTAAGATTACAAACTCTGAGTACTCAAACTCCATTCGTTATATACTGAAGAACGCATTAGTTTCACTAACTTCTATAATGTGGAACACAATACATACATAGCCAGTAATAACAAAACCACAGGCTATACAATGCATTCAACCTACGTCAGAACAGGTGTCAAATTGAGTTAATACTCCTACACAGTGGCGTACGGCCGAATGATTCTTACTCAGGAACTATCATTCGCATTGAGGACAACCCTCACCCAAAGCTTACAGAAGAAAAATGTTATATGCAATAATCTCTACACTGCAAGAATCACACAAAGCACTGCCAGAGCAAAGCATAAATAAAGCACATAGACTGCACAGAGGAAAAAAGATAGAACCTGGTGATATACTTGTAGAGTTTCGCTCTTGGATGATAGACCTCGCTGCTCCCTCAGCGTCGTCCTTCCTCTGGACTCCTAAACACAATCTCCCCTACTAGTCTAGCACAACGAATGCTATAAGAACCTTTATCTATCCCCCCTCTGCCATTTGTTTCTTATTTTCTGAACAGCGTCAGTAATTGTTACTATTTCTACACAGCGACAGACTTCTCCTCTCTCCCTCCATCGATAGAGTCTCTCTCACCTCTTCGATTTTGTCTCCCACTTCTCAACTGCCTCCCACTACTCAATCACTCTCCCTTTAACACAGCGACCCACTTCCCTTCTCTCCCGTTGCACAATGAAGTCCCCACTTTTCCATGAAAAAATCCTCCTCTCTGTCGTATTTCCTCCTTCTCCCAACCACAACAGCCTCTAACTAACTCCTATCTCCTACCCGTCCACCACTAACTGGATCCCATTGTTATCTCTGCATTTTTAATTCTCAACTCCAACAGACTACTCCATAACTCTCCCTCTCTACTCACTTCCCTCGCCCACGATGAAGGAGTAATAGCATTCCAACTCCGTTCCTCTAAATTCTCCCCCAGCATAACTCCCACACTGCATACTCCTCCACAGCGAAGGAAAAGACTCCACATTGTCTGTGGTTGCCTTTCATTTCGCAACAACACAGCGCCCACAATGATGACGGAGCATCAGCATTAAGTTTACAGTTATACTCTTTCACAACAGTATAGCTACCTCCCTCTCACGCCATGGTAAAAAGGAAACTCTACATTGAATTCTCGGTTGACACAAGCCTAAATACTAGGGTCGACATAACTGTCTTTATACCTGACTTCCCACTTATCATGACCATTCAAAAGGTGGTGGCTCCTATGGCGACGTGGCTTTGCTAAAGGACATAACAATTCTGCCCTCACTCGAACATAATGGCATCTAACTTTCCAAGACCAACTAAAAGATGAATTGTGGAGTTAAGCTCGACACGGCGGTGGTTAGGAAATGGCTAGAGCATCATTTTGGTCGAAAAGGAAAAAGAGACAAAGACCATCTTATTAAGAAAACTCAAGGTTAGATTGACAACAACTCGCGGTCAAAGCTAGAAAAAAAGACTCATGCTAAACAACGACCAAAACAAATTATTACACACTATGGCTTCAAATTCGACATTCGTTGATTTCCAGAAAGAATAATTCACAATGCAAGTTTGACGCATTTTATGACAATCACGACGGATTGATCGTAACGCAAACAAGTTTCCTACATCGTTAGACGCACGAAGCCAACTTCTCGCATCTTTCAACTACGAGACGTGATTCACGATTCCGCCACAAGTTGGTTCATTAAATACTTATAAACAAAAATAATAAACATCTAAATAAGTCGACTTGCTATGGTGGACTTACGATGACATCGATGACTCCAAGATTCTATATGACGACTTACGAGAAGGGTGTTACACCTTATCTTCCGATGTCGACATCTAGTCTTAACTATCCCAGTCGAAATACAAGACTAAAATAATGGCTTCAAGGTTATCTACCTATTTGGTGTTCTCATTAACAAACACCCATGGTTAATTTCGAGAGTCTATACTCTCTCTCAAAGATACTTTCTCTTCCCGTCGAACACGGTCCACCTATTCCTGCAACGACAGTCTCACATACAATTTTGTGGTCAAAGCACCTATGTTCCAAATCAAAACATAATATATCCAAAACATCATTTCACTTAACAAAAAGGACATTTAGTCTACAATATCACATTGATCATAATCAATAGATTCTATAATTTCACAGAACTAACTTTGTATAATAAATCATCAGTTTCCATGTCGTCCACAACATATTATTTTACTGAAAATTTCAAGAAAGTAAATAGCATAATTGATTCCAAAAGGAGGGATGTAACATATCCTTCCCCTTTAAAAATCATCATCCCCGATGATTAAGTTTATCAAGCAAAATTTAAACTTAAAACAAACTTTTTATAATGCAACATTAATGTCTTTGAAAAGTTTAGGAAATCTTTGGTAAATATCTTTATAGTCTTCCCAAGTGGCGCTATCCTCGCCATATTGGTCCCACTGAATTTTGCATTGCAAAACTTCTTGATTACGTAAACGAAGTTTACACATTTCGAGCACCTTGAGTGGCTTGATCACAACCACCCTGGGTTCTTGCATCTGTAAGGAATTCCAGTTAAGGATGTGGTTATTACCTACAAAATATTTCTTTAAATATGAAACATGAAAAACATTATGCATCTTAGACAAGGCTGGAGGTAGAGCAACTTTGTAGGCAACAGGATTGATAATCTCAAGAACTTCGAAAGGTCCGACATAACGAGGAGCCAATTTTGAAGATTTACCAAATTTTATAGAACTCTTTTGGGGTTTCACTCGCAAAAGCACTTTCTCGCCAACAGAGAAGTGTCTAGGCACTCGTTTGCGATCTACATAACTCTTTTGCCTGTCATTGGCTTCTGCCAACCTCTTCCTAATCATTTTTACTTTTTCTTCCATATCAGCAAGCATTTCAGGTCCAATGCTTATCCTATCTTCCAGCTTATCCCAGCTTATAGGAGTTCTGCATTTTCTTCCATATAATGCTTCAAATGGTGCCATCTTAATGGCAGAATGATAGGAGTTGTTATAGGCAAATTCGACAAGAGGTAGATATTCCTCCCATCTGTATTGCTGATCCATGCAATACATTCTCAAAAGGTCTTCTAATACCTAATTCACTCTTTCTGTTTGTCCATCAGTTTCAGGATGATAAGCAGTACTTACATTTAGTTTAGTCCCTAATGCAGAAAATAAGGTTTGCCAAAACCGTGAAGTTATCCGAGCATCTCTATCAGATATAATCTTTCAGGTGCCCCATGCAATCTAAAAATTTCTTGCACAAATTTTCAAGCCAAAAGATGTGCTCCATCTGTCAAATTTCCTGGTATGAAATGTGTGACCTTGGTTAGTTTATCCACAATAACCAAAATTGCATCATGCCTATTCTTAGACATTGGTAACCCCTGGACAAAATCCATACTAACAACTTGCCATTTCCATTCCAGAATATCATGCGGGTACAACAATCCAGCAGATGTTGGTGTTCTGCTTTAACTCTCTGACACTCCAAACAGCTAGCTACAAACTTTGCAGCATCACTCTTTATTCCCTTCCAGAAACATAGCAGCTTGACATTCGCTAACAGTTTTGTTACACCAGGGTGTCCAAAGTAAGGAGCATAGTGAACTTCCTTCCACACAAGGTTTCTAAGTTCTACTACATCAGGAATGTAGATTCTTCCCTTAAATCTCATCAATCCATTGGATTCAAAACTGAATCCATCATATCTTGGGTCCTTAGGGTTTAAGTGCAGAGCCTGTTTCACTTGTTCATAATACTCATCTCCAGATAAGTTTTGCATTACTAAGTCTTTAAAGTTAGCATGTATGGAGATTATAGAGGCTATGTGCCTTCTTCTGCTTAAGGCATTAGCTACTCAGTTTTCCTTGCCTTTGATATAAGAAATTTCAAAGTCATAATCTGATATTAATTCCAACCATCTCCTTTGCCTTGCATTGAGATTAGGTTGTGTGAATATGTAGCGAAGGCTTTGATGATCAGATTTTAGAATAAAAGTCCTTCCCAACAAATAATGTCGGCACATCTGAAGGGCGTGAACCACTGTTGCCATCTCTAGGTCATGAGGAGCGTAGTTCTACTCATAGTTTTTCAATTTCCTTGACTCATAGGCTACTACCCTGCCATCTTGCATAAGCACACCTCCCAATCCTTCCCCCGAGGCATCAGTGATAACCTCAAACTCTCCCTCAGGATCAGGTACTTTCAGAATTGGAGCGATTGTTAATTTTTCTTTTAACAAGTCAAAAGCCTTTTGACATGCATCTGTCCAAACAAACCTTTTTCCTTTTCTCTGCAAGGAGGTAATTGGGCTAGCAATGCTTGAGAAATTCAACACAAATTTCCTGTAATACCCTGCCAATCCCATGAAACTTCGTACCTCTGACACATTGGTAGGTTCAGGCCATTCCATAATAGCTTTTATTTTGGTCGGATCAACTGATATCCCATCGGCTGATATTATCTGCCCCAAATACTATACTTCTTTATAAAAGAAGGTGCACTTTGAGAGTTTCGCAAACAATTTGTGTTCTCTTAATCGTTGCAAGACTATTTGAAGATGTCGTGCATGCTCCTCTTCATCTTTGGAATAGATCAGAATATCGTCAATGAAAACTAGTACAAACTTATCAAGACAATCTCTGAATACACTATTCATGAGATTCATGAAAGCAGCAGGTGCATTGGTCAATCCAAATGGCAACACCGTGAACTCATAATGACCATACCTCATTCTAAATGCTGTCTTGGGAATATCTTCATATTTCAACCTTAACTGATGGTATCCAGATCTCAGATCTATCTTGGAAAAGACCGATGTTCCACGCATTTGGTCAAATAGATCATCAGTATGTGGCAAGGGATACTTGTTCTTTATTGTCACCTTGTTAAGCATCCTATAATCTATACACAACCTGAGAGTCCCATCTTTCTTTTTGACAAAAATAACTGGGGCTCCCCATGGTGATACACTTGGCCTAATTAGATTCTTAGACAATAGCTCCTGCAACTAAGCTTTTAATTCCATAAGTTCGGTGGTAGTCATACGATACGGAGCTTTAGAGATTGGCTCTGATCTTGGTTTAATATCTATGCCAAAGTCAAATGTTCTCTTCGGTGGCAAGCCTGGTAACTCCTTGGGAAATACATCCTTGAAGTTGCATAGATATGGATATCTTTCCTCAAATATTTGTTCCTCCAAGGTTTCCTCTACTAGGTCCATTTTGATGGCAAAAAGTTGACATCCCTTTCGCCTAGCCCGTTTTAGTTGTTTTGAAGAAATGGATCTAACCCTTATTTCTCTTTGAATTCCTTGGAGATTTACTGTTTTACCTGTCTCATCCAGACACTCAATGGTTTTATGAAAACAATCTACCTTGGCTCGGTGTTTCCACAACCAATTCATTCCTAGGATGACATCGTAGGACCCTAAAGGCACTACATATAAGTTTGCCTCAGTGGTGAAGTTAGAAACATCAATCTTAGCTTCGAACAAACATTGCTCTACCTGAGCCTTTGAGTTATTTGCATACTCTACTGTCCATGGTTTTGACATAAAACCAGCTTTTCTAGAAAATTTACCTAAGACTCTAGGTGACACAAAATTTTCTGTTGCACCAATATCAAATAGAATAGAAACAGGAACTCCAAATAAGGTACATGTCATTTCAATAGGAGTGATCTGATACTCTGCTTGTCAATTGTCAAGAGCGGCATGAATCCTTTTCTGAAAAGCTTCCTGTTGCGAAGGAAGTTCCGTGTTCCTAGGCTTCCCATTCTGCTTCTTGTTAGGGCAACAGTTGGCATAATGATCTCCTCCACAAGAAAAGCATCCCCCTATAGGTCCTCGCTTCTCAGATGGCCTACTTGCAGAATCACCATTCTTCTTAGAATTTACATTTCTCTTAAAATCTTCACCTCTTCGCTCATTACCAAATCCCCCTTAATTCTTTCGATTTCCCTTATCAAACCTCCTGTTTCCATATCCCTTCTCATTTTTCCTTTTATAAGACTGATTGTTGTAGTTCTTATCAAACTTCTTGCATTTCTTATCACGATAAGCAGAGATAGATTTGATCTTCTGCTCCTGTTTAATTGCCTTTTCGTAAACTTGATCCATTGTGCTTGGACCATGCACCTCCACCTCACCGCCGATCTGAGGATTGAGTCCCATGATGAACTTTCTAATTCAGAACCTTTCATCCTTTTGGTATTGAGGAACATACTTCAGTAGTCTAGTGAATTTTTCTGCGTACTTGACCACAGATAGTTCACCTTGCCTGAGGTTTTGGAAATCTGTTAACTTCTGATCAAAATATAACTGAGGTAGCCACCGTTTTCGGAATAGTTCTACGAACTCATCCCATGTCACCTTCAAGGGACTTAATTCTAGCTCCATTTTCTTATTCATCCACCAAGTGGACGCTTCCCCAGATAGCTGATAGGCTCCCCACACGGCTTTAGTAACTTCAGAGTAATTTTTGATCTAAAAATATTTCTCCATCTCAGTTAACCATGCTTCTGCTGCATCTCCAATTTTCGTTCCATCAAACTTTGGAGGGTTAACCTTCTTCATATCCTTAGATAACTCTAATGCAAGTTTATCCTTGGTTTTTCTTTGGGCTTCACTGTCGTCAGGATGTTCACTTGACGTGCCATTTTCCCAATGTTTACTCTTGCTTGTATAATGTGAGTTCTCATTTCCACCCTCTATGTTGCCAATTTCATCCATTTTCTTTTCCAGTTTGTTCAACCTTTCCTTGGTCTCAGTGAGCATGTTTAGAATCCTATCCAACTTGTCAGTGGAGTTTCCCCAAGAGTTATGACCTTCCTGATCCTCCCCCTCGTTAAACTCTGATTGGTCCATGCTAATTTAGTTTCACACCTGATTTAACATATACTAATCAGTTTTACGCTTATCATATTAAACATCATCAAAAGAACACAACAATTGATCATAATCATAATTGTTCTCAAACCAAAATTTTGTCTTTATTCATTTTGCAAAATTGTTTCAACATCATTAGAGATAGACATATCTCATGTTTTTACTTAGTATTATCTAATGGAGTGTAACCTTCGGATTCATTGTTTGACACATAATCATGAGGTGTATACCCCTCAGACTCACTATCAGAAGATAGCTCAATAATCTCAGCTCTAGGTACTACACGAGGATCTCTAGTGACTATGGGTATAGTAATAGGTACACTCTTAGGTACACTAATAGGTACACTATCAGTTACAATCCAGGAGCAGCAGTTGATCATGATTCGAGCTGCCGTCGCTGCTCCCTCTAGGAGTTCTCTCCTCACTCGCTTAAGTCATGACATTGCATTGGCTAAGGTTTCCACATCATCAAGCCAAATGTCATTTTCGTCATTAGTTTTCTCAATGGTCTTGATCATCACAAGCCGTTTCTGCTTAGCTTGCAGATAACGCTTCCTACCCGCGAAGGATTTTCTTGTGGTTTTCTTGGTGTATACCATCCTGGCACAATAAATCAAATCATTAGCTACCCGCATAATGTTGATTTCCTAATCAGGTTAGTGGACTCATCAGCCCTAGTGCTGAACCTGGTTAGCTCTGATACCATATGTAACATCCATATCCGAATTGACAAGAAAACTAGGTTTCACAAAGGTACATTTTTTTTTTACTAGGTAATCAAATACAAAAGAAACTTATCTATAATCCAATACAACACTTCTCATTTTATCATAAACATGATCTCATTTTCATAAAACTGAAAGAAATGATATACATTAAACATTTTGTTTTCTAACAATTTGAAATTTTCTTGAAACAAACAAATATTGGAAACATACCATTAACATGCATCTCAATTGTCGACCCATCACATTCAAGACTCGGCAATCCTCAGTATTTGGAAGAGAAAGTATCTTCAAGGAGCTTAACCTCCAACCACAGACTGTCGATCTCCCGCACTCCTTCCTAACCGGAAGTGGCCCTACCCTACTCAAGAGGATAGACTTAGGATAACCATCGGTGTTTGCCATCTGAGCTTTGGTGTTGTAACTTACGTGTCTTGTTATCATGCAGATCCCTAGATACCCTCTAGTCATGCACGACACTCCACAAGAAACGCCATCCAGTTACAATGAACATTCGATGCACTTGAGGATAGTACACCACCTTGGCCAAAGGATTTGTTTTTAAATAGCGTTCTAAGAATGCATGAACTTAGTTCACCCACCCTACTCGACTTGAACTGATCAAAATCCTACAATTTCCTATTTGTAAGGTTTGAACAATTGACGACCTTGATGACCTCAATGGTTTAGGATTTTCTCCTGTAATAGCAGATGGCGCAACATTTACTCTAATCCTGAGTTCATAGTTTCATAATCCCATGTTCATGTAAAAACTTTGTTTAATAACACCCACTCCTAAGTGGTTTCATACTAGTTTACTCGATTCTCATGTTTGCACAAGATACTCAAGTATTTAAAACAATTTCCCGTTATCCCAGAGTTCAAGGGTTCTAGACTCTTAAGGTCTACAAAACGATTCTAGAATCATTGCATGCAACGTAATCTAGACTCAAACGTGGGTTTTTCCCACCCTATTGTTTATTACCAAACCCATGACGGCTTTTAACCGAGAATAACTACTTAACCTACAACTTTACACCTCTTACCAAAATAAATAGTTTTACGAGGTTCAATGAGGCAAGAATTAAATAATAAGGTTAATAAAGGACTTGGAATCTCTCTATGACACTAGAGACGATCAAGCTTATATGTCGACCTTTATTTGAAAATCTAAACCGAATAAGAAATTAGATAAAAGCATTTATCGACATTCAATGTCTTGTTTTCAGGTTTCCTATGCCAAATAAGTTGTCGAGTGTGGACATCTGGCGTCAAACAAAGAGAGGAAATATTTCAAATATTCAGAAACGTTTTCGAGATAGAAACACAGTCATGTAAAATGCTTGCCAAAGGTAAATGAAAGCAATACATTTCAGTAATAGGTTGTGGTTTACATTACGACCATTACAATAACATGCATATGAGGACGTTCTCACAGTAGGCATATAGCTTTAGGTTTGCACCAAAATACTACAAAGTTATCCTTCGTTTTCTGATTATTGTTCTCGTCTTACTTCCTACATGCAGCTACCGTGGTGTTTACAAATGTGAACCTGGTTTCCATCATTGCAAGGGTAGTGTTCATGATGGGCTAAGATTACAAACTCTGAGTACTCAAACTCCATTCGTTATATACTGAAGAACGCGTTGTTTTCACTAACTTCTATAATGTGGAACACAATACATACATAGCCAGTAATAACAAAACCACAGGCTATACAATGCATTCAACATACGTCGGAACAGGTGTCAAATTGAGTTAATACTCCTACACAGTGGTGTAGGGCCGAATGATTCTTACTCAAAAACTATCATTTGCATTGAGGACAACCCTCACCCAAAGCTTACAGAAGAAAAACGTTATATGCAATAATCTCTACACTGTAAGAATCACACAAAGCGCTGCCAAAGCAAAGCATAAATAAAGCACATAGACTGCGCAGAGGAAAAGGATAGAACCTGGCGATATACTTGTAGAGTTTCACTCTTGGATGATAGACCTCGCTGCTCCCTCAGCGTCGTCCTTCCTCCAGACTCCTAAACACAATCTCCCCTGCTAGTCCAGCACAACGAATGCTATAAGAACCTTTATTTATCCCCCTCTGCTGTTGTTTCTTGTTTTCTGAACAGCGTCAGCAATTGTTACTATTTCTACACAGCGATAGACTTCTCCTCTCTCCCTCCATCGATAGAGTCTCTCTCACCTCTTCGCGGTTTTTCTCCCACTTCTCAACTGCCTCCCACTACTCAATCACTCTCCCTTTAACACAGCGACCCACTTCCCTTCTCTCTCGTTGCACAATGAAGTCCCCACTTTTCCATGAAAAAATCCTCCTCTCTGCTGTATTTCCTCCTTCTCCCAACCACGGTAGCCTCTAACTAACTCCTATCTCCTACCCGTCCACCACCAACCGGATCCCATCGTTATCTCTGCATTTTTAATTCTCAACTCCAACAGACTACTCCATAACTCTCCCTCTCTACTCACTTCCCTCGCCCACGATGAAGGAGTAACAGCATTCCAACTCCGTTCCTCTAAATACTCCCTCGGCATAACTCCCACACCGCATACTCCTCCACAGCAAAGGAAAAGACTCCACACTGTCTACGGTTGCCTTTCATTTCACAACAACATAGCGACCATAATGATGACAGAGCATCAGCATTAAGTTTACGGTTATACTCTTTCACAACAGTATAGCTACCTCCCTCTCATGCCACGGTAAAAAGGAAACTCTACATTGAATTCTCGACTGACACAACCCTAAACACTAGGGTCGACATAACTGTCTTTATACCCGACTTCCCACTTATCACGACCATTCAAAAGGTGGTGGCTCCTATGGTGACGTGGCTTTGCTAAAGGACATAACAATTCCGCCCTCACTCGAACATAATGGCATCTAACTTTCTAAGACCAACTAAAAGATGAATTGTGGAGTTAAGCTCGACATGGCGGTGGTTAGGAAATGGCTAGAGCATCATTTTGGTCGAAAAGGAAAAAGACACAAAGACCATCTTATTAAGAAAACTCAAGGTTAGATTGACAACAACTCGCGGTCAAAGCTAGAAGAAAAGACTCATGCTAAACAACGACCAAAACAAATTATTACACACTATGGCTTCAAATTTGACATTCTCGATTTCCAGAAAGAATAATTCGCAATGCAAGTTTGACGCGTTTTACGACAATCACGACGGATTGATTGTAACACAAACAAGTTTCCTACATCGTTAAACGCACAAAGCCGACTTCTCGCATCTTTCAACTATGAGACGTGATTCATGATTCCGCCACAAGTTGGTTCATTAAATACTTATAAACAAAAATAATAAACATCTAAATAAGTCGACTTGCTATGGTGGACTTACGACGACATCGACGACTCCAAGATTCTATATGACGACTTACGAGAAGGGTGTTACACCTTATCTTCCGACGTCGACATCTAGTCTTAACTATCCCAGTCGAAATACAAGACTAAAATAATGGCTTCAAGGTTATCTACCTGTTTGGCATTCTTATTAACAAACACCCATGGTTAATTTCTAGAGTCTATACTCTCTCTCAAAGATACTTTCTCTTCCCGTCGAACACGGTCCACCTGTTCCTGCAACGACAGTCTCACATACAATTTTGTGGTCAAAGCACCTATGTTCCAAATCAAAACATAATATATCCAAAACATCATTTCACTTAACAAAAAGGACATTTAGTCTACAATATCACATTGATCATAATCAATAGATTCTATAATTTCACAGAACTAACTTTGTATAATAAATCATCAATTTCCATGTCGTCCACAACATATTATTTTACTGAAAATTTCAAGAAAGTAAATAGCATAATTGATTCCAAAAGGAGGGATGTAACAATATGTGTTTGACAAATCAATGATATCTTTCTCTCCTTGTGTTTTGAAAGTTAAATTTTGCAAAAAGATTTGAAAATTCACACAACACCGATTCACCCCCCTCTCAGTGTTGTCCTTGACTCCTACACCTCTAATAGTTCATGTTTAGGTAGTTCGGATATTGAATAGAGGAGTTTCGAATCCTCATCGCTATGGTTTTCTTGGCTGATCTCCTCCATATAGGCTTCTTTAATGTCCCTTCCTAATGGGATATGTACTACTACGTTATAATCAATTAATAAAATTTCCTCCTTTATGGAATCCACAATTCCATTGGCATTTACGAACAACTAGATACCTAGTAGCACATTGAAAGAGTCGAAAGGTTCCTTCATTGCTACTATTTCAAAATCTATTATTTACTTCACTCCCATTATGTTGACTTCTACTTTTCTCTAGGTTCCTAGTGTACCCATAGCTGATCCATTTGCCAATCCAATGTTATATGGGTTTTCTTCTAAACTTGGCCTTCCTAGTTGTTCCCAAATCCTTTTTGGTATCATGTTGACATTTTCTTCAAGGTCTACCATAACCTGTTTGATCTTTTTATGGTTTATGTGGGCATTTATCATTAGCGGTCTAGTTTTCCATTTATCATTAGCAGTCTAGTTTGCCTTCTTCTTCTTCTTCTTCTGCTTCTTCTCCTCCTCCTTCTCCTCCTCCTCCTCCTCCTCCTCCTCCTCCTCCTCCTCCTCCTCCTCCTCCATAACCTGTTTGATCTTTTTATGGTTTATGTGGGAATTTATCATTAGCGGTCTAGTTTTCCTTCTTCTTCTTCTTCTTCTTCTTCTTCTTCTTCTTCTCCTCCTCCTCCTCCTTCTCCTCCTCCTTCTCCTTCTCCTTCTCCTTCTCCTTCTCCTCCTCCTTCTCCTCCTCCTTCTCCCCCTCCTCCTCCTCCTCTTCCTCCTCCTCCTCCTCCTTCTCCTTCTCCTCCTCCTTCTCCTCCTCCTCCTCCTTCTCCTCCTCCTTCTCCTTCTCCTCCTTCTCCTTCTCCTCCTCCATAACTTGTTTGATCTTTTTATGGTTTATGTGGGCATTTATCATTAGCGGTCTAGTTTTCCATTTATCATTAGCGGTCTCCTCCTCCTCCTTTCTTGCAAGAATCTCTTGTTTCAATTTTAGTTGTTCCAACTCCAATTTAATTTTTTCCCATTTCTATATTCTCTTTGGTTTTATCAATTCTCTTCCAAGTTTGTGCTTCTATATGGTATGCCAAGGTTACCGCTTTTGAATATGAATTAAAAGTTTTTTCATCTAAGGATGTTCTAATATCAGGACTTAACCCTGAACCAAACCATTCAATTATCTACTTCTCTGTCAATGGTTCTTCTAATTTGCGAGAGATTTCCTTAAATTGTTTGTCAAAATCTTTGATTAATTCACCTTCCTTCTAGACTAGGTCCCTCGTTTTACTTACCCCTTTAGTAGGTATCTATGGTGATTCAAAATTGTCTAGGAATTCCTTCTTTATTTTGTCCCATGTTTTGTCATGTTGTGGACATGTCTTCCTATACCAGTTTAGAGAAAGTCAAATAACTTGGTCTAATCCCTAGTTACATTCTTTCTTTTCCATGTTGATTATAAAATGAATACATGCTTTGTTGCCTCAGAACTATCTTTGTTAAACACTGGAAACTTAATGGGAGAGTTCATTTTTTATTTTTCTTGTGTTTTACCTCCTTTGCAGTATGTTATTTTTATGTTCTCTTATGGTTTCTTGTTGATTCTTCGTGATAAGGGTTTACTTTCCCTTCCCTTATCTCTTTTCAACTATATGTCAAAGTACTCTCTCCCTAACAATTCCTCACAATCTTTTACAATCTGCTCTTCTTGTTGTCTTTGCTTATCTAACTCCACATTGTTATTTTGCATAGAAATCCTCCTAGTTTTATATGGCATTGGGGATGACTCCTAGTCCAAGGGTTGCACCTCTTCGAAATGCCAGTTAGTTTTTGGAGATATCCTTTCATTAGTTACGGACATGTTGTTTATTAAAAGTATCATTTCATTATCTTTTCTAATTTCACTTACTTGATTAATCAGGAATTCATCTTTATAGGATACTGCCTCTAGATCTTTCTCTCTTAATCTTCTTACATTTTGATTTACTAGTTCTTCCAGGTATGTTTCATAAAAGTTTAAAGGCTAGAGAATTTTTATAGGGTTAAAGAATGGTTCCCATTTTCATCCACCCAGATCTGCATATTAGTGAACTCAGGTTGAATATTTAGTGTTCTACTTAATTGTGGTAGGGTTAGGTTGATGTTGCATTCTTCCTTCCATATCTTCCTAGAAGCCCCATATGCAATAATGCTCCTTTCTAGATTTTTGAGAATCTTTGTAGCCTTATCAATATGTAGTATTATTTTTCTTGGAGTGTTGTGTGTATCACTTGTTATATTTGCAACAACCCCTATGGTGCGCTCATTTCCTTTTTCTAGATTTAGTGAATTTTGTTGTTTGGCTACACCCCCAATGGTTCACTTAGTAGTACCCTCATTGGCACACTCAATTTCTACTTCCTTTTCTACCGCACTCTTCATAGCGCACTCTCTCACTAACTATTCTACCTTTTCTGTCCTTTTGCGGTACCTTTCTTATCTTTCCTGAGTTTGTTTTTGCTTCTTTTCTTCCATGTTCATGTCCATTCCAGTTAGTATAGTTTGCCTAATCTCCCTTAATTTCTTATTATCTCCTCTGGCCATGGGTGTTTTAGATGTGGTCTTACATTAATCCTTTTGTATCCCATGGTCATCTTATTTCAAATGGTTTCATCTTTTTGGGGATCTTTAGAGATCCCTCCCCCTTTCCATTTGTCATCCCTTAGGCACCTACCCCCCTCTCATAAAGGTAGGACCTAAAGGAATTCTCCACAGATCATAAAAAAATTTTATCTCTTTTCCCTTTTACCTTTTTAACTATCCTTATTATTCCACACTTTCTTTTTACTTGTTTATTTTATTCATTCTTCACTATTCTATCTAGGGTCCTGGCAGTGGAACCAAATGTTGGCAAGACATAGCAAGACACAATCTAGAGATCTGAGCCTAAGATAATTCTCTAAAGTCTATTTATACCCAGACTTGATAGTGATAGAATAATAGATAACAACAATGAGAAATAACATCATGCGATAGGATCTAATCACCTTTAGTATGTGAAACACATGAATAAATGCATAATTACTTAGGTATGCTCCTTATATCTCCTTATATATTTATATTCATCATTAGATACAAAAGGTAGGTCTAAGTCTCTGCTCTATATATTTTTCCTTATATTCTCTTCTTACATTACGCTTACTTTATTACATATCTTTACACAATATAATGTAATAGAGGATGTGTCCCTTACAAAACACCATTAATATTAGCAGTCTTGTTAGCCTCATGTTCTGCAGTCCATTTGCAGTGAGTTGTAGTATGTGCATCTAATTGCCATGTATCCTGCCAGTATTAATCATCAGTAAAAGATAGGATTTTAAGTAGTTCAACATAGTCTATTTTATTTATTACTGTCTTTCCCTATTGTGGTAATAGACATGCTTGTAAACCCTCAACTCTAAACCCCAAGATTAAAAAATTTAAAATTGAAGGCTTATAGTAATAGAAAGTTCAAAGGAACATAGGATTTATCTTTCACTTACTCAGAAATATGAATACATTGACTATATGACTTTGTCATGACCCACAATTGATAGTAGAATTTCTAGTGTAGTCTCCCTCTTGCTTCCAACTAGTATCATGTAGCAGTTGAGACAAGTGATTAATTGAATTGTTGGTGTGTAATACTATGCTCTAACTTCCTAATTTTCTTGTTATTCTTGCCAAGTATACAAACAATAAGTGCAATGTGTTACATACACAATATTACAATTTTGTACTTCCAATTCAAATGAAATTAAAGGATAGCCCACAAGTCTGTAGATTCATTAAATTCACCGCATCTAGTTGTCGGCAGCATTAATAAAAATATTTAAATATTATAAGTTTTAGCTATTGATTTAACCCAATCTAATGGCTCCTAACCGATTCCAAAAGTTTGAGTTTGCAAGTTTGTAGCTTTGGACATTTCCTTCCAAAATTCAACTATAGCCAACCATCCTTGTTCATCGAATAGTGGAATTTTCTTATACATCATTTTTAAGGCTCATAATAATATAATATAGACTATGAAATCTATATTTTTAAGTTATAATATATAATATATAATATTAAAATCTATATATTACCCATTTATGGGGATGTGTGGGTTCATCTTGCATCAAACCCAAGAGTAGATGCTAGGTGGATCCCCCTGGATGAAGGATGGCATAAACTTGGCTTTGATGGAGCATCAAGGGGAAACCAAAAACAATTAGGTGTAGGATATATAATTAGAGACCACAATGGATCGATGGTGGGTGTTGTGGAAAGAAAACTCCCATGTGGAATGAATAATGAAGCTGAAGCCCAAGTACTTTTATTAGGGCTTCAAATTAGAAAAAATTAGACATGATAAAATTTTAGGTTGAAGGGGTGAATTAATTATTATTAATGCCCTTCATAGGAAAAGCACTCCAAACTGGAAACTTAAAAATATATTATCCCAATGGTAGGAGTTACTCAAAACATTTCTAGAGTACATAATAGGGCATACCTACCATGAGGCCAATGGGATGGATGACAAGTTGGCTAATGTGGCAGTAGATATGAAGGTGGAGTATCACTGTGATAGCTCCCTTAGCATGTGGAAAGATATTGTACCTAATCTCTCATCTTTATTCTCATAGCTAAGTTAAATGAAGATATATTGGAGAGTTGAGGTGCTAAACTTGGCTTGTTATTTTTTAGGGACAATATAGAGAGAAATAATTCTACAAAGAGACTTTAGCAATAATGGAAATGTTAGTGAAGCCACTAGGGAAGATTAATAAATCTCTTGCCACATTGTGTTATTGTGTAGCATTGAGACGATCTCTAAGAATGGACACCACATTGTGCCATAGAGAAAAGAAAAGGCAGATTGCCTTCATGGGGAAGGTATCAGATTTTAGGTTGAAGGTGTTTAGAACAAAATTGATGGTTGTGCTTCATGTAATTAGAATGGTGCTTGGAGAAATATTCTTCTCTTTAGCCCACCAACATTGACTGAATATAGATGTCTCCTTGAGGTTTTTGGTGGTTCTTCTATATTTGGGGGAGTCCAAGGAGGTCATTCATATGGTTATGGAGTCCCTCATCAAGCTTCAATGGTGTTGTGGAATGAAGAAAATTTTGGATGATGCTATATTGGGGTTGGGTTTTCATCCAGACAATGGGACCTAGCTGATAATTAATCCAACATATTTAGAGCCATGGGTGCTATTCATCATAAGGATTATTGTTCAAAATTATGAAGCACACAAGCACAAGGCAAAATAAGGTGTTGAGTTTTTAAAATTGTTATAGGTGCTTCTTCTCCACTAGAGGTGGATTGGTCATTTGTAATTGAATCAGGTAGCTCAAAATCAAGCGAAGAAGGAGATGGTGTTGTAGTTCTATAGGTCTGAGAAAGAAAGTCAATAATAAGTTATAATTGAAATAGATATATAAAAATCATATTTAAGCTATAGACAAAATTTTGATTAGAAGGTATCCTTGCGGAGTTTTTGTAGCTTCGACTATCCAATGGAGCAGCCTAAATACTATAATTATTTTGGATTGTTAATATAAATGGGTATGGCTTCCTAAAGCCAAATTTACTAATAAAAAAATATTAAAATCTATATAATTAATATATTAAATATACCCCGACACCGTTTGCCGCATGGGACGGGGAAGCAAGGAAGAGATGGCCAGACCTCACAATTCCAAACCATTGCCATGACACAAGCAAAGCTGAGGAGAGGAAAAGAAATCGTGCCCTCACTAAATGGTTGGCCCCGCCCCCGGGAAGGCTGAAACTAAATTTCGATGGGGCCGCAAAGGGTAATTCGGGCACCTCTAGAGCGGGAGTTATAATCCAAGATCACCAGGGGAAGCTGATTTGGGGCCTTTCAAAAAAAGTTACCCAACGGAATGAACAATGAAGCTAAATTTGTAGCCTTGCTTGTAGGCCTTCGTCTATGCAAAGATCACCACATAACGGACCTAGACGTTGAAGGTGACTCCCTCATATGCATTAGGGCGATCACCACCAAAAACATATCTAACTGGAGGGTGAAGTACTTGGCAGAGGCTATCTGGGACTACTTGGAAAACATGGGAAATGTGTCCTTCACCCACACCTACCGAGAAGGGAATAAGGCTGCGGATTTTTTAGCAAATTGGGCCTGCGTACAAAACCAGGATGAGATTTTGATAGACTCATGTGATCCCTAGCCAAGACTGCCATTGGAATGACCCTTGACAACTAGTTTGGGCAGCACTTCCGCCTGATTAGGATTTCCAAATCTCCTTCGCTCAGTGACAGCGTACTAGCTGCTCAAACCAACCGAGTTCCTAAACAAGAGCTAAATGGGGAGACAGATTTATTTAGGGCAATTTAGAGAATCATTCCACTCATGCAAGATGGAGATCAAATGTGAGTGTATCTACCAGAAATAAGAGGAGAGTCCAGAGAACACTGCGGATGACAAGGCTGACGGAGTGGATGACAATGTCGAGCCGCCTGAGGAAATAAGAATTGCCCAAATCAAATGGCTCTTCATAGCGGATGACGCCATAGCAGGAGCAATCCTTAAGGTCATAGGTGAAGCTAATCTTCCTGAAGGACATGTTCATGATGCAACCTTCTATGAGGAATTCTTGACCACTTGTGTGCTCATCCTTGGGAGGAAATCTAGAGGTCGTATCCTGGTCAACTCACTGGTGAAAGAAAACATGAAAGAGGTGGCCTACGTAGCCATCACTGCCTTCAACAAAAGACCCACCAGAGGCTCGATTAGAGGGATTTTCAGTGCAGCAGCAGTTAACAACGACCAGGACCCTCCGACTATCTCCGCTCAAGACCTGGTTCTCCTCAGAGAAGGGATCATGAGGAACAATCTGGAAACCTTCGCATACTTCATAGGCCAGTATGGGGATCTCCTATCCCCATAGCAAGTAGAAAGGGTTGACAAAGTGGCCGACGGCCTAAGAGTGTTGTGGCACTCCTAATTGTATTGGCCAAATATGGCACCTCTTTGCTGCTCTAGAGAGTGGGTTTTTGTATCTCTAGTTATATAAATGAAAGGGAGCTACCCCCTATGGTAGAAGTTATCTATCAAATATATATATATATATATATATATATATTAAATATAAATAAAACATGATATATAATCTATATTAATTTTAGCTATAATATTATAATTATATATAAGTTATGAAATCTATAATATAGTTATAATATATAATATTATAATCTATATATAATATATATAATTAATATATAATAATATACATAACATACATAAATAAATATAAATAAAATTCCTTTTGGACCATTGATTCAATCCAAAAGCAACTCCTAACTTGATGAACATTAGAAAGTGCAGGCACATTTTAGCTCCTCGAAAGGAATGAGAATGATTATATATGACCCATTATATTAATATGTATAGGATTTATATATTGGAAACTGGAAAGTTTTTTAATAATATTAATATGTATAGAATTTAACTTCATTATATCAATATAGAAATTTTTATACATAATTTTTTAGACTTCAAAATATATACTATGAAACATTGGAATCTATATTATAATTATATTTATTATTATCTATTATATTTTACATATTATACTATTAAATATTTTTTTGTTTATATTACCTGGTTTAGGTCCAGGAACCATAAAAATATGTGACTTAACCCAGTGTTTAAGCTGTGTTCAAATAGCATTAACTGTTGACAAGGTATCAACTAAAACATACTATTCTATTCTACCCTAGCTAGCATACTATCAAAATGACCGAGGCCTTGGAACTATACCACCCACCATAGTCTATAGTTCAGAGTATCATAAAAACCAAGCAACATTTTGGGGTCGGGGCAAATTACGTAGGCCTTGATGCTCCTTCATATACATAGTACATTTATTTCATAGCACTTTCTTCTTCATCTCAGAAGTATCCTCCCCTTTATCCTCTTCATCTCTAGAATCACAACATTTAGAAAATAGAGGAAGAGCCTCCTATAAGAGTTTCACCTACACCTTTTTGGAAATCACCTCCACTGCTAATTGTAGACAAATTTGCCTCCTCTTTATCGCATGCAAGTGCTCTAAGAAATAGCTGAAGTGAATCTCTGACTAATGAATGACATCCTCGACATTAACGTGCAGGAGATAGGAACATGTCATAGTGGAAAGCATGGCCACACAAGACAAGGACTGTGCAACATCAAACGTATTCCATCTCCCTCTAGAATACCTAGGGCCAAGTAGTAGTTTGGCCATTGTAGAGCATATTCTAACCCCCAACAAGCCATCCATCTCTTTGGTTAATTCCCAAACATCCACCATCCACTGTCTCAGCACCAAATTTTTTGTTTCATGATTGATAAAAGCCATAAAATCTACAACGCCTTCTTCCCTAGTGACCCATCTCTTATGTTGCTTCAGCGTTAATTCTACCTTCTTCCCTGCTGGAATAAGTCAAACTAACTTCACATTTCAACAATATCCCACTTGAAGTCATGTTTCTACATTGCGAATAATTCCTCATATTGAGAGACCAATTCCACTGCTGCCTATCATCAAGTGATATGCAAGCCAAGAGAAGTTTTGCATCATATGAACTTCTCTCTACTAGTAGGCTTCGTCAAAATATCTATTGGATTTGTATCAGTGTGTATCTTAGCTAAAGAGACATGTCCTCCTTCCACCACCTCATGTACAAAGTGATATTGTACATCAATATGTTTTGTTCTGGCATGATAAGTTGAGTTCCATGCTAAGTGTATAGCACTTTGGTTGTCACAATGCTACACCATGTTATCATGCTTTACCTGCAATTCACTCAAGAGTCTATGAAGCTAGATTGCCTCCTTCCTAGCCTATGTCACTGCCATATATTTTGCTTCAGTAGTAGACAAAGCCACCACTATCTGCAACTTTGAAACCCAACTAACAACACCTCCTACTAAGGAGAAAACATAACCTGTAGTAGATTTTCTCTTATCTCTGTCTCCACCAAAATCTGCATCCACATATCCATTAACCTAAAGACTACTCCCAATATAACAAATAGTAGCATTAAAAGTACCCCTCAAATACTTGAGAATCCACTTCACATCCATCCAATGATCACAACCTATATTTACCATGAAACGACTAACTACTCCCACTGCTTGTGCAATGTCTGGTCTGGTGCACACCATAGTGAACATAAGACTACCAACTACTAATGAGTACGGTACACAAGACATTTGTGTCTTCTCTACTTCTATGCTAGGGCACTGTTATGAAGACAATTTAATATGAGCAAGAAATGGAGTACTAACTATTGAGCATTTTTCATATTGAAGCACTGCAAAATCTTCTCCACATAAGTCTTCTATGTCAACCAAATTTTCATGTTCTTTCTATCTCTGTGTATCCTCATTCCAAGAATCTGATTTTCATTTCCTAAGTCCTTCATTTCAAACTCCCTAGCAAGCTGACTTTTTAACTCGATGATTCTTTGCATGTTGGGACCTGCTACTAACATATCATCTACATACAAAATCAAAATAATGAAACTATCATCTTCATACCTTTTAAAGTAGGCACAATGATCAACCTCATATCTACTAAAACCCAAACTCATCACGAAGGAATCAAATCACTTGTACCAACACCTTGACGCCTATTTCAAACCATACATCGATTTGTTCAACCTGCATACTAGATTCCCCTTGTCTTTTTCTTCAAAACCTTCTGATTGTAGCATATAAATTTCCTCAAAAAGATCACCATGCAAGAAAGTTGTTTTAACATCTACCTGTTGTAACTCGAAATCAAGACTAGCAACAAGAGCCAAAACAACTCTAACTGTACTTAACCACACCACAGGTGAAAAGATTTCATCAAAATCAATACCAAATTTTTGTGCATACCCCTTGGCCACCAACTGAGCTTTCTATCGCTCCACATTATCATTTATATCTTGTTTCAATTTGAAGACCCACTTGTTGCCAATAGCTTTTCACCCCTTAGACAATTGCACAAGCTCCCACATTTTATTTTTATGTAGAGCTCTCATCTCCTCATCCATGGCTTCTCTCCATTTATTTGCATCTTCATCTTTGCAAGCCTTCTGATATGAGCTAGGCTCACCAACATCAGTAAGTAAAGCATAAGCTAAATTATAATTAGGATAATACCTTGTTGGCGGTTTGATTACTCTAGTGGATCTCCTCAAAAGGGGTAATATGTTACCCTGTGGCTCATTTGGTTGTTGTTCAAACTCATCAAAAAATTGATTATGGTTATTATCTTTCTGATTTTCATGAACAGGTGGCTGATTTTCATCTAGCACCTTTGAATTAGCATCATACTTTTCCACCTCTACTAGAACAATTTCTATACTTTGCTATTCTTTACTTCCTCGCATTGATTTTTCATTAAAATAAACATCTTAGCTAATAATAATCTTGCAGGCAACAGTATCCTACAACATGTACCCCTTTGTACCTTCTGCATAGCCAAGAAAAATACATTTCATGGACTTCGCGTCCAACTTATTCCTATCCTCTTTGGGAATATGAGCATAAGCATTAGAACCAAAAATATGAAGAAAGGAATAATCAATAGGTTTACCTATCCAAACTTCTTCAGAAATTTGACGATCTAGAACTATAGTGGGTGATCTATTAATCAAGAAATAAGTTGTATTAACAGCCTCAACCCAAAATTTCTACACCAATCTAGTAGTGCTCAACATACATCTAGCTCTTTCCATAATTGTATGGTTCATCGTTTCAGCAACACCATTTTGTTGTGGTGTTGTAGGAACCGTCAACTACCTTGCAATACCATTCTCACTACAAAATTGATTAAACTCCCCTGAATAAAATTCCCCTCCATTATCTATTCTAGGACACTTAATTGTCTTACCTTTCTAATTCTCTACCAAATCTTTAAACTTCTTAAAATAAGAAAACACATCAAATTTCTTCTTTAATAGATAAATCCACACCTTACGGGAACAATCATCTATAAATGAAACAAAATATGATGAACCCCCAATTGATGTAACAAGTGCTTGCCAAGTATCTGAATGAATTAAATCTAGAATTTCTTTACTTCTAGTACTGCAACTAGAAAATCTCAACCTATTCTATTTTTCAAACAAACAATGCTTACAAAAATTCAAATCTCTAGATTTAACAACTGGGAGAAGATTTCTATCTAGCAGTACCTTTAGAGTACGTTCACTCATGTGGCCTAGCCTTTGATGCCAAGTAGATAATGAATCCATTTCTGCATCTGATACCACCGAAGCCTCTCCACTACAATTTTCTCCAACCACTATAAGTTTCTCCAACCAGCTTGTAGAGATTGCCAACCTTTTCCCCTTTTAGCACCACCAATGCTCCTTTTGTTACCTTCATACAGCTATTTTCTCCACTGAATCGATAACCTTGCTCATCGAATACTCCAAGTGACAGAAATTTTTTCTTCAAGCTTGGTACATTTCTTACATGATGAAGAGTCCTTACAATCCCATCAAACATTTTGATTTTGACCTCTCCTTCACCAATAGCTTCACACAGGTTGTCATTTCCCATGTAAAGCATACCTCTTTCACATGACCAATAAGAAGAAAACCAGTCCCTCTAAGGAGTCATGTGAATTCAAGCACTTGAATCAATGATCCAATCTTGATGGAATGAACCTATCAGATTAGCAGAAAAAACCTCTCCATCTTCCAATGGTGCTTTAGCTTCTACTGTATTTTCCTCCGATGGCTGCGAACTAGGATTTTCTTTGTTTTCTTTTAGCAACCTGCAATCCTTTTTTACATGCCCTATTTTTCCACAGTTCCAACACTTAACTTTTTTCCATCTCTTGGATTTTGACCTAGCATGTCCACACTCAGCTTTATCTCTTTCTGGAGCTTTGCCCCTTGCAAAAAGGGCATCAGAGGAAGTAGAAGTCCCTTGAGATGTCTTCAGCCTTGAATCTTCAAAAATTACTACAGCTACCACATCTTTAAAAACAAGTTTCCCCTTCGGTGATGAGTTACTGAGTGCCATAACTAGTTAATCCCAAGTTTCAAGCAAAGAGCACAATAATATAGCCGCTTTATCCTCTTCTTCAATTTTCACCTCCATTAAAGCCAACTTGCTAATCAGTGTGTTGCAATTATTGAGATGATATGTGACTGAAGAACTGTCCTACATCCTCAAATTGTACAACTGCCATTGTAATAGAATTTTATTTGCCAATGACTTGGTCTCATAAAGCTTTTCTAGCTTAGTCCACAAGCCATGTGTTGTTTTCTCCTCTGCAACATTGAATAAAATTGAATCAGCTAGAGATAACTAAATTGTAGCTCTATCCATGTTATCTTTCTCATCCCAATCCTCTTTCTTCATGGTTGCAGTTTTTGGTGTTGTCCCCTTGAGAGCCAAGGCACATCCATTCTTCACCAACAAGGCTTGAACCTTTATCTTCCACAAAGAAAAATTAGAACCATCAATTTTTTTAACCTTAAATTTGGTAATCATGCCTCCTATCATTGCTTTTCACAAAGATGGGAAAAACCCACAAAACAATTTCTACAAAAAAATCGTGTGCTCTGATACCAACTAGATGAGATCTCAGTCGACTACTCGTCATTGCTGGAATAATTCAAACTAACTTCACATTTCAATACTACCCACCATTATGCCTCCAAAATGGTGTTTTCTAGCTGCAAAGGCCATTATTGTCGCCACCCATGAAAATCTCAATGCAAGTGAATGAATGAAAAGAAATCATTCGTCTCTTCTAATAAATCTCCCCTCTAAGCATAGCAATATAACTTTGATTGATTTCTCACATGAGTTAATAGCTACATCGAGCTACCATATCTATCTTCACACTATCCCTTTATCAAGTATTCTTTGCCTCCATTTTTTTACATCATAATTTCTATGATGATAGATTACGCCTATTACAATGACCCATTATCATATGGATGCTCTTTGATGTCCTCCTGCATCAATCTAATTGCATTATGTGGATAGCCTTCCCACCAGCATTTAACAGAGGAGACCTCTTTATCACATAGGCTTACACCCTAGTTGGTAGCCCAATCAACAACCTAGTTCCCTTTTCTACCAATATGAGAAAATTGAATCTCTTCAAACTTTTTAGCCAATAACTTAGCCTCCTTAATGATCACCTCCAATCTTCAATTTTGAACTATTTCTCCTCATCACCCCAATCACCAACTTTAAGTCTCCTTCCACCCATAATTTCCTCCATCCTATATCTCTAGCAACCATTAGTCCCCATAGCATTGTTATGGCCTTAGACATATTGTTTGTGTCTATACTAAATTCATATGTGTAAAGACCCATAGGTTGTCCCTTTGAATCCCTGAAGACACCACCACCCCCATCCTTCCCTAGATTACCTTTTGCTACACCACAAAGTTGAATTTAATCCAATCAGGACCTGGATGCTGCCAAATGCTATTTGATATCTTCTTTTTTGGTATCTGCTTGTCCTACCCCAGCCACCTAAACTATGGCCAGGGATTAGCCCAAATGACTTCATTATCTATTATGAACCACTTCTCATCCTTATATATTTCTCGTAACTCAAAGATGGCATTTTCAACCAAATCCTAGATTCGTTCTATTGTTTTCTCAATTTTTTAAAAATTTCTTCTATTATGTTCAAGCCAAATATTTCATATAATCAGGGTTGGCATGCTATTCCAAATGAATTATAATCCTAGGTTTTTAATCTTAAGTGTCCAACTCTCCAAGAGGCTAGGGATATTAGCAGGCATGACCCATTCCATCCCCCATCTATTTAGGAATAAGAGCCAAACCTTGTAGGCCATGTCACAATGAATCAACAAATGATCAGTATCCTCAACTTTATTTCTACACATCACACATCTTGAAGGACCCTTTCTTCCCATGATCTCCAATCTATCCCATGTTAGAGCATGACATTTCTAGGAAATCCAAATTAAAGCGTTCACCTTAGGGAGTCCTTTTGTGTTCCAAATCTTCTTAGCGGCACTGAAGCTAATGTTGTCCCTCTTATTGAAATAAAATTGGAACATAGAGCTTACAGAAACCCTACCTTTTCCATGACCTTCCCAAACCATCATAACTTCATTGTTGGCCCCTGAAATAGGCCACTTGTCAATCTTTGCCTAGAGCGCAACGCAAGCTTCATCCAATTCCATAGCTAGAGAAGTCAATGTTTTCCATCATCTCTATTGACGACTTCCTATCATGTAGTCTTTGACCAACTCTCTCTCCAAATTTTCAAAATGAGTGACCAGAGGGTGCAAAGAGTGCTTATCCTTCAGCCCTTTATCCTCTAACTAGTAGTCATGCCAAAATCTGATCTTATCCTTGTTCCCTAATTTCCATTTGATGTCTAATCTAATGAGCTTGTAGTAGGACTTGATGAAATTCAAGATGCTCGAGCCCAAAGGGAGATTCAGTGTATTCTTAGATAGGTTGTCAATATCATTTACAAATACTTAGCTTGAAGTGCCTTACTCTAATATCTATTTTTTCCTCATAGATTCTCCATGCTATTTTTGCCCCCAAAGCCTTATTCATTTCTTACAATTTATGAACTCAAGTCCCCCTTTGAATTTAGGTTTGCATATCTCCTCCCATTTGACAAGATTGTACTAGAACGCATTTTCACTACCCCTCCAAACAAAGATACACTGAGTTGCTTCCAGGATCCTAGCTACTTTGCTTAGGAGATGAAAAACTGACATGACATATATGGGTATTGATGCCAATGAAGCTTTGATCAAAGTTATCCTACCCACCATAGTAAGCCATTTACCCTTCCAAGAAGCAAACTTCCCCTGTATTCAATCAACCACATTTCTCCATTCTGCCTTTGAAGTTCTTTTATCTAATAGTGGCATCCCTAAATATTTACTAGGTAGCCTATACACCTCAAATCTGAGAATCATTTGGATCTCCAGCCTCTCGATACAAGGATCTTTCAGAAATAACACTCTAGATTTTGTAGCATTGACTTTTTCCCTTGTTTCTTGTTCATATTGCAATAGTACCTTTTTGATACACCTTGCTTCCCTAACCATAGCCTCCCCAAAAAGTAGTGTATAGTCAACAAATTGAAGATGGGTGATGTCTCATATACCTTCAGAGACTTGTGACCCTTTTAGGTTCCCATCATTGGCCTCTTTCTTCAACACTCTTCCCAGAACTTTTGCAACAATAAGAAACAAAAAAGGTGAGAGAGGGTCACCCTATCTTAAACCCCTTTTAGCATTGAAGAAATCTATGTCTACTCCATTTATTAGGAAGGCATAAGATGTGGAGGATATGCAACTATATATCCAATTACACCATGCCTCACAAAAACCAAACTTATGCATGGCCCTTATGAGGAATTGGACCAAGAGATTCTATCATAGGATTTGTTCATGTCCAACTTTACTACCATGCCTTCCTTGTTCCTTGTCTTTATTGAGTGGATAGTCTCATGAGCTAAAACTATACCATCCAATATTTTCCCACCTCTAAGAAAACCACTATGTTCCTTAGAGATAGTACTCTCTAAGAATTTCTTAAGCCTGGTAGGCATTTCCTTGGGTACAATCTTGTACATTGTATTGCATAGAGTGATTGGTTTAAGATCATAAAAATACTTCAAATATTTGTTCTTAGGAATGAGAGTTATGTAAGTTTAATTCCAAGCCTTCAAAATAGATCTTCTACATCTCCACTCCTTTATTGCCCTCCATACATCTTCCCCTAGTATTTCCTAGAATTTATGAAAGAATTCAGCTTGAAATCCATCCAAACCTAGAGATTTTCTTGCCCCCAGAGAGAAAGTTTCCTTTCTAATTTCCTCCATGGAGAATGGTAACAATAATTCCCCATTTTGGGAATCATTGATTAAATCTAGGATATTTCTAAGCAGATCCTCATCTACCTCATGATTGATAGTTGAGACCGTATCAGGTAGTTTCTTAAAAAATTTGGTGCCTTTTGTCCTAATTGCTCCCACATCCTCCACAACTAAGCCCAAGGGGAGTTGTATTCTCATGATTTTTTTATTTTACCTTATGATGTTTGTATCTAAGTGAAAGAACTTAGTGTTGTAATCCCCCTCCCTCAGCCACTTAATTATGAATTTTTACTGCCAAAAAAATTCCTCCATCCTTAGAATTTTGCCTTGTTCATCCATCAACTTTTTTTTTTGATTCTCTTAGTTCAGGAGTTAGTAAGCCATTCAAGGATATAGCAACCTTGATTGCACTTCTAGGTCTGATTCCACCCTGGTTTTATTTTCAAATAAGTTCCCCATTATATCCTTATTCCAAATATTTGTCTATCACTTGATCTCTATTAGCTTTTTATATATTATATACCTCTTGCATCCCATGACATCTGTCCTCCACCAACCCTTTAAGGCTTCTTTAAAATTAGGATGTTTAAACCAAAATGCCTCCATTTTGAAGGGTACCCTCATAGGTTCCTTGTTCTTGTTTAATTATAGATAGATAGGTTAGTGATCTGACCCTCCAAATTGAATGGCCTTTGAATGTATGCTTACTGAGGCAAGAAGCCAATCTAAATTCAAAGGTATATGTCCAATCTACACATGATGTTTTCATCCCCAACCCTTCGTTTGCTCCAAGTAAACCAACCAGAGTTAGGTTTTATATCTACCAAAGAGAGATCCTCACAAAGTTTTCTAAACTCCAAAGAGCTCGAATTGGATAGATGTATGCCTCTGTTCTTTTCCTCTGGGTAGAAAATAGAATTAAAATCTCCTCCTACCACCCAATTCCCTTATGTGTGTGCTTATCTAAAATTTCTAATCTATTCCCAAATCCTAACTCTATCCCTTTCCAGGTTTGGGCCATGAACATTAGAAATTAACATATGGTTATCACCTTTAAGATCTTTGAATCTAATTGAAAGACAAGAGTGCAAACAATCAACTATCATATCTGAGTAACAGTGTTTGTTCCAAAGGATATCCAACCCTCCACCATTCCTTCTACATGTACCACTAAACCTTCCCCATTCTTCTAGATCCTAGGAAGCAATTCCTTAAAACTAGCACTCTCCACCTTTGTCTCCTAAAAAAGTAAAATGTTAGGGCTTTCGATCTCTAGTAGTTGTTTCAACAAACAATGTTTCTCCAGGCCATTGAGACTATGGATATTCTAACTTAAGATCTTCATGTTTTCTTCCTAGCATGGAGGTGCTTGCCTCGTATCTTCACAAATTTCTTCATCGAAGCTTGAGTTCCATTTTCCAGATCATCTAAGGCCTTTATTTTTGCTTTGGTGGAATCTATTTTTCTCCCTTTGCTATTTGCCCCTCTTGCATCCATAAGGATGGAATTTTTCCCCCCAAATCTTTCACTCTGTTTAGTGGCACTGCTCCAAGCATTTTCTTTGTCATCATCTTCCTCTTTCCCTATTTCATTATCGCTCTTTACCCCTTTTAGAACCTCCATGATTGTTGTAGGCCCAATAGGGGACTCCATTTCACCCATCCCCTAAACTCTTATTGAGAGGCTTAAGTTTCCCACTTCCTTAAGGATCCCCAGCTTTATCAACTTATTGCACTCCTCTGCTCCTTAATTATTATGGGGGAGGGGATCCCTTTTCCCCTTCCAAGTTGATATTCTAAGTCTTCTTCACTAGTATTTGCAGGCTTTATGAGGGAGAATTTCCCTTAGTCAGAGAAGCCCTCTCCTCCTGAGGGGTGTGCAAACCAAAATTCTTCTCCTCCTTATTGTTCCCTTTCAAATCATAGATCCTAGCAATATGCCTTATCTTCTAGCAATGAAAGCACCTAATTGGAAGGCACTCATAATCCAATTTCTTATTCCAATCTCCTAGGATGGAGGAGAGATTTATGGTATGTTTGATTGGCTTACTCAAATTCATTCTTACACATATTCTCACATAGGTCATCAATTACCTACCTCGGTGGCATTGGAGCAGTGAACCTCCTCCCCTAGTGAATTCCCAATGTTAAAAATTTCTTATGACCACAACTCCTGTGGCAACTTATATAGTCTGATCCAAATAGGAGCATCTTGGATCAATTTCTAACATGGATCAAATCCTGGTGTCCATGCTCAGATGTAAAGCTCAACATTGCCCATAAACCATGAGCCTCCCTTGAGCACATTGTCTTATTCAAATTCTAATTGAAAGACTATATGAAGAAACCCTAGTGCCAAAAAACTTACCTCTAGCCTAAGCCCCAACCATTTTTGTCCAATCCAAGATTTGATCTTCTCCATAGATGGCCAGATACCAATTAATTTGGCAATAACTACATTCTTCTTCAGTTTATCCACCTTAGAGTTGAGGAAGTTATCTGGCATTCAAATACAGGGAATCTCCTTTGAAATCTCCACATTGACATTACCCACTGACATTTGGTTTGTGTTCTTATCACGCCTTCTAAACTCCTCTCTAATTTCTAAATCGTGAAAAAGGGATCCAAGTTCATGTGAGTCATACTTAGATTATGACTTCACCATCCTAGGTTCATCTTCATTTCCTTCTTCTGCTCCTTGATTTTCACCAGTTTCACCAATTTTGGGTCGCTCGCTACCTATCACCATTAAATTTTAAGAAATTATTTATTTTTATTAATATACTATTTTTTTAATGCACCTGGTAAACTTTTTAACATGACCGGCGATGCTGGTGTGCCACGCCCTCTGGATCCACATGAATGCTTTTACCCAGAGAAATGAATCGGTGAGGCCACAACACGGGGGACCTCATCCCCTAGCAAGAACACTTCAAACCCATGAGCTCATTGGCCCAGTGAAGGCATGAATCCTGCGAGCTCGTTGGCCTAGTGGGGTTTTGAACTCTGGTGGCCGCCACTAAAACCGAGTGACTTAACCACCGAACCACGCCCTTATCAACTTTTTATTAATGTACTATTAATATAAATATAATCTAATATTAATATACATTTGTTATCGAATTATATGTAAAATTTATACTATAGCTATAGTTATTATTATATTATATACAAGTAACAATACACACACACACACACACACACACACACATATATATATATAAATATAATACTATCAAAATTAACCTATATAAGACATCTAATAACTTAACTAACCTTCCAATCTTCAAAGAGAGAGAAAGTGAAATGGAGAGATAATGAGAGAGAGAGAGAGAGAAATACTATGAAATAGAGAGATAATGAGAGAGGTAGATGGAGAGAGGGAGAAATAGCTAGATAAAGACAGGAAGAGACATCGAGATAGAAAAGAGGAGGGAGGGAGATATATGGAGAGATAGAGAGGGAGGGAGAGATAGAGGGAGAAAGATAGAGAGAGAGAGAGGGGGGGATATAGATATATATATATATAGAGAGAGAGAGAGGTATAGATAAAGAGAGGGAGAGAGAGAGAGAGAGGGAGAGGGAGAGAGGGAGAGATGGAGAGATCTCTCCCTCTATCTCTATCTCTATACATCTCCCTCTCTATCTATTTCTATACCTATCTCTCCCTCTCTCTATCCCTCTCTATCTCTATCTCTCAGTTCCAATGCATTTCTCTCTCTCACTCACTCTCTCGGATCTCCCTCTCTCATGGAAGATTGGAATGTTAGTTAAGTTATTAGATGTCTTATAAGTTAAATTTGATTGTATTATATTTAAACATATATTCTATATGTATTATATTATATTTATATTTAATAATTTATATTGTTACTTGTATAGAATATAATAATAAATATAGCTATAATATAAATTATATATATATAATAAATATATAATTCAATAAAAAACGTATATTAATATTAAAATTATATTTTATTATTAGATTAGATTATATTTAATAATGTATAGTATGTAAAATATAATATATAATAATAAACATAACTATAATATAGATTTCAATGTTTCATAATCTATATTACGAAGTCTAAAGAACTATGTATGAAAAGTTCTATATTAATATAATGAAGTTAAAACATAAATTATATACATATTAATATTATTAAAAGAACTTTCTAGTTTCCATAGTATAAATCATACACATATTAATATAATGGGTCCTACTTCTCAAACTTTCCACTATTCGATGAACAAGGACGGATGATTGTAGTTCAATTCCAGAAGGTGAATCTCAAAATTGGCAATACAAACCTCTGGAATCAGCCAGGAACTGTTAGATTTTATTAGATCAACAATTAAGATTTGATAACTAATATCAAAGGATCTTATTACAATTTTATAAAGCCATAATTACTTCTTTATTTTTTATTAACTTCGCCATAATTTTTTTGGGGAATTAATGGTAGAGTATACATCTATGGAAGATTACATGACTAGTGATGGCACAATATTAATGTTGAGGATAAGTGTGAGATTTATATGGGACCATTTATCGTAAGTCTTTTAGTAATTGCCACACAAGCAGTTTTGGTTATTTGTTTTTGGGGAAAATATCTAGACTCTCACTCTTTCTCACCCAAAACTAGCATTAGCAGAGGAAAATGAAAGAGGTTATAAAAAAATTAAAAGGATTTGCATTTACTTGAGTGAATGGGATCTGATGGAGATAGGCTTGTATGATACTATATTAAGTTGGGACACATTTTCTCTTTTGACTATTGTAAGGTGGAAATGGCTATTCAATGGGTAATTGGTGACGAATTGCTGATGGATTGTCCTTGCCATATAGGCTACAATGAAGTCATCCTATTTTTCTATCTAATTATATGGATCTCATTCAAAACAAGGAGCTCCTATACCTACTAGGCTTTAGCTATGTTCAATCGTTATTACTTTCAAAAGAGAAGTTCCAATTTGTTGTCGAATATAACCTCTTTGAGGGAACAATGTTGGTGGGGGGTATCTTTTCTTTGTCTCAAGTGAAAGGATTCTCATGCAAGTGCATGTATGCTAAAAGTAATGAAGATTGGATTGCAGGATGAGAGTGGTAAAGATTTTTGAAAGCACTAAAAAAATATGGTGCAAAGCTAGGCAAGTTTAAGCATAGTAAGGTTCTGGCCATTTTTAAGTCTATTTGGTTGTTTTTGCAACATGTGTCAACCCACCCCTTTTTGGGTGCTGCTCCAAAACCTACTACACCTTCTATATCAAGAATACATTCTACTTCAACACATCCAATGGAAGAGGAGGAGGATAGCTCTGCCTCTGTTGGAAGTTCATAGATGTTTTCTTGTTGAATCTTAAATGTTGATCAGGTTAATTTTTTGAACTAATTTTTTATACTGTTGTAACTTTCTACTGATAAACATAAAGCCTAAATCTATATGCATACTATATTGTAAAGCTTTTTTTGGTATTAATGTAATCTATAGATGGTTTTTTGACTTTTTCTCAATAAAAAATTATGTTTAAAAAATTCTATTATTCTATATAATTCAGACAAATTTATTGTTCAATACTACTGGACTAAATATTATTTTTAATTTTTAAATTCTTTTATTTGATATTATATTTTTTACAATAAAATTTGATTACACCATTTTAAAGTTAGATAAGTATAGTTGATTTGCACTACTATGTTAAACAATCAATACATTATTTATGTGGGAACCTAAGTTTCTATGTAAATAATCTATTAATTAACATTTTTATAATTATATATTTTTCATTAATTTTTAATTTATATTTGAAATTTGATTATACAAATAGAAAACTTTACCCTATCCAAAGGATGATACTATTTTTTTTAGTATTATTATGTTTAAAAGGAATTTCTAAACCTCTGCAATCAGTTGAGAGCCATTAGATTGGGCTAGAACTTAGAACTTAGATCAATGGTTGAGATTTGAGAACCAATATCAAAATTTTAAAAATAATAGAGAGAGAGAGAGAGATTAAAATACATAGAAGTTAGAATGCATGTTTTTTGTAACAAATGTCACATTAACATATAATATATATCAAAATTTTAATTTTTAAACATACAAAACTTTTCTCTGAAATCTTTATTCATGACTTTGTCCTCCAAAATATTTTTGGTCCCTCAATTCCACAATGTTGAACAAATATTTCACTATACTCCATAACCAACCTATTAACAAGCAATCTTTGTTTGACAAATTCGACTATGTGGTCATCCACAATGTCAACAAATGAGTTTCCATAGAACTTTGAATTATATGTACAAGAAACCACTAGGTGTGGGTAATAATGAGGCCAATAAAGTAGAGTTAAATTGATTTTCTTCATGTCATTATCAATAGTGTTACAATAGAAATTTAATGCATCGATTTTAATTTCAAGTTTCTCATACATAGAATTATCTTTATGAAATTTGACCCACCATCCATAGTAGTATGTGTCATTTAAAAACTCAAACTGTCACTTTTTGACATAATATATTTGAGTTGACAAGGGCTTGTATTTCTTCATTCCAAGAAGCCAAAAGAAATAACATTCTGCATAGTCATACACAAATAAATTGTCTATCATACTGAGAATTTGAGAGAAATAACATACTACAAAGTCATACTCAATTTTTATACAAAATTTATGATAAAAATTTAAATTTTAATTGGTAACTTACCTTCTACACATAACTGTCGTGATGAATGCCGTCACTTTTAGCTTTGAGACTTTCTCTTGACTCTTCTACTATCTGATTCTCAATAATGCAATATTGAAATAACTAAACCTAAGAAGTAAGTTTCTTGTTTTTTATTTTTCTATATTTCTGAAGACAGAGACAAGTGCCAAGTATACATATTACAACTAAAACAAGAAATGGTAATATAAATAAAAGTTAGATATACTATTAGTACAAGTGTCAAGGAAATTGAATGATGCCATGCAACTTCATTAAATTGACTCCGCTAGAACTAAATTCTAATAAAATATTTAATGGACATTTGCTGAATTTGGAGGTTTTTATTCCCAATATCTTTCAAAAGATTAAGGTACAATTGCCAAAGCTATAAATTATTTCTTCCCTATCCACCTTATACTTCAATGTCCATTGTCGTCATAAATTCTCTTGCCTTGGATGTCTCTTCAATATTCAAGATCAAGATTCAACATGATTTTAGATTTATCAGCTAGAAGCTCTACACCTATTCTAGCAACTTTTAAGTTCAAATTTGGACACCTAGATAGTACACCAATGGGAGATGACTTTAAACCACATTTTGATCTTTTGAAGGAACACCTTACACATGAGAAGATAAGTTATAACCCTTCCACATTAAAAAGTATCCACTCAATTATTCACATAAGATGACTATAATGTCTAATAATAGCCAGGTCGACCGTAATTATCCATTCAGTGAAAATTGTGTTGACACTTGTCTCTTATGAAGACCTATTCTAGAAACTTTAAGTTCACATTTGGGGGTGTCAAAACTTTGGCCCATAATAGAACTTCAATCATTGGTTATCATACATCGGATGATGCAAAATATTTGTAAAAAATATTTTTGTTTCTATTATTATAAAAAAATATATCAATATTTCTATAAGTAATACCAAAGCAAATGAAGTAGATGAGATAAATAAATTTTAAATGGCATATTTTCATGTGTGGTAGAATCTCTTGAATTGTTGAAGGCCAATAAATTAATAATATATTAATGTTTCTGTTACTAGTTTTTTGTTCACACTGAAAATTAGTTGGACCTAAGTGTAGTTGTTCAGAAGGAATAATAGAAAACTTCAAAGTTATGCATTCTTGAATGGTTGATACCTTGACAAAGTTGAAAAGAAGATCCAGTTGTCAGGCTAACCCATCAGTTCCATTATAGTTTTAAATGCTCTCATAGACATGTATGCAAAATATGGAATCATAGACAAAAAAACGTGAACTATTTGATAGAATTCCTCAAAGAGATGTCATCTCATGGAATGCAATGCAGGATATGCACAAAATGGATTTTGCATGGATGCTCTCAAAATCTTTGAATTAATTAAGCACTATGGAACATATCTCAACATTGTAAGCTTTGCTTTTATTCTAGGTGCATGCAGCCATGCAGGTTTAGTGGATGAGAGTTGCACATGCTTCAATCACATTTGTAACCCTTATTACATTACACCTACAGTTGATCATTATGTGTACATGGTTGACCTCCTTGCCTGTGCTAGCTATCTTGAAGACACCCTAAACTTTATCATTGAGATACCTATTAAATTTGTGTTAGTTGTATGGATGTGTTTTCTTGGTGCATGTAGATCACATATGAATATAGAATTAGGAGTATTTACAGCAACACTGCTTTCTGATTTGGATCCTAAAAATGTTGCACAACTCATGTTCTTCTCTCAAACATCTATCCAGAAGTGGGTAGGTGTGGTGAGGTAAGGAGATTGATGAAAGATAGAGGAATTAAAAAAATCCTCGGATGTAGTTGGATTGAAGGGCATAAAATGGTACGTGCTTTTTGTGTAGGAGACAGATCACATCCATGCTTTTTATTTTTGCAAGGGGAAGCATACCCTTTGCTATACTGAAAGAAAGAAAAAGAAAAAAATTGGCAGTCTAAAAATGTGATTAAGTTTCTAGAATGATCAAAAAAATAAAAATGGCAAAATAATAGAGTATCGTACCTCATGCTCTTGAGAGTCATCTTCTGCAGTCCCAGATTTGAATCCTAAACTCTTTCGACATATACTTCTAACTGATGTTTCAAAGCTAAATCTTCCTCTAGCTATTTCCACAGAAAGAGCATAAAAGGAAAATGAATCAAAACCCTAACCCTAGCTCTGAGTAGATTAATTAGTATAAAAACTAGGCAAATAAATACCAGGTCTTCTTCCTTCTCATCTTTGATTTTCTTAGCGTCCCTGGATGGAGGAAGAGATGCTTCCATGTTGCCATTCCCGGTGTGGGCTGGAGCAAGAGCCATTTTCAATAACCTTTGTTGAGTGGCAACAACAAAGGAGACCAGAAGTCTGATATTTCCTTAATGGTGCATTGACGCAAAGGATATTTGCAAAAGAAAAATCATCGATGCCATTTCAAGTTCAATTAGGGCTTAAATATGATAGTTGTACAGCTATAAATTTTGGCACCCATATGATAGGTTAGGGTGAAAATTAAATTTGGCACCCATTTAATTAAATATATTATTATATAATATTAAATATATTATAATATAATATTATAATATTAATTATATTATATAAATTATATAGTAATATTATATTATATAATATTATAATATTAAATATATTATATTATTATATAATATATAATATATATAATATTGTAATATTAATAATATAATATTATATAATATAAATATTATATTATATTATTATATAATAATAATATTATTATTATTATATTATATAATATCATATTATAATATATTAAATTATATTGTATTGTAATATAATATATTATTATTATATTATATTATAATACAACCCACTCCCTCAATTTGAAATATTTTTTTACATTATCCACTTTAATCTCATATTGTATGAACATGAAACCCTAAACCCTAAACCCTAAACACTAAACCCTTAACCCTAAAACCTTAACCCTTAACCCTAAACCCTAAACACTAATCCCTAAACCCTCAACCCTAAACACTAAACCCCAAACCCCAAACCCTAAACCCTAAACACTAAACCTGAAACCCTAAACCCTAAACCCTAAACCTGAAACCCCAAAAATGAAACCCCAAACACTAAACCCTAAACTCTAAATCCTAAACCCTAAACCCTAAACCCTAAACCTTAAACACTAAACCCTAAACCCTAACTTGAAACCCTAAACCTGAAACTCTAAACTCTTAACCCTAAACCCTAAATGCTATACCCTAAACACTAAACCATAAACCATAAACCCTAAACACTAAACCCCAAACCCTAAACCCCAAACCCCAAACCCTAAACCCTAAAGTTGAAACCCTAAACCCTAAACCCTAAACACTAAACCCTAAACCCTTAACCCTTAACCCTAAACCCTAAACAATAAACACTAAACCCTAAACCCTTAACCCTAAACCCTAAACCCTAAACCTTAAACCCTAAACACTAAAACCTAAACCCTAAACCCTAAACACTAAACATTAAACCCTAAACCCTAAGCCCTAAACCCTAAACCCTAAATCCTAAACCCTTAACCCTAAACCCTAAACCCTTAACCCTAAACCCTAATCCCTAAACACTAAAGCCGTAAACACTAAAACATAAACCCTAAACCCTAAACGCTAAACCCTAAACCCTAAACCCTAAACCCTAAATAGACTAAACTCTAAAACGTGAACCCTAAACAGACTAAACTCTAAAACCTAAACCCTAACTCAAAACCTAAACTTGAAACCCTAAACCCTAAACCCTAAACACTAAACCCTAAACCCTAAACCCTAAACCCTAAACCCTAGAACTAAAGTGAACTAAACTCATGCACCACAAGGCAAAAACTTATATTATAATTTTAATTATAAAATTATGAAATTATATTACAATATAAGTATTCATTATTATAATATTTAAATAATATGAAATATTATTAAATTATATTTAACTTAAATTATATAATTACTTTGTTATATAAGTTATAAACTATACAACTTAAGTTATTAAATTATATAATTTAAATTAATTTAACTTAAATTATACTTGTGTATACTGGACTTGCAAAATTAAATAATTTATCAATATTATAGTATAATTAAAAGTTTTATAATTAATAATTTTGTCTTTATTTTATTTGTATCTATCCAGTTTGTCTATTTTCTTATCTTATTTTTAATTTTTTTGTATATTTCTTATTGTATGATTTGTCTTTTTTCTTCCTAACCCTTTGTTCAATCCTTTCTCTCCCTTTATTCCTTTGGTCTAAGCAGACATTTATTGCCTTGCCTTGTATTGTCTTTGAATTCATGGATTATGATCAAATTGGAAAGAAAAAAGAATAGAGGAGTAATAGTCATTTATTTAGCCATTTTTATTTGTCTGACCAATTATTTAGTTGTTTTTTTGCCCAATGACCAAATTAGTCATTTATTTAGTCATTTATTTGGTCATTTATTTACTCATTTCAACCGATGACCAAATTAGTCATTTATAGTTGTGTTGCAAAAACTTTTAGTCACGTGACTAAAATTTTGGTCATGTGACTAAAAGTTTGTCACTTGGTCATTTATTTGCCATAATTCTACTTGTGAGCAGTGCCTCTCATAGCTTTATGGTTGGAAGATGAGGGTTCCTTTGTTGCCACCAGCCTATCTTCTGGAGTATTTTCCTCCTTTGGCTCTTCTTACTCAGGTTCAATTTTAGGTTCAGGCTCATGTTAAGGTTCATCCTCTACTTCAGGTACTTCCAACAGTATTGTGATATCCATACATTGTTTAAAGGCATTCCAATCAACATGTGGATGTTGAATTCTCAAGATTCTCTTAATCAATAGGGCTATTAAGCAGTGGTGGGACAACGTGGTGTCTGTTTGCTTTTTTTGATATTCGGATGCCATCCTCTTCAACATGTTATAGAGGAAATTGGGAACATTGACTAACTTATCATGGCGTAAGTGATTTAGCAACTTAAAATGTACAATATATAACAAATTGTGTCGGCCATCACAAGTAAAGTGTTTAATGATATAAGAAGCACATTTCCCCAAAAGAATGGAAGGGACAATCTCTTTGTACCTTGTGATTGTTGGCAAGAGACACTATATGGATTCATGAATGTTGTCATTGATGGCAACAAAGGTTATCCCACACATCCGCAAGACATGATGAGTCTCTACCGGAAGTTAGATTGAAGAAATGTTATGATCCGGTAAGCAAGAACAGAGCAGTCAGCAAGGTCCGACAGTCAGGTCTGGATCTCTCAGAGGAAGTATTTCAGTGAAGTGCGGATTTGGGGAAGTCAAGAGGAGTACCTTGACTAATAGGTTCCAAGGATTTAGCCTCCGGTGATGGAAGGGTGAAGAGATATGAGCACTTGAGTGTTGGGTTCCTGTTTGGCAGAGTAGACAGAGGAAGAACTGTACCGGCAGAGTGTCAGATCCTAATCTGGAAGAGATATTGCTAATGAATAAGTTTCTTGAGGTATCATTCATGATTGGCCGACATGATTGATGACTTCTCCAAGCATCTCCTTGATCCGCATTACTTGGTATGCAAGGATTCAGCCGACAGACTAGAGTTGAGATAATATTGACTATTCTAGATGCCAACTACAAAGATGATGAAATCACTTATGCGAATATATATACAAGATGGATTTAGATGTGAAGTTGTGTGTGTTGAAATGTGAAGTGCAAAGAAAAGTAGAAGAACAGTGTGAAAGCAGAAAGGAAGGTCCGGTATGTGAAAGGACAGCAGCACAAAAGAAGAGGAAGGATGAAGTGCAGCAGATCAGTTTATTGAGCCTAACCAGAACTGAACTCCAGCATATGTGGATGCTTCTCATCAGTTCAAGGATCTTGTTATTCTTCTTACAACTTGTAGACAGTGAGTCTCTTGTAGGCAGTGAGCCTCTTGTGAGCAGTGTGCTCGGGTAGTGAGCCCTAATTAGCAAGTGCCATTTTATATTTCTATTCTTCTAACAGAGAGTATAATCTTGGGTTAATCACCCCATGGTTTTCTCCCTTAACAGGGTTTCCACGTCAAAAATATTGTGTCATGTGTATTTCCATTTCATGGTTATGTTTGCTTATTTGAATTGATGCTGCATTAATCATTAAGAAAGTTCAAAAAATTGATATAATTAAGATAACTGATTCACCCCCCTCTCAGTTATCAACAATTGGTATCAGAGCCAAGTTCCTTTGAACAAAGCCTAACAGCTTGAGGAAGATATAGAAATTCAAATGGATATGTATGGTTTGAGGGAACAACTTCAATCTGTCCTAGACGATCTTGAACATTCCAACTCTAAAGTCAATGAATTGAAGGAAAGACTTAAACAGGCTGATGATTTCATAAATGAATTAAAAGGGAAACTAAGCATCTCTATGAAGAAGATAAAGGAACTACTTCAGCAATTAGCAAGTCAAGGAGAAACAAATGATACAAATGAAGACCTGAAGGAGAAAACTAAGTTATGTGAAAAATTGTCAAAAGAGGTCATTATGGTAAGACATGAAATGGAATCAGGAGTTATGAAATTCACCCAAGAAATTGAAGAAAAAAGAAAGACTGAAGATGATCTAAGACAATCTCTCAAGGAGAAATCAGAAGACTGCCACAAGATGGATAGAATAATCAGACATCTTGAATCTGATCTTGAAGATGCTAGAGATAATGAAGAAAAACTTGAGGATCAAATTGACACTCTTAAAAGGGATCTTCAAATAGCAAATGAATACAAAGAGAAATTCAAAATAAGCTCTACTCAACTTGAAGTTCTTCTTGAAAGCCAAAAGAGGGTAGATGACAAGTGTGGTTTAGGATATGAGAAAGGTGAAAGCTCCGGATCCGGTCAGAAGAATTTTGGGTCAGGAAATCCAAGGGACAAGCCTAGAAGACCTCCAGTAAGACAACCCAATGCGCAAAGATATCCATCCTTCAATGGATACTACCACAACTGCAATAACTTTGATCACAAAGCTAATCAATGTAGAAAGAGAACGAATCAAACCAATTCATCCTTCTCCGGATAGTGTTTCAACTGCAAAAGGTATGGTCACAAATCTCATGAATGTAGAAATATGCAAATGAACAATTCTTTCAATGGTAGATGCTTTGCATACAATAGAGTGGGTCATATGGCTAATCAGTGTAGATCAAGAGTATATCAGTCAAATATGCAAAGAAATGTTGTTTGCTACAATTGCAATAGATCCGGTCATACTGCCAAGTTCTGCAGAAGCAAGAATCAGGACAAAAAGGGTTTGGTACATCATAATCAAAATCAAGACAAGGGAAAAGGAAAAGTGAATGCGGATGAAGTTAAAAGTGAGATGAACAAGATTTGGGTGAAGAGAAGTACAGAAAATGTAGGGGATGGATCCGCACCAGAATCTGGTGTTGATATTCCTTCCAGAAATTAAAAAGTGAGCTCTAGCTCAGGGGGAGACACAAGGAAAAACCTTTTCCCCCAACTAGTTAATTGGTGCCGGAACTGGCACAAGGAGAGTTGCGGATCAAAGGGTTCATAAGAGAAACATCTAAATAAACTATGGTTAAAATATGGAAGATCCGCAAGATGTTTACAACAAGATTGATCCGGTTCATCAAGTCATTCAAATAAGGAAAACAAGGAAAACTGAAATGACTTAAGTTGAGCATTTATTGCAACTTGGTATTAGGGTTTGTGGAATAATATAGGGGATTTCCTATCAAACACTTGTTCATTCTGCATTCGAGAAGAAGCAAAAAAGAGCTTTGTAACAAATCTCCTGAAGCCCATCAAAGGTTATCTGCAGAAGACAATTCATCCAGCGAATCAATCCGGATCTCTTCACGAACCCTAGACGCGCAAAAGGTGCTTTCCGTTATTGAATATTTCTCTGTAAATCTTTTTGAAGATGGATACACCGAATGTTGTAAAGATCACTGAGAGGCCACGCCCTAAATTCAAGAAACATCCATATAAATCCCTAGAAGTTGATCCCCTAGGTGCCTTTTCAAGCACTCTGCATGGAATTTTGCATGTAGAAGATGTTAGGGCATATATTCATGCAAATATTGAAGAATTTGGGGAATCTAAGCTGGCTGATATCTATCACAATTAGTTAATAGATGATTCTTTTGAGCTCAAACCTCAGTTCAAGGCCATCCGGGATAAGCATTTTGCACAGTGCATTCATTTCCCCTATTTTGAAGAAGATGAATGGGTCCAGTATGTGTTGAGCAGAGTGCATGATAACTTCCTATGGTTGAAGAGACCATTTAAGATCACCAAGGAGGTAGTTACTCATCTGATGGGATACCTATTCTCAAATATGTCAAGAATCAAATAGTGAGTGAAGCAATCGGATCAAAATTTGACAAGAGAGCTATGACAATTGAAGATATCACTGATCCGGATATCAAATTTGCATCCATGATAATTGGTTACAAGATTTATCACTCCAGTAGAGAAAATTCAGTACCAAGAACTGCAGTTTATATAGCTTATCAGATGCTAAGAGAAAATGTTGACTATGATCTTTGTGAGCTTCTTCTAAGCCAACTGTTGGAGAACCTACAAAAGATCAAAAAGGACAAGAAAAACTCATTCAAGTATGGTGGGCTAATATTATGTTTATTCTTCTACTTCATGAATGAGCTTCCCGGATCCAGTGGTTGGGTTTGGCAGAATGACAGACCTGTTGCAATCTAAATCAGAGACTACCTGCATGGGCTTGGGGATGCTAAGGCAAGAAATACAGCTTTGTAGGAATATTTCAAGAACTTTCAAAGTATGATGCAAGCTAGAGAAAGAATCCCCCAATCTCTGGTTGAGAAGTACAAAGATACAGTGTGCTTTATGGTAGAAACTAATCAGTGCTTAATGGAGGCTATGGAGCCAAGAACAGTATGGATCATGCCAATGGGGTATGAAGCAGATGAGAAAATTGTGGAGCTGCATGTTCAGCACATGCTAAGTCAGCCCAATGATCCCAAGGCAGAAAGGTTTGGAACCTTTGAAGAATTAAGTGTGAAGATCCATGTGGAGTTAAGAGAACTGGAAATAAAAAGAAAAGTGAGGAAGGAAGTAGAAGAGCTTGCCAAGAGGCATGGAATTTCAAAAGAAGCACTTGATGCAAGTAGAGAGAGGACAGAAAGGGCAGAGAAAGAAAAAGAAAAGGTAGAAAAAGAAGGTACTCTGGTGGAAGTCCCCTCCCGGACCAGATCCTCTAAGGCCTCTGCACCCACCACTGCAAAGAGCTCAAAGGCATCAAAACCAGAAGCAAAATCATCTGGAAAAGGAGAGAAGAGAACCAAGTTAAAGGCAACAAGGTCTTACACAAGCCAAAAGGATGAAGAGGAGACAAAATTAGATGAGGAAGTAAAGAAGTTGAAGAAGAAGAAGAAAGTATCCAGTGAAACCAAGGGGGCAGAAGCAGAAGAGTTTGTTGAAAGGGCCACCCTATCCTTAGATGATATAGTTAAGGCAATCACTGTGGATGGAAATCTGAAGCCATTAACAGAATTCTATGATGAATGTAGTGAAGCTGATTAGAAGATTCTGTAGGATGCCACAGTTAAGTATCTGAACATTTACAACAAGGCTTTCATTGAGATTGTATCTTTAATTCCTAAAAGCCTTGAGAAGGAACTTGAATTGAGGAAGAATAATGCCAAAGAGAAGGATATGGAGATCCAGGAACAGATAGCTATTTAGCTTTATCCCTCCATCACTCCTAAGCAGAAGAGTATGATCTTCAAAGATTATAAGGATGAATTCTGGAGCAAAGCTAGAATGAATTAGCTTATGCTCTAGAAAAACTGACGAAGTAGCAAAAGAGACAGAAGAGATCCTCCAGAATGCATACAAAACATTCAACATTCCTATTATAAAGGACTTAGGTGATGATCCCTTGGCTACAGATATTGAAGAAGAAGCTACTGAGACAGTAACAGAAGAGGTTAAGGAGACAAGTGAAGATAAAGGTAAGGACTTGGAATCCTCTGCTCTGGAAGAGGTGGCCCATGAACAAACAAATATCTCTCCTCCGGTTTCCCCTGCAGTCTTTGGATCTAAAGGAGAAGAAAGAATAGAGGAGAAAGAAGAAGAAGCAAAAGGAGGAGAAGAAAGTCAAGCTAAGAAGAACATAAGTGATAGTGCAAAAGGGAAGAAATCTCTGTCTCCGACAAGAGACACTACAGAAATTGTCAAGGACTTCTCAACAAAAGAAATGATGGAGATTGATGAACCAAAGTTACTTCAAGGTCCATTTAACTTTGATTCTCTCTCCCCAGTTCAAACAATGAAGATAGCTTCATTTGCCAATGCAAAGGCAAAAGAAAAACTCCTGAATTCTCACATGGAAGACTATGAGCTAATGGAAGCTGCATCTAGCATTTTAGAAAAGATCATGCCATCTTTTTAGAAGGATCCCTCAGCCTCCTCATCCGGTAATCTCAAATCTCTAGTCAATAGTGTTAGCACACATTTTGATTCCCTAGAGAAGTTAGCAGAAGATAAGGTCTAGAAGGAATTCTTTGCAAAAAGATTATCAGAGGTACAAGGATTAATAGCTAATGATAGGAGGAATATGAATATTGGGATAAAGAGCTTGGAAAATGCTCTTAAGGATGGAGGAGATGTATACAAATTTTGTATATCTTGGACCAAAGTAACAACGGATATTGAGAAGAAAGTAAAGGAACAAGAAGATAAATTGTCAAGCCTCTCTCAAAATTTTGATCCTCTCACTGTATCTATAATAAACCAAGAATGTAAAACTATTGCAGTCTTTAATGAAATCAAGAAGCTTGAGAAGGAAAAGAAAAATAGAATAAGCAGGTTGGGTGAACTTAGAGGGATAATTATCCCTAAGTTAGAGGCCATGCATGAGGCCATAAAAGAAGCTCAGACCACAACCCAAACCAGTGATCCAATAGATCTAAAAAGGGCAGACGCGTTTGCATTCCTATTGAGTGGTCACATCTCAATTTTGGACAGGATGAAACAAAGTTGGGCAATAGAATTCGTCCAATTGAAGACAACTTTTGCAAACATACTTCAGTATATGTAAGTATGCTATATGTATATACTTATGCAGCTAAGTATAGTTGAAATTTTAAAAAATTTGATGTGCGGACCCTACCCTTTGCCATTGATGTCAAAGGGGGAGTGATGAGCAATGAAAAATGAGGAATCCAACTAAGGGGGAGTTCCAGAAAATGTACATAGAGACAGAGCATCAGCCAAGGGGGAGTATAGTGTGACACTTAGTCATTTTTCACTAAGTGTTGCCATCAATGCCAAAGGGGGAGATTGTTGGCAAGAGACACTATATGGATTCATGAATGTTGTCATTGATGGCAACAAAGGTTATCCCACACATCCACAAGACATGATGAGTCTCTACTGGAAGTCAGATTGAAGAAATGTTATGATTCGGTAAGCAAGAACAAAGCAGTCAGCAAGGTCTGACAGTCAGGTCCGAATCTCTCAAAGGAAGTATTTCAATGAAGTGCGGATTTGGGGAAGTCAAGAGGAGTACCTTGATTAATAGGTTCCAAGGATTTAGCCTCCGGTGATGGAAGGGTGAAGAGATATGAGCACTTGAGTGTTGGGTTCCTATTTGGCAAAGTAGACAGAGGAAGAATTGTATCGGCAAAGTGTCAGATCCTAATCCGGAAGAGATATTGCTAATGAATAAGTTTCTTGATGTATAATTCATGATTGGCCAACATGATTGATGACTTCTCCAAGCATCTCCTTGATCCACATTACTTGGTATGCAAGGATTCAGTCGACAGACCAGAGTTGAGATAATATTGACTATTATGGATGCCGACTAGAAAGGTGATGAAATCACTTATGCGGATATATATACAAGATGGATTTAGATGTGAAGTTGTGTGTGTTGAAATGTGAAGTGCGAAGAAAAGTAGAAGAACAATGTGAAAGCAGAAAGGAAGGTCCGGTATGTGAAAGGATAGTAGCACAAAAGAAGAGGAAGGATGAAGTGTAGCAGATCAGTTTATTGAGCCTAACCGGAACTGAACACCAGCATATGTGGATGCTTCTCATCAGTTCAAGGATCTTGTTATTCTTCTTACAACTTGTAGATAGTGAGTCTCTTGTAGGTAGTGAGCCTCTTGTGAGCAGTGTGCTCAGGCAGTGAGCCCTAATTGGCAAGTGTCATTTTGTATTTCTATTCTTCTAGCAGAGAGTACAATCTTGGGTTAATCACCCCATGGTTTTCTCCCTTAATAGGGTTTCCACATCAAAAATATTGTGTCATGTGTATTTCCATTTCATGGTTATGTTTGCTTATTTGAATTGATGTTGCATTAATCATTAAGAAAGTTTAGAAAGCTAAAATAATTAAGATAACTGATTCACCCCCCCTCTCAATTATCAACAATGATGTTGAGTCCAGGTGTTCTCCATGCTTGCATAATTCTTCTCTTGTTGTAGCTGCATCAGCTAGAGCTAGATATTCAGATTCTGTGCATGGCAATCCTATAACTTGGGCAATGGCCATTTTAGAAGCATCTACAACCAATCCCCTAACTGTTACCTCATCATACTGTAATGTAGCTGCAAATTCTTTCTTCATTTCATTATCATATTCTGTTAACTTCAAGAAGTATAGTCATCCCACTCTGGTGAAGAGTGGTAGAACCATTACATCCTCTAATATTTCCTTATGTGCAAATGGTTCTCTTCTTATCACATCACCTACCATTATCTCTATGTTCTGCAACCTCTTGGAGTTTCAATTTCTGCTCAACTCTGATTTGACCACCTTCAGAAGAACCTACAATTTGCTACCTTCTCCCTATTCTTCCCAACTGTAACTTTTGGAGCCCTCTGTTATGCAAAGTTTTGTATCTCAGCTCACTCATAGGGTAGCAAGTTCACAATTTGGGTGAAACAAGGTAGGTTTATTATCTTTGGAAAATGACAGAATTCTCTCTGGTAACTCTAAAGACTTGGGTGGTGAAAATCAAAAAATTTAACCCCTCCCCCCAACTAATGGGTGAAGTGACCTCACTTCACATGTGAATTGATATGAAAGGGAGAGTAATTATGAAATTGAATGGTGATATATATTATCACATGCATGAATTAAATGAAGAGTAATAATGAATATAGAAAGAAATATAAGTTAATCATTGAAAGTTACCTTATGTACATACATTATGGAAATAAATTATCAGCGCGCCTTGGAATTGTAGAACGCGTACTTGGCATTTTATTTTATGTGAGCAAGATAAAATGCATGAGAGTGAATGGTAAGGCGGTGGGTACTTCGGAAGTGATGTGAGATGACAACTCGCAATGCTTGATCGAACAACTCATGAGTGTGAGTTGAACGCTTTTGCAGCGATGTTTGATTTATTTCAAAATGAATGAAGAATGTGTAGAAGAAATAGAATGCATGGGAAAATGGTTTACTTTTTTCTGAAGTGTTGAAGACATTTGTAGACAGGTGTTTCTATGGGTGCCTCCAGTACAGGTCCCGACTATATATTTACATATCCATTATTTCAAGTCCCAACTGTAACAGGTCCCAACTGAGAGTGAAGAACATGTCCCTCTGAAGCTAACTATTTTCACCATGGGTAGTGTGCTATTTGTGCATGTGAATTACAAATCAATAGAAATTAAGTCTCAGTGACAGGGGTTAAGTCATGCAACTCAACCTTTGCATCACTAGACAGGATTGGTGGATCATCTTCTGACGGTATATCATTGTGTGTTTCAGAACCTTCATCAATAGCATCATGAGCACCATACTGATTTGTTAGGGAGACAATAAAATCATCTTTTTGAAGTGGTTTCTTATAAAGTTTCAGCCTGTGTCCATTTACCAGCAATGAAAATTTGAGCTTGTCAATGGTTTGTAGTTGCACTGCACCATTAGGGAATACCTGTTGAATCTCATATGGTCCTAGCCATCGAGATTGAAGCTTACCCTTGAAATCTTTGTATCTGGAATCATAGAGAAGGGCCCAATCACCAACAATGAACTCTTTAGTCTTTATATACTTATCATGCCATTTAATTCTTTGTTTCTAAATAACCTCTGTGTGGTGGATGGCTTCTAATCTGATTTCATCAAGAGCATTTAAATGTTGTAACCTTTCCTTTTGAGCCTCTGTCAAATACATCCCTAATTCCACTACTGTCCTTAGAGTTTTGTATTCAAATTCTATAGGCATTACTGTTGTCTTGCCATAAACCAATTCATAAGGAGTGAATCCTGTGGTTGTCTTCCATGTGGTTCTGTATGCCAAGTAGCTTCTGGTAATCTGGAAACCCAATCCCTTCTGTGAAGCTGTACTATTTTTGTTAATATATTCTCAATCTCCCTGTTATTAACCTCAACTTGACCATTAGCCTGAGGATGGTATGGAGTGGACTTCTTGTGTCTAATCTGATATTCGTCCAACAATTTGGTGATTAAGTATGATGTGAATTGTGGTCCTTGATCAGTCACTATCTCCCTAGGTACACCATACCTAGTGAAGATTTCCTCATATAAGAATTTTGCCACATTTCCATCTCTGGCAAACTGCCAAGCTTTAACTTCCACCCATTTCATTAAGTAATCAGTGCATACCAGTATATATTCCTTGTTGTTTGAAGTACGAGAGATAGGGCCAACAAAATCCAACCCCCACTTATCAAAAGGAGCTAATGTTATTTGGGGATACAAAGGCATTTCATCTGTTCTGGTAGGTCTCCCCATTCTCTAGCGCTGATCACAGCTTCTAGTATACTTGACAGAATCTTTATGAAGTGTTGGCCAATAATATCCTGTTGTCAAGATCTTGAAGGTTGTCCTTGTGGCTGCAAAATGTCCACCGCAGGGTTCATCATGGCATGCCTTCAATATATCAAACACCTCATCCTCTCTGATACATATTCTCATAATATCATTTGGGCTAGTGTAGAATAGGAATCCAGAAATCCAAGAATAAGGGAAACATTTGTGAACTAACTATCTTTTCTCCCTTGGAGAAAAGTAACCTAGAATATGCCCTATGACCAAATAATTATCTATATCTGCATTCCATGGAGTGTGTATGTTTAGAGAAAATAGATGCTCATCAGGAAAAGAGTCATCAACCAATCCTTATGTTGATTGTTTAGGCAGTCTATATAGAAAATCAACAACTACATTAGCCTTTCCTAGTTTGTCAACTATTGATATGTCAAATTCCTGCAATAATAACAATCATCTTACAAGTCTTCCACCCACTATTGACTTATTCATCAAATATCTAATTGTTATATGATTGTATGTTTGAACACTTTATAGCTAGTAATGTAGTGTCTAAATTTGTTAATGGCATAAACAATAGCTAACATTTCCTTTTTTGTCACAGTATTGTTCAACTTAGCTCCCTATAGGTTTTTTCTTATATAGTATATTACATACTCTTTATTTCCTTCTTGTTGGCCTAAGACTGCTCCAATGGCAAAGTCAAATGCATCTGTGTGGTTATGAAAAGGCAGTGTCCAATTTGGACCTCTTAGAATTGGAGCTTGAGTCAAGGATGTTTTTAACTTTTCAAATGAATTATGATAGTCTGGGGTCCATTCAAATTCAATGTCTTTTATCAACAGAGTAAACAGAGGGGTAGCAATTTTGCTAAAATCTTGAATGACCACCTGTAATATCTTGCATATCCAAGGAAGCTCCTTACATGCTTCTGTCTCTATGGAATATGTAGGGTAGATATGATTTTAATCTTTTGTAGGTCAACTTGTATTCCTACACTTGAGATAAAATGTCCCAAGACAATGCCCTATGTCATCATCATAAAACATTTTTCATTACTCAAAGATAGATTGTGCTCTGTGCATCTCTTTAAAACTTTCTCCAAGTTGTGTAAAGCTTCATCATATGTTTCACCATATGTGGTTAAGTTATCCATGTAAATTTCCATGTTGTCATGGGAAAAATCAAAGAAAATACTGAGTACTGCTCTTTGAAATGTGGTTGGAGCATTATACAGACCAAAAGGCAAGACATAATATGCATAGGTCCCCCAAGGGCAGGTAAACGTTGTCTTATATTGATCCTTCGATGCAATCTTGATTTGGTTATAGCCAATGAAACCATATAGAAATGAAAAATATTTCTTCCGTGCTAAAGAGTCAAGAACTTGATCAATGAAGGCCAATGGGAAGTGATCTTTCCTGCTGGCAGCATTTAGTTCCCTGTAGTCAACACAAACTTGCCATTTGCCACCTTTCTTGGGAACTATTACCAATGGTGAAACCCATTCACCGCATGAAATGGGGTATATAAATCCTGCATCCAAAAGCTTCTGAAGTTCAGATTTCACTATCTCTCTGAGAGCAAGGTTCATGCATCACTGCTACTACCTTATAGGTATGTGGCCATCATCAATGTAAATTTTGTGCATACACAAGGTAGGATTAATGCCTTTCATGTCACTATAATCCCATGCAAACATTATTGAGTGGGCCTGCAATACTATGTGTAGGGATTGTTGTTGTTCATTAGTCAATGCATTATTAACAGTCAACATCTTTCCCAACTTGATTTCTAATTGTTTAGACATTTCTTGTATAGAGGACAAATCAAGGCTATGTATTACTGGTAAGTATTGCTGGGGTAATAAAGTATGAAATATTTGGGATACCTCCTCTGAGGAACTAGTGGGTGTTATGCTTCTTAAGGGATCTTGCAAGCAGGATAGACAGTCATGTTGTTGCGGGTGCCTCCAGCAGTCATTTTGTATAATGTGATCTATCAGCTCATCTTCTTCCTGGATATCCAATAAGGGACTGCATTCAATAGTCATCAAGGTTTACAGTGAATAGTTGTCCTCATCATCCAAGTTAGGCTAGATGGTCTGCTCAAGTTCATGGTATGGTTGGGCTAGGGGATATAAGACCATCTTCTTGGTCACAGTCCCATTGGATATGATCATGTTTCCTGGCCTGCAACCTATAAATGCATCTGTTGTGGCAAGCCATGGTCTACCTAGTATAAGAGGATAACCAACGAGATTGATCTTGGGTTGTAGGACTATAAAATCAGTAGGGTATTCCCAAGAATCTAATGCAATTACCAAGTCCTTAATGACTCCTTCAGGTTTAACTGTAGACCTATCAGCTAATTACAAAACTATCTGAGTAGGCCTAAGGTTGTTTAACTGAAGCATATACATTGTCTCCTTAGTCATTACATTAATTGCAGCACCCAAATCTATCAAAGTATTCTTAATCAGAGTCCCATTGATTTTGACATCCACTACTAGACTACCTGGATCTGTATATTTGGGAGCAGTTATATTCCCCAACATTATGTCAGCAAGGTTACCCAAAACATGGACTGTCTGTGGGTCTATTCTCTTCCTATCTAGTTTCTTTATGCAGAGATCTCTGATAGACTTAGTATAGATAGGAATATCTTTGATGGCTTGGATTAAGTGAATCTTTATGCTTATATCTTGTAACTAGCCTATGAGGTCAGTTTAAGCCTATGCTGGTTGCTTCTGGATAGCCAAGCATTCAGGGAAAGGAGGCTTCAGATGTGAAATGATCTGAGGGCCTTGATTTGATTCAGGTTCCAAAGGTGGCTTATCTGAGGCTTCCTCTGTGGGTTCTTCATCTTCAAGTTATGTAATTTGGGGAGATGAAGGGCTCGTAAGTTGCTTCCATGATATGAGATGAACATTACTCACTGTTGGTTTTTCTTCTGAATCAGCATTAGGGTTTGCCACTTCTAATGCACAGGCAGATTCAACCAACTGAATACAGGAGGTTGCGTGAGCTCCTCCCCTTCACTTCTGGTTCTGCCACACCAAGGGGGGTGTCCCTATTTGATAAAAGTATAACCTTGACTAGCTCAATGACAGAAGGATTTAACTTGACAGCAACAGGCAGAATACTCTCATGTATGGACCAAGATTTGTATAACAAATCACAAGGTTGGCAACATTCTTGGACATGATGTCTAGTTGGGTATGAGAGCATGCAGGGATCCTAATCCTACTCCTACAACTAACAGGTGGAAGGACGAAATGGTTTGAAATGGTGTTTGGAGTGATGGGACTTTCCTAGACCCATTGAACAAACAAATTCCCAAACCAGTGCCTTATCTAGGCAGCAGAGTCATATCTAAGACTGTAAATGTCTCCCCATGACAACATAAATTCATATCTAGAGGACCTGAGAATAATGCTACTGCCTGACAGCAACATGTCCAAGAAAGAGTATCATTAATGATCATGCTTAATAGATCCTATGATGCAATCTATTTCCCTTTGTATCTGATCAAAAGCCTATTTAACCACTCCTTGAGCAGATGCAATAAATCAGACACATAGTATGCATACACTGAAAAACTTGGAAGTCCTTGACAACCTTGTTTGAAAGGAAAACAAATGACATACAGGAGACAATCAGAAACAATACACACACAGGTGTTTTTCATTTAAAATCAATCTGCATAGAAAGTCATCACAGAGAAAATCATCATTTACAATCCAAGATAGATTAGTACACCAGACTAAGGACCGAGTCTGTAGCAAAAAATGCCTTTCAAAATGTGAACACCTTATGTTCAGAGTCAGAGCTGAAAGCCCAAAAAAACCTCCAACCTCTCAAAAGTAACACAGCCAAAACCATTTATACAGAACCGTGTACATTCAGCAATTAATTACATGGCTAGAAGTCAAAAATTTGCCAGATACATTCCTTCCATTTGAAAATGGCCTTCACAGATTAAATGCGACAGACAGGGGGGATCTCGAGCTTTGCGGCGCCATCTGAAAGTCTTCATCCACGATCAGGCATCTTAATCGCTTGTACCATCACCCATACCCCTGCACTGTCGCCATTGATGGCTCAACCACCCGCGGCCACCGAGAAAACCATCGCAACTTTCAAACGGAAGCCTCCCGCCAAAATGCACTTCACCGTAGGTTCAAAATATGTAGGAAAATAATCCCACATGCACAGCGCAGAGAGCCCTCTATCACTTTAAAAACATAGTCACATGTGTACTAAGTGTCGAGCGTTTTGCCGTGCTCGACACACGCTCCTTCGCCCAAAGCCCATCGGCCAACTCAGGCCATCGGTCAACTCCCAAATCCCCCTGTCGATCTATCAAGTCTCGCCGACGACACCTCCTGAAAGCCTACAACTTCCATATCGGCCAGAGAAGAACCATCGACCAACTCCACAAAACTCATCCTGACATCAATAGTCTGGCCGATGACCACAAACTACACTCTGCACCCCCGTCGGCGTGACTCCCTCCATTGGAGCATCCAAAAATCCTCTGGCCGACCTCAATCGTCTCACCGACGACACCTCCGCAAGCCTCTGTCGGCCAGACATAGTCTATCGGCCAGCCCAAAAGCTTCCTTGGTCGATAGACCAACTCTCCCCGATGGCCACCAAAACACCCTCGTCGGTGAAACCTCCACTATCGGCTCAACAACTAATTCTCCTGCTGACAACATAGGTCATGCCGAAGACCACTTCATAATCCCCTGTCGCCAAGACATAGACCATCGGCACACCAATGAAAGCTCCCACCGACCTCAATAATCTCGCCGATGGCCATTCCACATACGTTGATGAACATCTCATTGGCAAAACCAAACACAGTCCACCCGATACCAAACACCAAGTCAATGACACCATCGGCCAAACACCACTCCATTGGTGAACCCCACGTCAGCTTGCCCGATAGCCAAAGTCATGGCGATAGCACTTCCCTCGGCGAGACCAAGCATGAAGTCAACCCAATGGCCAAACTCCTCGCTCCCATCAGCCAGACACACATCGTCGGAGCAACTGAAAAAAAAAACTAGCTGACACCCTTAGTCACACCGACGAACACAACGCCCAAAGCCTCCAACTTCCACATCGGCCAGAGAAGACCCATCAGCTAAGCACAAATCTCCCTTGCTAACACACATTGTCATACCGATGAACACAACGCCCAAATCCCCATCAGCCAGAAAAATGATATCGGCAGAGGTCAAGACCCCTCTACCGATAGCAAAAGTCTCACCGATGGTCCACTCCATACTCCCTTGTCGGTGTGACCTGCGCCTATCGGCGCCACAAAAAACTGCTTGGCCGACAATACTACTCTCGCCGATAGATATCCATCGGTCAAACAAATGCCATTGGTCCAACATGAAACTCCTTCACCGATAGCACAAAGTCTTGGCGATGGAAGAAGATATGACTGCTACCATCATGATCGCCAAGACAAATACAAACTCATGCCGATGGAGAAAACATGAAGACCACCTCCTCAAGAACTATAATACAGATGCTGAAAAACATTGAGGGGCCCCAAAACTTAAATTTTTTTGGATATTTTGGGATGGTGCCTGCATGAAAATTGCTCAGAAACTGTCAATGAATCCAGGCACCAACACTCACCTCTACCCCATAGGTGGGGTATTGCATCACCTCGTTAGTATAATCTTGTTGAACAGGCTTGTTGTTAGGGTTAGGTGCAGGTTGGGCAAGGAGTTGGGTAGGTCTAGGAGGTTGAGTTTGAGGAGCAGATGGAGGCATTATGGTTGGCTGATGGGGCTGAGATGTAATTATAGGGTGCTGATAATTTGCATTTTGCTGCCATTGTTGGCCCTTGTTCCATTGGGATGCCACTGAGGTTGTTCTGTAGGCAACTAGAGTTATAGTTGGGACCTTGGAAACTTTGTTGAGGCCATGGGTTTGCCTATTGTTAGTTCCAACTGGGTTGTGGAGTAGGCCACTGTGGGTTTTACCAGAGATTTTGATTACTAGGCCATGGCTGAGTGTTCCAAGCAGAGGAATTTTGGTTTGCAGTAGGAAAGGGTGAAATGAAAATTAGTGGATCAAAGGGCATACCTTGTCTTTGCTGTCAAGGTCTCCTTTGAGCTATATAGAATAGTTGTCCATCCTCTCCTTCAAATGGCTGAAATTCTAGCCTTTCAACCTTCTCTTGTTGGATACTTGCCACCCTCTTGCATTTACAATTGGCCTTCCTTTGCCTATAGCTGGAACAGTACTCAGTAAGCATTGCATCTGCCTCTTCTTGTTTCTTCTTGATGTGAAGAGTGTCCAACTGTGTAGCCATATGGCCGATGATATCCTCTTTCATGTTGGACAACAAGTTACTGATTTCCACTCTTGAAACCCCATTGGTTGCTTTGTTTGTAATGGATGTCCTTTCTCCCCTTGGTCGTCTGGTGAAAGTTCTTGAATAATTTTGGTAGACCTTACAATTTGATTCAAAAGGTAACTGAGAAACATCACCTTGCCCAATGAGATTCAGGGCATCCATGCAATCATCCTTAACCCCTCTCAAAAAGACCAGCTTTAATGATTCTTCAAACAATCTATTTTGGGGGTTTTTCTTCAAAGCAAACTGGAATCTTTCAACATAATCTTCTAGTGGCTCCTCCTCTTTTTGTGACATCCTGAAGATGTCATCTCTCCTCCTATCATGTCCTCTACAGTAATCTTGGTACTTCTCCAAGAATTTCTCCTTCATTGTATCCTAGTTTGGAATGACATCTTTTCCTAGCCCCATAGACCATCTCAAGGCTGCATCCTTGAGAGTGGCAACAAAGAGTTTAAGCCTATGAGAATTTGAAGTGTAGTCATAGCTCCTACATAGGATATCAAACTCAAACAAAAACGTATTTGGGTCCTCTATCACTAGGCCATAGAAGACTGGTAATGCTAAAGGTGGAATGTTCTTCAGCATTGTAGCCCTCTCCTGATCAGTGATAGGAAACTCAAACATTGCTTGCTTTGGTGGATCCTCCACCACAGCATCTGCCATGGTTCTAAAGGTCCCTTCTGTAGTTGTGGAAGAATCTGATGAAGATGTAGAAGGTGTTGATGAAGATGTAAGAACAAGTCCTCCCTCAGCAATTCCTACTGTATGATTAATAAAGTTTTCAGTATCTTCTCTGTCCTAATAATTTTAAGGGAGGAATCTGCCTTGGTTGTCTCTTTACCTCTGCATATAGTGAATTTAGCTTTATATACCAGTGGTCCTGCATAATGTTAGTACAATTTCTGGTGTTTCTTGAAAATTGAATCTATCAACCCTAATGTTGGAATCAAAATTTAAGCTATTAAAATATTTAAAATGAGCCTATGAAGGTAGCACCATCCTCGGCAATGGCACCAAAAATGTAGAGGAAAACTAATGAGTTGTAGACTTAACATAATTCAGGGGTAAACCTATTTAAACAGTCCACTTGACATTGTACTCCCACATTAAATTATCAACCAAGGAGTGTAAGCTTATGATGGCATTGCACTGTATGTCGGCCTTCAAGGCTCATATTCTCCTAAACTATCTTATCCAAACCTACTTAGATTATTCTACTTTGTTGGAATACACAGAAATGCAAGAACAGTAAAAATAGTTATAGAATCTAGTGGCTACGGGTACCTTCAGCATAAGTTGTAGATAACTGCTAGCAATAGGAAATACTAATCCAAAACATTTAAAATGATGAGAAAACTAATGCTAACCTTAGGAGGACTTAAAATGGACAAAGTATACATTTGTTCATGAGCCACAACTGTTGCAAGTATGAGGTGAGCCAGTGTTGTCATTGATGTCAACATACTCATACTGCATTGACAAGAAGGATTTGATGAGCTTTGTGCTGAGGATATTAAGAAAATTAGCCTCAGTCAGGAACAGTGAAGAACAGTGATGAGAAGAAGGTAAATGTACTGTATAGGTTGAGAGCCGGAGGATGCGGATTAAAGGGTTAGTAGATATGAGTCTTGAGATGTTACAGTTAAGATTTCAGAGGTCCGCATGAAGATCGGAAGGAGTTGTGGCTGCCGGTATAGAACCGGGTCCGGCATGTATCTGGAGGTGACAGAGGATCACAAAAAGGTCCGGTGAGGTCCGGAATTATATTATCATAATCTGCGGATTGGAAGGAGTGTTTGAGATGTCCTTGTGATGAATCATCCTGATTTGTGTATGATTTCGAGGTCCGGAAGTACCTCTTGCATTATGACATTAGCGACAGACTGTGTTCTTGAAGTTCCGGATGAGGAAGACAAGAGATCCCAGTAAGCAGAGGAAGTGCGGATGTATCCGGACATTCAGACAGGCTTGTGAAGGTTCTTGGATCATGTTTAGGTTGTGTTGTTGGTCCGCATTGATGGTAGAGCCCGGAATTGAAGTTATTCTTCCGGATGAAGTTATTGCTCTGTTTAGCCGACCGGATGAGTTGTTCATCCTGCGAATGTTCTTGTGATGGCCGACCGGATGTGTTATCCATCTTGCGGATACTCCTATGGTTGTTTGCCGACTTAGATGCTTGTTCCTAAGTCGATGTCTTGTATAAATAATGATTTGTGAATTCATTTCAGTGTGTGTGAAGATGAGCATGATATAGCGAAGAAAGGTGAGAAAGGCAGAGCAGAGATTGTTGGGCTTAATTGGAACTGATCCGGACATGGTAGAGATGTCATTCTCCAGTTCAAGACTGTGATTTTTATCACTTTGTAGACAGTGTGTCTCCTTGTAGGCAGTGGGCCTCTTTGTGAGCAGTGTGCTCGGGCAGTGAGCCCTTATTGGCATGTGCCATTCATTTTTCTTTATTCTTCTAACAGAGAATAATTCTTGGGTTAATCACCCCGTGGTTTTTCCCTTAACCGGGTTTTCCACGTCAAAATCTTGGTGTTCAATGTGTTGATGCTTATCTGCTCTTATGTTTATGTATTATGCTTCCATGAATGATTATTTGATATGCTGCTAACTAACAACAGAGAATAAAGTGTTTGAAATAGAACAAGTTCTATACAACTGATTCACCCCCCCCTCTCAGTTGTATGCCCTAGATCCAACAACAACTACTGTAATTAACAATCAAAGTATTCTAATTAACTCACAATTCATTTATAAACTAATGGAAAACAACTTTAACAAGAATGCATAAATGAATAAGAAAATAAATGAAGTGAAGGTCAGTACCTTGAGTGGTCGGCTCAGGGGATTGACTCACTTAGCTAGAAATCAAATCTAATTCAGATACTCACGCATCCACATAACACAGTTCCATTCATTTCATATCATAAACAGAATCTCTTTCAGATTGAATTTGATAATGGAATTTTTAACAAGAACATGTCTAGAGCTTCTAATATTGAATAAAAACAACAACTAAGTAATTGAATAACAAAGTAACTAACTTGATTTAGAGCTCATCCCCCATAAGTTATACAAAAACGGGAGAGTCTTATGCAACTACTAACTAACTACAATCATTAATCCATATTCTAGATATTAGGATATAGGGTTACGATTGATTTATTAATTCTAACTAAGCAGAGGAAGGAGAATCCTATTCAAATAAGAATTCTTATGCAATGGCTCGTATGCAAAACACACAAGCTACATTTGGAACAAGTCTACTTCTATATTTATTCCTTCCCACGATAGTTCACATTCAGCTTCTAGCTGCTTGCACTTTTGGCGACTTGACTTCAACTTCCTTTAATCCTCCTGTTCTGCAACTTGCTGCAAATTCTCCTTTCCTTGATGCCACATGCTTGTTGTTGTACAGGGGTTAATCCATAAAACATATGCACGCAAATAACCTTCATAATTAAACCATAGAATATCATCTATATTGCATGCATACTCATGTTCAAATCATTCAATTGATAAATACCATCACCATATTCCATATTAACAGCATAGATTCAAGGTCTTACAAAGTATATAAAAAGATAATATATCATGATAGTGATGTTTGAAAAGTATCTGGAAGATCATATGGAAAAGGTTTGAAAGCATATAAAAACAACATAAAAGAGACCAATATTTAAACCCATCAATATGAAGTGCATGGTGTTATTATATTCCTACATCACTGCATTTGATTTGGGGCCCATGTGTATATGATCATGCGGAAAAATGTGGTGGTTATACTGAAGTTGTTACTAACTGAAACAAACGAAAGAAATATTGTCTTGAGGACAAGACAATGTTTTAGGCATGGGGAGAATGTTAGCAGGTGATTAGGAGTATCGTAAACTACACCATTGTACCTTATATGACATTATCATATGTTGCAAAGGGTTTGTGGTACCATTTGGGTTCTCCCTAGACCCATTTATGGGTCATATAGACCTTAAATAGCCTTAAACACACCTTAACAGGCCTTAATATGGATAAATATCATACAGGAAAGGGTGAATTCATGAAAGGGAATTAATTAAGAGTATTTAGGAAAGGACATAAGGGAAAGACACCATGAAAGGGTATTGAGAGGCTCTATAAGGAAGAGGAATGCGAGAGAGAAGAGCATGATGAAGCATGATGATGTGAAGAATCATAATAAGAGAGGAAGATGGAAGATATGATAAGAGATATAGATATGATGAGAAGGGGGAATATATATATGAGAACTATTGTGTAATATTTGAACATTTATGATATTTATTATATGTTTATTAAGATGTAATCTTACCGCATTATGTTATTTCCTACCGCAAATATATGTTATTCTATCACTTTCATTGTTGGGGTATAAAGACTACATAAGAGTAAGCTAGGCTCAGATCTCTGGACTGTGTCCTATTATTTCTCTTGCCAACAGGATGAATGAATCTATCTTTTAATAGCTTTTCAATTTTGACCTTAACTAGTAGGGCCACCTTGAGATGCATATTACAAGTTTTTTGTTTACTGGGCTTAGCATCAAGATAGAGAATGATGTTATGAACCACAATCTCCTAATCTATATTGAGCATATCTTCATATGTCCAAGCAAAGAGGTTAAGAAAGTCATAGAGAAGTTGATAATGTGTTGAACACTCTTCAAGAGAAAGACAATCATTGATTTTAAGAATCTTATCAAAATCGTGAGTGTCTATAGAAACATTGATAGTATCACCAACTAAGAGGGTACTATGATCTTTGGTATTAGGAATGGTAGGAAGCTCAACATGAAGTTCAAGAGAAAGACTTGGACCATCAGTTAACATAATAGATTCACCAAAATATACTTGTGCATTAAGATGGTAAGGGAATCCATGATCATCGTGACAAGAGGGGGTTTCAACATAGACAACTAGAAATTTATCAAGGGCCTCTTCATAGAAAATAATTCTAAAGAAGGTGCAGCTAAATGAAATGAATCAAAAATTAAATCAAGATATTGTAACCAAAGGGAAGAATTTGAGGAAGAAATCATGTAGATATCAACGAAATTACAATAAGAGGATCTAATGAGACAAGGAGGCTGGTAACTGAGGCTTGTGGTAGAAAGATGTAGTGTAGGCTCTAGGGGTACCTTAATTCCTTGTTCCATACATCCCAAGCCATTTCCTTTATATCCATGTTTATATAACATCTTAAAGCCAATGCCATAATGATTTTCCAATTCAAAAAAGGAAGGAGAATCCTCATCACTAGCATGGTTAAAATGTTTTGTGTAGTCACATGATTGAGAAATAGAAGGATGATATATAGAAGATTATGTAGTATGTGTTTCAAAAAAGGATGTCAAAGTGTGCAAGATCAACCTTGTATTCACCAACAGAAGGGGTGAAATCTAGGGATCCCCAATCATCACTTGGACATGTGTGAGAAGAATAAGAGTTATTAAGAGGCAAAATGTCAACAACAAAGGGTAATGACATTATATCTTTTACTGAAGGTGAAGATGTGATGGTATGAAGAGAGAAATAATTATTTGGGTAGTGTGATAGAGGTACAATCAGTGATTTGGCAATAGTGGAAAGGATCATTTTCCACTTTTATCATAAACATTTTTCCTTCACAAACAAATTTGATAGATTGGTGAAGAGTAGAGGGAATAGCTCCCATCTCATGAATATATGGTCTTCTTAGACGGGGATTATAAGAGAGTCCCTAGCATAACATGGACTAATGTAGGGAGAGTAACATGGCCTAGTGAGATAGGCAAAGTGATAGTGCCTAACAGGTCTCATCTAACATTATCTAAATTTTTAATGGAAACCTCTAAAGGAGCGAGCTCAAAACTATTGACAAAAATTTAGTTTAGAAAGTCCAAACTATAAACATTAATCTTGGAACCATTATCAATTAATGTTCTCTTAATGCCCATAGAGTTTATTCCAACAACAATGAGAAGGGAAATATTTTGTTGCTAGACTTCATAAGATGGAAGTTTAGAAGGAAGAAGGGTAATATATGTTGTATTAGAATAAATGTAATCAATGAAAGCAGATACTTCATTTGGCTTTGCAGAAGAGGAAATAGAAATCTTTTGTACAAGAAATTTTAAAGTATTTCATGATAAGTGGGAGAATTTTGAATTAGATCTCCCAAACAGAAATCTTAGCCTATGTGGCTTGAAGTTGTTCAATAAAATCATACTCTTTAGTGTTCTTAGGAGGAAGAAAAAGAGTGAAAGGAAGAATAAGAGTTGATAGAAGAAGATAAACAAGCAAAGGGTTAACTTGTCAATTTCATCTAGTGTTATACATATGTCCTATTACATGAAAGTCATTAGTGGAAGGAATTTGATATGGAAGTGATTGAGCAATATGACTATATGAAGTAGAAGGTTAGAGGTGATTAGCACTACCCTAAATGGTAATGATTGGATGAGACTTGTTGGGGGTGGATCAAGAACCCCACACAGTAATTTTATGTAAGTTTGTAATATTATCTAGTGGAAATGTTTGTCTAATAAAGAGAAACCAAGCCATAACTAGGTGTAGTGTTGATTGGGTTGGTAAGAGTAGAGGTAGAACATTGATTAACTAGAGTGTTATTTATGCTAGAAGTATGAATAGTATAAGAAGAATTGAATGAGGAATAACTAAAATCTTCTAAAGCATTATCTAACATGGCAATTTTTTCATCAAAAAACATGTTATCAAATGTAGTAAAAGATTGAAGAAAGAAATTAGATATTTTAGAAGAAGGTGAAAAGGTCATGTTCACCAAAAAATGTAATGTAGAAAAGTTGAATTTCCTAAATGTGTTTAAGTTTTCAACTAATCTCCCTACAAGATAAGACTAAAGAAACAAAATATATTACTTCTTTAAGACTAAAACTACTATTGTGTTTTAGTCCTATATAAAATATATCTTACCTAATTAAACTATTTTTATTTAAGAAAAGTATTAAGTTGGGAAATACAAAACTAGAAAAACTAGAAACATAATGACAATCAATAGAAATGCTCAATATAAAACAACAAATATGAAGCTATAAAGAACTAGAGATAGAAAATCTAGAGGTAATTTAATTCAGACACCAACATGCCCATGTTGTCATCCTAAATCTGTGTTGTAGTCCAAATTCTATGCTATCATCCTAGGATGATAGAAAAATAAAGTTTTTGGGTAGAACCTAGAATATATGCATTTAGAAAATACAAGTGAATAAAAACAGGACACTAGAAGTGTATAGAAAAGTATGGAATGGTAGAAAATTAATCTAATCAATCTATTAAATGACAAAATGACAAGAGAAAAGACAAGAAATGCAAACCTTCATTGTGAGATTGAATCTTTAAAAATACCTATTAGTTAGAAAAAAAAAGGTTGGTGACTTCTTGGGAGCTTGTTAAGGTGGTCAAGCTTTCAACCTCAATGGGTAGTCAATAGAATTAGGATTAGGATTCTAGAACTTAAGAACAACAAAATAAATTAGTTTATAATTAAAACCCTAGGTCCACAAGGATTTAACATCCTAGTTTGTGTGGAGGGTAGTAGGAGGTGAAATCACCAAAGATTTGCTAATAGTAGTAAATCAATAGCAAGAATATGTAGAGAAAGTGTTAACAACAGGGTTGAATAAAATTTTAAACTTTTGATAATCTTTATAAGCAAGGTTTATATGTCCCTTCTCATTGTCCTCTTTGCTATGAAGTGGAAGAAACCTGCAATCATGTGCTCCTTCACCAATCTTAGTCTAGAATGGTTTGGTTGGATTCCCTAGCCAAATTTGATTTGTGTTGGGTTTTCCCTGCCATATTGTCTCAACTTATTTGTTGTTGGACAAAAGGTTCCCCAATTTTAAATTTTATTTCTAGTGCATTGCTTTATGATACTTTCTTTGGAGATTATGGTTAGAACACAATGCCACATGTATTTTTAGATAAATGACTTCCACATGTAACATATTTTGGTTAAAAATATCATTTCCCTTATGTGTTTTTGCAAAGAGGTGCATGTTGATGACATGATATTTCCACAATCTATTGGAGTGTTCTAGAGAGCTTCTAGTAAAAAACTATGTGTGAATTTTGGCATCAATATTTTTTATCACATTATGAGATCCATCAAGAGGAGAAAAACATTATGAAGAGGCATATTTCCAAAATTTTCTCTAAGATCTCTTCTTCTATTATGATCATCCTTAGAAACTAGAACCTTCAATCTCCCTCTCCCCTCATTAATGGGGTAATCACTAAAAATAAAATTTTTAGACAAAGTCTTAATGGCTTACCCCTAATGATGGCTTCATCAAGTTAAATTTTGGTGGGGCTACCAAAGCTAATCATGTATTAGCTAGGGTTGGTGCACTTCTCAGATTATCTCTAACTAGTTATTCAAAGGGGGATATTTCTTCCTTGGATATAAAAAGAATAATGAAGAAGAAATTTTAGCTCTCCTCTTTTAGAACATAATGATATACTAAGAGGGGGGTGAATCAGTATATACCAAAAACTTATTCCAAATTAACTTTATCAACCAAATCTTCTTACTACCTTAAACAAATGATAAAGAAAATTAAGCAATTCAAAGCATAACACTGAAGCACACAACCATAGCACTAGATTTATGTGGAAAACCCAAGAAGGTAAAAACCATTGTGAGCAAGCTGCTTGGATCTACTGTTCAAATCCAGCCTCACAGATAATGATAAAAACATATTACAATAAGTTTTAGGAGCCTAAAACCTAAGGGAGGACACACTCCTTGAAACACAATGCTACAACACTTATATAATGAGGCTACAACATCTAAACATCACACTCAACTTATCTCATTGATCAAACACCTCTGCAACATCCACACACTTCACTCTATCACAAATCTTCACTTCCTCTGCACAACAAACATTACTACCTTCATCACGCTTCCACACACGCACACTCACTTCCACCCTCACATACACATCCTCACACACTCTCAAACACTCTTACTTTTCACACCAAACAAGATCTTTTATTTATATCTTCTACAAGTTACAAAATATTTCTCCTACGTTGGCCAAGATGAAATATGTAAACAGGAAACGTTTATTGGCCACACCAAGTCAGCTCCAAAAAGATGTAGAAATCCAATGTAGTTCAAGCAAAGTGATAACCAGGACCTATTCTTCATTAATGCATTCTTCTATGCTAGCACACACATCCAAACATTAGGTGCAATCATCAAAACACTTCAAGTTGCCCTAGCAACACTTATTCTTCCACAAATTAGCTCCATACCCAAAAAGGTACCAAAGAAACCAATTAGCATCATGTGGATCACTTCGCAAGCAACATAAGACTTGTACAAACCATCTCAAACATTCCTTTTTTAAAATTGTAAATTTTCTTTATAGAACAAACAAACAAATACTGAACTTAGCATCACTTACAAACACTGAACACACAGTCTTGAGATAGAACATTGAAAATCCAACTTGCAGTGCACTTCAACACCTGATGCTGAAACTTGAAATGATCAATCATACACACCAACTGAACTCATCCTCCAAACAACAAAGCCAATAGATGAAATGTGGTGAAATGCGGTGGCTCTTGCATTCTCCTTCAAACAACCCTGATCAGTAACAAGATATATATTTGTTCTTCCGACTCCAGAGAACCTTTGCATTACAACTTATCATCTAAAACTTGAATATATCAATCTTCTCATATGTATCTGATTATCCTTCAAACCATAGAACTATTGTTATATAGAGCCTAATCAGACTCAGAGGTTAAATTTAGCCCACTTTTATCGGTGTAGTTTCCCCCCAAATTATATAACAGGGTCAAGCAGTAGCACCCCCAAGACGGGGTCAAAGGGTAGTGCCCCTTGCAAGGTCTAGGGGTAGCGCCCCTGGTATGCTCCCTGTCACGATACAGGGCAGGGTTGAGGGGTAGCGCCCCTGAAACCTCAAATGAATTTTATTATTTTATAAAGGTGTTGGGAGTTATTTTTCTATTGGCCGACATAAAAATAAAAAATAAAAATAAATAAATAAAAAAACCCTATTTTTCTAACCAACATAAGGCTTGATAAAAGAGGCTAAGGGTTAGGGTTTCTATTGATGTATTGTAGCATTTTGTAGTGGTATTGAGTTGCAAGGATTGCTGCTTGTAATTAGTTTAATTTACTATATAATAATATTGGACTCTCTGTTGGTGGATGTAGCCTGAGTTTGGGTGAACCACGTTAAAACTTGTCTCTCACTATTATTATTTCTCTATATTTTCATTCTTTTGTTTAATATTTATTTGCATTTAATTAATATCTTCTACCGGCTAACCCTAACAAGGACCTCATCTTCAAATCCAGAGAAATGTCGAGCACTTGTCTGACTCATCCTAACTACAACAACTCTAAACAACTATCTTCACTCTTCTAGCTTTGGAATCTTTTGCAGTAACTACTGCACTCTAAAATAAGAAACATATCTTCTTCATACTTGTCTTTATCGAACTCCCAAACCTCAAGGCCAAACCTTTAAATGCAGAGGAATGTGGAGCATTCTCCTAAGCTACTTCAGTGCAAACTCCAGTGCCTTGGACTTCCTGAACCTTTCTTTCAAAACTGAAGCAATGCTTTTCCTTATGAAATAATGAATACCATGTTCACCACATCAGAGACTTCATCTACAACATTTTACAACAACAATCACACCTCTTTTTATCAAAACAAGAATCTTCAAGTTAGCACAAACTTTGTTTATGAACTTCAGAAGATAGGGTATAATTGTGTACACATGATACTAATCCAATTAGTATACATAGTACATGACTTCCATCAACTTACCCTTTACTTCACAACTTCTCTGATCCATTTCTAATCATCACTCATTTGTCTTCTTCTCTGATCACCACAACATATACTCATCACTTTGCTTCTCTGAACATCATTGATCAGCACACCATATCAGCACATCATACCACTACTAACATTATCACTTTCACTTCCAACCTTCAGCACTGTTGACATAAATCATATCCATCATTGAAAGTGATAACACATATGCAACATCCTCAAAGGCATGTGACTAGCTAATGCCAAGAAAGTGAGAAAATTGGAGGTGGGAAGCAATTCAAAAATTATTATTTATGGTTGTGTGAAGGGTAGATTGTTAGATTGGAGGCTTGATAGTATTTTAGAGGAAGTGAAACAACTTGAGACTAGTTAAATGAGGTTGTTAATTACCGTCATTGCTTCAGAGAAAGAAATATTGATGTTGATTATTTGGCTAATGCATATGCTTCTCAATTCCCTTTCTTCACCAAAGTGAGCTTTGATCCATGTGATTAGCCTTTAGAAAATCTCTTAAAATCTATTGTGGATCATTTTTTGTCACCATCTCATACTAAATTCTACTTGCTAGAAGGGTGATCTATTGCTCTAATTGCATTATATTCTTGAGCATGGATTCTTTCTATGGCAGCAACCACATATCCCTTTCCCCATGTGTAATGTTGATCTTTCTTACATATATGGACACTACCTTGTGTAGGCTTGTGCAAGGAGGTTTGAAATCTCCTTTAACTTATTTTCTCATGGTTATCTTTTATGGAGGTTGCCTTTCTTTTTGTGTGCTTTTATTTCTTATCATAGCTTTTCTTGATGCCATGGAGGAGGAGAGGGTTGTTAGTTTCAGGACAGACAACTGAGGGGGGGGTGAATCAGTTGTCTAAAAGATTTTCATTTATTAACCATTTAAATCCTTCTTGTAATTCAGCAACATAATAATAAATTAATCAAGGAAACACAATGCAATAATTCAAGAGCAAAAACACATATGACACCAAGATTTTAACATGGAAAACCTGGTTAAGGGAAAAACCACAAGGTGATTAACCCAAGATTGTATTCTCTATTAAAAGAATAAGAAGAACAAATGGCACATGCCAATTAGGGCTCACTGCCCAAGCACACTGCTCACAAGAGGCCCACTGCCTACAAGAGACACATTGTCTACAGAATGATAAATATTACATACTTGAACTGAAGAATAGCATCTTCACCATGCTTGATTCAGTTCCATTTAAGCTCAACACTTCTGCTTTGTCTTTTGTACTTCTCCTCTCTACCACACTCTCATCTCCGCCAAGATACTTGAAGTGACTTCACAACTCTTATTTATACAAGACATTGACTTTGGGATAGTCATCAAAGTCGGCACACTTTATTTTATTACAGAGAAAATACACAAATACAACATGACTTATTACAAAAGACTTCATGTGAAACACCTCTCTGTCAGCCACACATATCTGGGACTTCAATCTACTTTGAGGAACACGCCATCCTTCGCAGAACAACTTCAAGATCATTCGCAAGATGTGTAAATCATCTGGTCGGCCAAGTTTAGGAAGAACATCATCATCCAGAAGTAATTCTTCAATTTTGAGCTCTATCTTCAATGTGGACCACCAACACAAATTGGACACAATCTAGAGACCCCCACAAGCTTGCCTGAATCACCAATAACATCCACACTACTGCTTACTGAAATCATTCTCTTCTTCATCTGGAACCTCAAGAACACAGTCTATCATCACTGTCATATTGGAATATATTCTTTCAGACCTCCAGACCATGAACCAATTGAGTTGTCAATTCACATTGACTTCCTAAACACTCCACCAAATCTGCAGAGCAAGATATTGCATTTCCAGATCTCACCGAAACTATTTGTGTCACTCTGTCACCTTTGAACATCTGCCATAAAATAATTTTACTAATATGGCTATAACTTCTTCAAATCTTCATGCAGACCTCTCAAATCTTTACTGGATCACCTTTAGACACATATCTACAAACCCTTTGATTCACATCCTCTGATCTTCATGTTAGTTGGGATCTTCACTTCATAGAGCTTCACTGTTCTTCTATGTTTCTGATAGGACTAATTTTCTCAATATCCTCAGCACACAACTTATCCAATCCTTAACATCAATGCAATAGGAGTATGTTGACATTAATGACAACACTGGTTAGGCCCATACTTGCAACAATCTCCCCCTTTGTCATTGATGGCAACATATTATGTGAAAAACTATTTTAACCATCAAGACAAGAACTTCTTTATTTGCTACTCCCCCTTTGATCAGCAACCACTTTTTGTTTTTCACATGTCTTCTCTCCCCTTTTGACATCAATGGAAAAGGGCACATACTTGAATTACTCAGAATCATATAGACTGCTCCCCCTGAGTAGCAGCTTCCTATCATCAATCCGGACCACAAGATATGATTGTGAGATCCACCAGACTGATGCACATCAGTGCACCTTAATTCAAAACCGGAGGGGTAATAACCCCTAACTTCTCCCTGAGATACTCAAAAGAGTCCTTAGGTAGAGGTTTAGTAAAAATGTCTGCAATCTGATCCTTGGAGGGCACAAACTCTAATCTGACTTCATTCTTGTTCACTTGCTCTCTCAAAAAGTGAAACTTGATGGATATATGTTTTGTCTTTGAATGTAACATTGGATTCTTTGAAATGTTTATTGCACTTGAGTTATCACAGAAGATTGTGATAGGTTCCTCACAATCCACTCTGATGTCTCTTAGCATTTGCTTCATCCATAATACTTGAGTGCAACTACCTACTGCTGCAATATACTCTGCTTCTGCAGTGGACAGAGATATTGTCTCTTGCTTCTTTCTTAGCCAAGAAACTAATCTTTTCCCTAAAAAGAATGCTCCACCACTGGTACTCTTCTGATCATCCACATCTCCTGCCCAATCCACATCTGTATATGCATGAAAAGAGAAATCATGATCTCTGAGATACCATAAACCATACTCAACTGTTCCTTTTAGATATCTGAGAATTCTCTTGATTGCCATGACATGAGATTCTTTAGGATTAGTTTGGAATCTAGCAACAAGACCAACAGCATTCATAATGTTAGGTCTAGTTTGAGTGAGATACAATAGTCCTCCAATCATTGACTTGTACTTTTTCTGATCAGCCTTAGGAGAGTCATCATCTTTTCTCAATTTACATCTGGTTGCCATGGGAGTATTCATTGGTTTTGAATCTTCCATCCCAAATTTCTTCAACAATTCTTTCACATATTTGGTCTGTGAAATGAAGATTCCTTTCTTTGTTTGAATGATTTGCAGACCCAAGAAAAAATTTATTTCCCCAAACATGGACATCTCAAATTCACTTTTCATTTGATTTGCAAAAGTTTTGCACATACTATCTCTTCCTCCAAAAATGATATCATCAACAAATACTTCAACAATCAAGATATTTTCATGATCAATTTTGAAGTACAAGTTACTGTCAGCAGTACCTTTGTTGAAACCAATCTTCAAAAGATGCTTATCCAATCTTTCATACCAGGCTCTTGGGGCTTGTTTGAGTCCATACAGTGCTTTCTTCAACTTGCAGACCATATCACCATGATTAGACAATTGAAATCCATCCAGTTCCTCAATGTATACTTCTTCTTCCAAGTCACCATTCGAGAAGGTAGACTTGATATCCATCTGATATACTTTAAAGTCCTTGAAGGTAGCAAAGGCAAGAAATAATCTGACTGCTTCAATTCTTGCCACCGGAGCAAAAGTTTCTTCAAAATCAATTCCTTCTACTTGGGAATAACCCTTGCAAACCAATTTGGCTTTGTTTCTGACTACTTCATCATCTTCATTTAGTTTATTCCAGAAGACCCATTTGGTTCCAATCACATTTTTGTTTCTAGGTCTGGGAACAAGATCCCAAGTGTGATTTTTCTCAATCAACATCAACTCTTCCTTCATTGCTTTAGTCCAGCTTTCATCATTGCATGCTTCACTCACTATTTTTGGTTCAATTTTTGAAATCAGACAATACTTTTCTGAGTCTTGAGCAATCTTTCTTCTTGTTTGGACACCTTTGCTTTTATCACCTATGATCTAATCTTCAGAATGATTCAGTCTTACATACCTGGGAGTTTTGGGAATTTCTTGCACTTCTATTTCTTGGACAGGGTCATTCAAACTTATCTCTTCTTCCTGATTCTCCGGATTAGTCTAGATTTGAATTTCAGAAGGAACTTGAACTTCTTGGACCAAAACATTATTCTGATCATCTTCTTCATATTCATAAAACCTTGAGGGTGTTTCAATACCTTCATCAACCTTCACATTTGTACTTTCTATAATCTTTCTCAATCTCTTGTTATAACACTGGTATGCTTTGCTTTGAGTAGAATAACCCAAGAATATTCCTTCATCACTTCTAGCATCAAATTTTCCAAGGTCTTCATCTCTTTTAATGTAACATTTGCTACCAAAGACTCTAAAATACTTCATAGTGGGAGTGATGCCAAATCAGAGTTCATAAGGGCTCTTACCAGTATTGTTTCTGATTTGTACTTGATTAAGAGTATAGACAGTAGTGCTTACAGCTTCTCTCCAGTAGATTTGAGGAACATTTTCTTCCATCATCATGGTTCTAGATGCTTCCTGGATGGTCTGGTTCTTTCTCTCCACTACTCCATTCTGCTGTGGAGTCCTTAGTGTAGATAACTGTCTTTTTATCCCATGTTTCTCACAGAATTCTATGAACTCTCCGGATGTGAATTCTCCACCTCTATCAGACTTGAGACATTCTATGTTTAGTCTAGTTTCATTCTCTACCATAGATTTGAGTATTTTCAATTTCTCAAGAGCCTCAGATTTTTCTTTCAGAAAAGTCACCCACATCATTTGGGAGTGGTCATCAATTAATAACATGAAGTATCTATTACCTTGCAAACTCCTGATTCTTGTCTGTCCACATAGATCAGTATGTACTAAGTCCAACAATCTGGTAGAAGATTGTTCCTTACTTTTGAATGTGACTCTGCTTTACTTACCCAACTGACATTTTTTGCACAAACTATTAGTGGGTTTCACCAGTCTTGGAAGATCTCTTACAACCTGAGTGTTGCTTATCTTGATGATATTATCAAAATTCACATGACACATTCTTCTATGCCACAACCAACGCTGATCGATTTGAACAAATAAACAACTTTTGCCAGTACCAACCAAGTGGAAGATGTTACCTTTTGTTTGAGTACCGAATGCAATCTTTGTTCCAAAACTATCAAAGATCTTACATTTTCTATTTTTGAATCAGAGATCATAGCCTTTGTCCACCAACTGTCCAACACTGAGAAGAACATATAGCACATCACTGGTTTTGTTCTTTCCATCAAAAGAAATACTTCCTCTACCTCTGATTCTGCCAGCAGAATTATCTCCAAATTTTACAACTCCTTCATATCTTTCCAAATCTATGAACTTATTTTTGTTACCTATCATATGGTGGGAGCATCCACTGTCAATGACCCAATCATCCTTTTCTTCAACTTGAGCAGCCAGAGCTCTTTCTATCATTTTATGATTGACGGATTCAGAGGACATTGGATCTTCTTCCTTGATGGCAATAAACACCCAGTCGCTTCCAGATTTGTTTCCTGTCTCTGATTCATCATCTGTTACTCCTTCATCATCATCAGCATCTTCATGAACATAGTAATACTTCTTTTGAAATCTTGATCTATTAGGGTTTGGCCTAGAAAATTTTTTCAGACACCTTGAGGCAAAATGACCAATTTTGTTGCAGTTAAAACATTTGAAAGGCAATTTTCCTTCATACTTACCAGATCCTCTTGGTAGTCTCTTTGCAATGAGGGCCTCAAGTTGTTCAGCTTCTAATTCATCCTCTTCCAGATATTTTCTTGCTTTCTCATACCAAGATGATTTTCTTGAGGAACTTTCTCCTAGATTATATCTTTGTTTGCCTTTTGTAGAGGCACTAGCTTTGAATGCAGATTCAATCTTGGGAAGTACATCACCAAACTCAGCCAACTCGAATGCAGATATCTTACCAACCAATTAATCCCTTGTGATAGTTGTTAAGGATCTAATTTCCTCAATAGTAGCAACTTTATGTTTATAAGTAGGAGGTAAGGATCTGAGAACCTTAGCAACAATTTAATCTTCATCCAGAACTCCACCAGCACATCTGATGCCACAAATAAGCTCATTTACTTTTGTCATGTAAGAAGTGATATTCTCATCTTCACTCATCTTTAATTTTTCAAACTTTCCTTTGACTTTGTAGCTTGGCACACTTAACATATTTGTCTCCTTCATATAGATTTTCAAGCTTTGTCCAAATTTCATAGGCAGTCTTCAAACCCATAACATTTGTCATCTCTGAATCAGACAAGGCACTCAGTAGGGATTCTTTAGCTCAAAGATTATTTTCTACATCTCTGATTTCAGTTAGAGTTGTAGGGTCATTTGTTGGGGGAACATATTTAATTGAGGTTATGTTCCAATACTGATATCCCATGCATTGTATGTGACATTCCATGTGACTTTTCCAGGCAGTGAAGTTTGAACCATCAAACCTTGGACTGTCCTTGTAGGTCAACATTCTAGATCTCCTCAAGCGGTTAAGCTTCTTCTAGAGGAACTTAGCTTTGATACCAATTGTTAGTTTCAAGACGGACAATTGAGAGAGGGGCTGAATCAGTTGTCCAAAAGATTTTCAGTTATTAACCACTTAAATCCTTCTTGTAATTCAACAGCATAATAATAAATTAATCAAGGAAACACAATGCAATAATTCAAGAGAAGAAACACATATGACACCAAGATTTTAACGTGGAAAACCTGATTAAGGGAAAAACCATGGGGTGACTAACCCAAGATTGTATTCTCTGTTAAAAGAATAAGAAGAACAAATGGCACATGTCAATTAGGGCTCACTGGCCAAGCACACAACTCACAAGAGGACCACTACCTACAGGAGACACACTGTCTATAGAATGATAAATATTACATACTTGAACTGAAGAATAGCATCTTCACCATGCTTGAGTCAGTTCCATTTAAGCTCAACACTTCTGCTCTGCCTTTCGTACTTCTCCTATCTACCACACTCTCATCTTCGCCAAGATACTTGAAGTGACTTCACAACTCTTATTTATACAAGACATCGACTTTGGGATAGTCATCAAAGTCAGCACACTTTAATTTATTACAGAGAAAATACACAAATACAACATGACTTATTACAAAAGACTTCATGTGAATCACCACTCTGTCGACCACACATATCTGGGACTTCAATCTACTTTGAGGAACATGCCATCCTTCACAGAATAACTTCAAGATCATCTGCAAGATGTGTAAATCATCCGGTCAGCCAAGTCTAGCAAGAACATCATCATCCGGAAGTAATTCTTCAATTTCAAGCTCCATCTTCAATATGGACCACCAACACAAACTGGATAAAATCCAGAGACCCCCACAAGCTTGCCTAAATCACCAAGAACATCCACACTACTTATGCTTACTGAAATCATTCTCTTCTTCATCCAAAACCTCAAGAACACAGTCTGTCCTCACTGTCATATTGGAATAGATGCTTTCGAACCTCTAGACCATGAACCAATTGAGTTGTCAATTCACATTGATTTCCTAAACACTCCACCAAATATGTAGAACAAGATATTGCACTTTCGGATCTCACCGGACCTATTTGTGTCACCTCTGAACATCTGCTAGAACCAGTTTTACCAATATGGCCATAACTTCTTCAAATCTTCATGCGGACCTCTCAAATATTTACTAGATCACCTTTAGACACATATCTACAAACCCTTTGATTCACATCCTCTGATCTTCATGTTAGCTGGGATCTTCACTTCATAGAGCTTCACTGTCTTCATTGTTCTTCTTTGTTTCTGATAGGACTAATTTTCTCAATATCCTTAGCACACAACTCATCCAATCCTTGACATCAATGCAACAGAAGTATGTTGACATCAATGACAACACTGGTTAGGCCCATACTTGCAACAAGGGTGTGACTCACTTTTGGCAGTGTTGTCCTAGACTAAAGTTTGAAGTGCACTTTTAATATTTGTGACTTCTCTTCACTAGCATTTGTCAAGGAGGTATTGGGCAAGGATGGCTTGTAACATATTGGTGCTTCATGCACATGAGGATCCATTATGACAGACTTCACTTCAAATTTGGAAGCACACATTGGTGATGTTGCTATTAGAGAATGGGTTCTCCATGCCCTATCTCTAATGCATGTAGAGGTGTAGTGTATTAGTGAAAGCTCCAACAAGGACTCTCATTTACTAGTCTCAGGTGTTGATGGGCTATCTAGTTCAAGTGGTTTTGACATGCTTGGATCTCCTTATGCTTCCCCCTTGACTTCTACTAGAAAGAGATTTATAGATTTGGTTATGTTCAGTTTCAGCTTAACACTCTATGTAGATAATCTTAGGATTATCCTATGGGTGGGTAAGCTCCTTGTGTCAAGTGTAACATCCACATTCTAAAAACATAGTAAAATCATAAATTTACCATAGAGTAATTCAACAAGGTAAAAAAATGAGAGAAATTTTTTCTTTTATTTAACATATAATCAAGTAACAACATATTGCAAGATTCCTATCTTGAAATAAGCAACATAATATAATATACAAAGATGACATTTTGTCTTTACAATTACAAATATCTGCATTAGATAATGTTTTACATAGTCTCAATAAACACAAGTCTCAAAGATATACTGCATCCATAAATCTAACATCTTTATCACAAGCCTCGACATGTCTTTTGCTTGGAGAGAGAGAGAGTATCTTTCCAGTGATTTACCTCCATCCACAGATCGGCTGTCTCCCACACATCTTCCAAATAGGAAGTGGCCCTACCCTTCACAAGGAATATAGACCAAAGGTGACCAGTGGTAATTTGCCTTTCTGAGTACATAGTGTTGTATCCTACACAACTCTATCAATCATACAACCCTAGATACCCTCTAGCTAAGTATGATTTCTAATAGGTTGTGTTATCTAGATACAGTGAACCGACAATGCATGCAGAGACATATGTATTACTATGGCCATAGTTTCAATATAAATTGATGTTCATAATGAATGTTGTCATAATGTTCACCCACCCCAACTCGACTTGGATACTATCATATTCCTACAGTTTGACTTGGTCAATTATGTATAACTATATAGTCTTGGCAACTTCAATATTTTAGTCTTCCTGTCCTAGACAAATTTACATTCACTGTCTATATTCCATAGACCTTATCGACTACCTTTCTTTACAAGGATTCTCATTGCATAATTGCAATACCTGAGATCCAAGACTTATCAATTCACAAGAATTTTAAATCAATTTATAACGACTAAGATGGTTACCTTACCTAGGTTAAGCATCATAGTCTAGGAAATTATTTCCTTTCTTACAAGTAAGAATAAATAAATATAGTTAGGGTACTTGTCCCTTCAATCACAATCTATATAATGATCACAATGATTTAATATAAATAATTACCTTATTTGGTCAAGTTAAGGTTTAACTAAAGAGTTTTATCTAACTCAAATCTAGTCTTTCTAACTTAGGTGGATTCACAAGACACTGTCATTGCTCCATAGACCTTATCGAATGACTATCTATTCTTGGGTATCTCTTTGTATCTTTGCAACAATTGAGATTCATCACTTATCAACAAGTAATAGCTAAGAGAAGTTGTGACTAAAAAGGTATAATAAACTTATGTTTGACTAACCATTTAATGGTACCTCTTGCATGCTTTTAAAACCCAAGGCTTATGACTTATATCTCAAGTTGATTTGTAACCAAACAAATAGGTTTCTCTACCTAAGGTTAAATATTATCAACTATTAACAAATCTCTTTTCAATAAGACAAATGAAACATTTATTATTTAGGGTTCTTGACCCTTTAATGTCTACCCCCATAAAATAGCTAAAATAGGTTATAACCATAAAGGTGTCATCATATAATCTTTAACCCTTCTAGGTTAACTAGGGTTTTATTTAACCCTTGAATAATCCATTATTTCAAAATATCCCTATCTCATAACTTCAAGACTAAGATTTATAAACGACCTTTGGTTTAACTCAACCAAGGTTAAGAACACTATGGTTTTGTAATAGATAATAACTCCTATACAAAAGGAATATGAATACTTTCAACTTACCTTCACATGATGTCATTAACCATCACTTCTTATATACTCATATATGATTCTATACAAGGTCATTTCTAGTTAAGACCTAGACTAATTCCATCATAATGGTTTACTACAAATTTATTCTCATTTACATAATACATAGTAAGAATGGTCCTATGGACCTTGTTTTCTCTATCATAACATTCCCAATGATCTATCACTCGATTTGTATAAAAGGTGGCTTTCTAAGCTTAATAAGATTCTAAGTTCTCTTGAAAAGATATCATTGTTGACATTTATAACTTAACAAGAAATGGTTTAAACTACCATTATTCTTAGCTTTTCCTGGCACTAATATATATGAAAGTTGTTGTATGATTATCTTATAACCAAATACTTGACCTACCACATGATTATCCTTATTCATTATATCGACTAGTCTTTCTATATATTTGACAACTTTAAAATGACCCTTCTACAGGTATAAAGGAAAAGTAATGATCAATGATTCATTTCATCAGCAATATATATATCAATCAGACTTCAAAACAATTATAAAAGTGTTCGACCCAGACCAATTTAGCTTATACCAAGCGTCGACTAGCCAGCTACAATGACACCATCAATACTTCTAATGGTTGTATTACATTTTGGAAAGGGTTACTGAATCAATCATTACAACAGGTTCGCTAGTTATGCATCAATTATCAATAGAATCGATTTCCCTATTCCAAGCATGCAAAGGACGATAAGAGCAAATGATAATCCGGTAATATCATAACACAAAACATATGTGTTACCTGGTGGCATCTCAAGTAAGTTTATTGTTTGTAGAAACAAATAACCAGTCGGCGCCTATATGAAGTCGCCTTCCCTAATTCACCTCTCCCTTCTTTCTCTTTTCCCCTACTCTTTTATCACCCGATCTCTGTGTTCTATATTCTTTTTATCACCGATTCCTATATGCTTGACTCTTAATGAGTTGTGCGGTATTAAGACTTTTGATCGCTCATAATGAGTCATCTATCCTTCTTTCTACCACTCACTTAGAAAAGAAATCAGAGTCATTACAGTCCATTACTCATTCTATTTTAACCGAATCCATTTTATCAGCAATGACTAACACATGTTTTAGAAAGGCGCAGAATGTGGGGAAATCATCAAGTGCAACAATAATACCACGTTCCCTCTTTGAAACAAGTCAACACAAGCATTTTAACCATCATTGATCATTAACGATCACTTTAAGCGATCCAATCCCTCACTTGATACAATGAAGGTACTCCTAAACTTATGCCTACAACTGCTCATAAGTGAGTATGTCATTAATAACAATCATGAGGTATTATCCTTATTCGATGCATAAATATATATTTTTGTTTATATCAAATATGGCTTACATAACATCGATCATATTTGATAGTTATGATTTGATCAATATGAATAATAGTAATAAAACAAAAGTTTATGGATAATGTGAATGGGTCGAGTTTACCTCCCCATCACAATCC